>JAPMOR010041600.1:529660-601216 GCA_026543865.1 Argiope aurantia | reverse complement strand
TTTTAAAAGTATGTTCTATAATATTTTGATCTTAAGAACAGTCAACATATTATGTTCTTAAAATTCTCATTATTTTTTAAATATGTTCTATAATATTTTGATCTTAAGAACAGTCAACAAATTATGTTCTTAAAATATTCAATATATTCTATAATATTTTGGTCTTAAGAATAAGCAGCAAATTATGTTCTTAAAATTCTCACTAGTGCTTTTTTTAAATATGTTCTATAATATGTTAGTCTTCAGAACAGTCAGCATTAAATTATGCACTTAAAATACTCAATATTTTTAAAAATATTTTCTATAATATTTTGTTCTTAAGAATATTCAATAAATTATGCGCTTAAAATACTCACAATTTTTTTAAAAAATATATATTTAATAATATTTGATTTCTCCCCAAAAAGGGAAATCAAGAACTATTTCATAGCGATTTTATACTAAAAGCAACCATTGCAGCCACTTGAAGTTTTCGAATGCTATAAATAAATTTTGAATAAATGATTCTTATGGATTCGGATCTTTAAAACAATTTATAAAAATTTGGATTTTTACTCTGTATTTTTTAAAGGATGTTTGAACTGCAAACCATTTACTAATCACCAAGCATGATTAGTTAATAATAGTCGAAATTCATCTTTCAAATGATGGAGTCCTTTAATAGTGAATTTTCGATATTCACACCACAATGACGTATGAAACCGGATTGAATACAATAATAATTTGCATCATTGCTTATTTATTTATTTATTTTTAGAATTTATAAATCGGTTTCATAAATGAGGAACAATGTAACTGAATCCAAAATAAATTCTTACATGCTCATATTATATATTTAAATTCGTATCAGTAAATCTTTCAGTCATAAATCATAGGCATTTCGAAATAAATCTATTTTCTTAAAACCAACAAAATCTCCAAACATGGGAGGTTATGTATAACTCTCCAACTGTTTCGAAACTCATGGGTTGAAATGTAAAAGTAAAAAAAGGAGATTTTCGAAATTCTGTTTCGAGATATCCCGAAGGAAAAAAACAAATCTAAAATTTTCTCGGAAGATACAAATCCAGATAGAAAATTTTGAAGAAATCGTACTTGGTTAGAACAAAACCAAACTGAAGTGAACTTTCAGGGAAAATTCATCCACTTATTATGGTGACTAAACCATACAAATAAATACCAACAGAAACTCATGCAGATTTTTTAACTTGTATTTTGAAGCCATCTATTCTTGTTTAACAATTTATAGAAATCGTGGCAGTTATTTTAAATGTAAATACAAGCTGCGTTCCAGCACGCATCGCTTCAAATTCGATTACTAGATTGCCCATTTTTATACCTTGAGTTATTTAAACTTCTTTTTATCTATATAAAAGATACTTTCGTTTATTACTTTTTTAAAATGATTCCATTCTCCGCATTTTATGCCTACAAGCAAAGGCAAAGGATTTTGGTTTATTTTTAAAATTTTTTGATTCTTGTTAAAACATAATAAAATAGAAGAAAGTCTTGCAGAAGCATCCAAGATTATTCGGTTATTTTCTTTGTCTCGAAAGATTCTATTTCTTACCGAACAAACATCTTTGTTTTTATTTAGTTAAATAAATTTCAAGTTCTTTTTTTCGATTAAAGTTTGTGCCTGTTATATATATATATATATATATATATATTCTAATCATTGTCCAATAGCTCATTTCTAACCTGTTAGTGAGAGACATATACTTCCAATGTAAACATAATAAATGCTACTGTTCATAATTCATGAATTTAAAATCAGAAATGAACTTTTAACAGTTAAGCCTAACATTTTACAAGCATAAATATACAAACTTTTGAAAACCTCTGCAAATTAATACTAAAATTTATTGCATTAAGATTTTAATTTAAATGATATTTCTAATTTCTCTCAAACTTTAAATATCATTCTTAAATTAAATTGAATCTTTCATTCTATAAATCATTCCGTATTTTTCAGTATAATTTGTAAGAGGATAGATGAATAAATTTTGAGAAAGTAATGGAACAGTTTTCGCTCAAACAACTCAAATTTTTAGTTGTCGCTAAAGTTGGCACATTTCCGAATGAGTAAATTAATTTATCTGAATATTTCTGAGGTATTTACTTGATATTTACCCGTTTTATTGAAACATCATTAGTTTCTTCCATTGTCTAAGTTATATTGTGATGTTCTTTTATGTTGCATATTTACAATGGCGCTATACATCAAAGAAATAATTATTGAGTTAACCAAATGATAAATTTGTTAACTTCAAATGACAATAGTAAAAGAAATAAATAGGAAAACTTTACTTAAGGGGAGGGCGAAAATGGCATTATCTCTGTTCAGTAATCTTTCCTAAAACGAGCATTTATATTGACAAAACAGAACACTTCAGCACTTGGTAACATTTCCACCATGAACAACATAAAAAAATAGATGAAAAACGAGAAAAAAAAGAATAGCTCTAAAGGACAAATTCCAGCAAATCTTTGAAAGGTAAAAAGAAAAATACAAACTGCTCCTATAAGAATAGTTGCTACATTTCTTGAACCAGCTGCTGTGACCGTAAATTTCCCATTCCCTGTTTTTTCGAACCTTCCCCTCTTTTCCACAATGCTGTGTGGACAGTATGTGACGTCACCGACAGATGGTTCCTTCAATGTCAGATGTTAGCATCTCTTTAGGCTTTTATGCTACACAATGCCAAAAGTCTTTTTAAACATTTTATTGATTTCTTACTCTTTTGATCTATCAGTATCTTCTTCTTCTTTCTTTTTCTTTTTAATCGCGATCTTTTTGACTTTATGGTTATCGATAGTTTCAGAATTCAGCTAGAGGTAAAAGAAGATAAAACTTAAACAGTTTGCAATATTCGAGAGTTATTTTATGATGCTTTTTAGAAGGGAAAATCTTTGATTACCAAATCAGCTAGGCCATTCTCTCGCCGTATGCCCTATACTTAATTTACTTCAGTTCTCATCTTTTTATTTTCTTCTCCTTTAAAGTTTATTATAAATCATATTCATAGATTGAAAATGATATTCCGAATTTTTGCTAATTATCGTTAAACTCTTTTGTTTTACAGGTCTTTTTAAACCTCACCTGTATGAAAGTCCCACCTTGATTTTATTTTAGTTAATTCTATGCATTTTCTGTCTTCTCAAAAATGAAATATCAGTAATGGAAATATGGTATAAGAAAATATTATTTTTAAGCCAGATAAATATACCGGCGAGTTCGTTTCACAACAGCTTACTTTAAGATTCTGTTTCAAGTTATTTACAATGATTATTAAGTACCAAAAAGTTAAATTTAAAAGTCAATTTAAACTTTCCTTTGAAAGTCTCATTCGTTTTCTCCAGTTCTTTTACAAAATTCCTTGAACTTATATTTTATTTAAGCATTTATTCTATATAAAATTCTTGAGCTTTCTACTTTATTTCAAAATTGCATTGAACCTGAAGTAATATTATTTTATGAAAAAAAAATTAAAAAGAGAATTCTGTATTTACTTCTTCTCACATTCAAACTTGGATATTATAAATTACCAAATGCTTTACCCCATTTCGATATATTAACACCTTTGGATGTTCCGATACTATCTTTCTTTTTTTCATTTATTGAAAAAAACATTTTATCAATTAATCATCGAATAAGAAAGAACACTTATCTAAAAGAATTTCGAAAAAAGGAATTCAAATTACATTAAATACAAAAAAGTTTTACATTTTGGCAGCTAAAACTGAAAAGAAATGAACATACTGACATTGAAAATTCTTAATAGTTTAACAATATAAATGATAGTAGTTTCAAAGTGATAGGAAAGAAAAGTGATGAAGTAATTGATTAAATTATTTATTCAAGATAATAATGAAATAAGATAAATGAAAAAAGGGTGATTAATTTGAACTAGCTGAAAATAATTTCAATAATTAAAATCAAAATGCTTGAAGTGACAAGAATTTTCCAAGCATTTTTATTATATATATATATATTTGGAAAATACACTTATAAATATAACACATAATTTTAAATAATTACAAAAGTAACAATAGGCACAACAAAAGCATTAGCATATTGTAAATCCATCTTTACACAATTTATTTTAAAATGCTCAGGAAAGTAATTTTTTATTTAGATAATACAGCTAGAAACGTAATTTTAGAAAACAAAGATATGAGAAATAAAAGTAATTTTTAAATTCAAGTTGAAGAATCATATTTAAAAAAATATATGTACTTCATTTTATATTCAGATATTGGAAAGTTTCACTCACCAAAAAAATATTCTGTGGTTTTTAATTGAAAAATGTGTAAAATTTAATTAAAAGAAAGAGAATTATCTTGATCTTGGTGAATTTAGATAAAAATTTTTAAAGTGACTATTAATTTTTCATTTTCTTCTGTTAGAATCACAGCTAATTTTGAATTTAATGAACCTTCAGCGTTGATAACATATCATCAAAGTTCCCTCAAAATTTCAGATTTGTAACATAAAATAACGTATGAATACATCTTGGGTACTTACAAATAAGTGGTAGTGATAATTTTAATTCAAATTGTCTAGACGAATTTTTTTCAATTTTCAATATATTAATTATACTACTCGTGAATTTGGTTACTACCGCGATTTTTAATTTTTTTTTTCTTGCTTCTCGGTATAAATTTGAATTTATGGTGGAGAAATTACTTAAATGAAAGTTTTATGAGATTAGATTTACAGCCTAAAATTATTCAAAGTGGAAAATCAAATAATAACAGTGACCAACAGAAGTTCTCATTTTCTTTGTGTGTCTTCAGTGTTTCATTTTCTTTACCGGCTAAGCTAATTATAATTCTCTTACTTTACTTTCTTGCCTTCTTTCCTACAGTAATTCTGGAACAATCACCTAAAATGGATTCCAGTGTTTTTAATTTTACTTGCAGCAAATTCAATTCTATCCAGTATCGAGCATTTTTCTTAATAAGGTTCTGTTAGAACTGAAAGAAAAAGACAGAAAAAGAAAACAAGTAAATGAAAATTTCTCCTCTTGAAGACTGTGAGGAAACGTCTTCTCCAAGCGCAAATTGGTAAAAACTATCCTGAGCAACCAGGATAAGAGCAATTAAATTGGACGGTTTTTTTTCACACATTTTGGTGTGTATTTGAAGAAAATTTCATCGAAGAGCATTAGTTTTTTGAAGAGCCCCTTCGTACTTCAACAGAAGCATATTTTTGCGCCTCAATAAAAAGAAAAGATATTTATTTCTTTATTTACTATTGCAGATTTTTTCAATGGGAGTTTCTTTTCTTCATTCTTTATAAGTAAAGTGAGATAATTTGCAGATGAAAAATGGCAAGAAGTTTCATTTCAGATAATATTAAAATGTTTTGAATATAAGATTGAATTTCTTTTTATTTATATATCTTTCTCACTTTTATATTTTTATTTTAGTGTTAAACAAAAAAAAAAGTCTATATATAATTTCGAGCCAAATTGGAAAAAGGGTTTTGAGGAGTGATTTCATGCCAGAATGGGTTTCGAAATTTCAAGAATAAAATATTTTCCTTTTCATGGTTTATAAGCAAGATAAATTTTCAAATCCATTCACACATTTTTCATTCAATTTTATATTTCTAATGGAATTTCATTTTCAGATGATTGTATTTGTTAAGCTGGAATTACCAGAATGTATTCAAAGAAAAATTGAAATAAAATAATATTAATTTAATTTTTAATTACGGCTAGCTAAAGTGTGAGCAATAGTTTATTTCTGATAAAAATGCTGAGATTTTTTTGCTACTTTATACAGGTAATTAGTTCAGACATTCAAATGAAATAACAAAATAATATAAAAGCTACCTGGTTTTTTAGAAATATTTCAAACAAATTTATATCATACTTTGATTGAAATTTGGACTTAAATTATTCTAGACTATTACGTATGAAAAGATGTTTTTTTTCCTTTATGAATCTGATAAAATTATAATATTAGTTGAGCGTTAAATGTGGTTTATCTGATAAAATGATGAATCAGTTGATAAATCTGATAAAATTATTTGAGTTCAGATAACTTTCAATAAAAAAAATCATAATTATTTTATGAATGAAGAGAAATTAATCGTTTAAGAATATTTCCGAGTAGTCTAAGAATTTATGTAATTATGCATTGGAAAACGATTCATAGAATAAAAAAGTTTTAAAGAAAGTACGGATTAGTTTGAAAATCCTTTTTGAAAAGCGTAAATTTTGCTTTTGATGATTAAAAGTGTAAATACATAGACGATTCCAATATTTGAACCAATTCACTGCGGAATTTATTTTTAAAATATTCTTGTCGCGGTACGAAACCAAAATCAAGCAATGACGTGTATGCACGCATTACTGCTTAATGCATTTTTTTCAAAACATACCAAAAATCGAAAAATACTTCTTTATTTTATAAAACAATCACAAGTTACTGTTGAAAAACTGTACTGTTATTCAAAATTCAAAAAAATTCCAAAGAATCAAATGTAAATATCTGTGGCGTAGCTAATTAGGGGAATGTTTTCTGAAGATACATGTGGGTTCTGCACTTGATGAACCAACTCTAAGTTTGATAATAGTTTAACAAATCTTATTTGACACATGTGAAATATAAAAGAAAAATACAAAAAAAATCATTATATTTCTGGTAACCGATATAAGAAATCACATCCCTGATTCACCGTTAGTTTCAATGTATCAACAATATATTAGAAAATATAAAGTTGGTGAATATTTCTTTCGTATGTTAGATTCGAATCGTAGAAACTTTTAGAAAAAATATATATAACATTACTTCGTATTGGTTTTCTCACAAATATATTTGAGATCTGAAAATGTATCTGAAATTCGCAAGAATGTACTGTATCTGTCTCTATAAATATAATAGAAGGAAACTGAAAATTAAGTTCCACCAAATAGAGAATTACATTGCGAATATGCATTCTCTTCGATACAAGATTTGAAAACTTATTTATTCTTTTTATACTTATGAATACATTGACAACATATCTCAGGATTTACCAAGACATAAAATGCAAATTAGGAATTTTACAGGAATGTTATGGAAATTGCGTCGGTTGGGAGCTGATTCTAAGACCAGAATATCTTTCTTAATAATGAAAAGAATTTTTTAAGACTTTCGTGTCGAAAACTCCTGATCTATAAAACCAGATCCAATATAAGAAAATAAAAGTTCGAGAAAATATATTTTCAACTCAACAGTCGGAGATAAGCATTCCATAATTTTCTAAGCCTTAAATCCCTGAGAGTTTGACACTTTTTCTTCCTTTTGAACTCTTTATATTTTCCATATTTTAAGGAGGGAATTCCACATATTTTCATGGATTTTTTTCTTTTGAGGGAAATGCGAAAAATTCGGAAATACATAAACAGGTGAGTGTAGAAAATGTATTTGTCGTCAGCTGCATTCAACATTTCGCAATGAAGTTTTCTTTGAAATAAACTTTTTTTCGCAATATTTTACTTCAAACTCGACTTTTAAAGGGCCCGTGATTTTTTTTATATATATTATAACACAGGTTAAGGTTGAAAGATTTCAATTCTTGCACATATTTATTTTCCTGAAATCTTGTAGCAAAAATTCAGACCCAATGCAAATGTTACAATATAAAAAAAAGTAAAATTTTCGCTTATGCATAGATACTGACATTAATTGAATGATTGCATTAGATCCTAAAGATAAGATATTAGTAGATTATAATTGTTAAATTTTCGTGTATGTATATATAAAAACAATAGTTAAAATAATATAATAGATTATAAAGATATATTAGTAGATCATAATAATAAAATTATCGCAAATTTATAGATATGGATAACAATTAAAAATTACAATAAGATATAAAGATATTAGATGACTATAACAGTAAAATTGTCCCATCTTTCACTATAACAATATATTGTAGTAGACAGGAATTATAAAGATATTATAACAGTAAAATTGTCGCATATGTCACTATAACAGTATATTGTAGTTAAAAGGGATTATAAAGATATTAGAAGTTAAAAGGGATATAAAGATATTTAACATCTTTCAGTTTATAGATAAAATAAACATTAAATGTGAACATCAAAATTCTAAGGTTTTTAAAACTTATCTTCGTAATTTTTAGCACGTGCTATACAGTGTTATTATTCGAACGCAAACATTATATCTTCTATTATTCAATAAGAAAAAATGTTTCATATCAAACTTCGATATTACTTTTTATAAATATTTAAATTTGAAAATAAACACATTTCTGTGATACATATTTCTTACTTATCATTTGTATGTGTTAGATACTTTACAAATTTATAACAAAATAATATTAATTTTTAAGGTTAGCCTCGGTCTCGTGAAAAGTGTCCTATCTTTTGTATACACTTATTTGTACTATTACTTCGTAGTTAAAATGTTATTAATATTTCGAATTTTGTAAAAATGCTTTTGGTACATAATTTCAGTACCAAACATTTCTTTACAATATTTTTTTCCTGAATTTTGAGGTGAGGGGAAATTAATTTTTTTTCATTCCTTATCTTTATACTTGCTAGTATAAAAAGAGGTTTTTTTCATTACTTACAAAAGGTTATCATCTGGTTGTTATCATCTGATGCTTTCATTTCTGAATCACTACAATAATATCCCATTCTCCTCACCCGTCTCTAGTTTCCTAATAATTTTCATAGAATAAATAATTAAAATAAAATAAATAAGACAAGATAAAAATTTCATAAAAAAAGGAAGTAAAGACAGGATACCCTTGGTGATAACCCATTTTGGATCTTGCACTCCTTGGCTCGCTAATAAAAAAATTGCATGGCTGATTAGACCAGGGTAGTATTGTAGGGCTAATTAAATTGATCAAATAATAAAAAAGTAAGATTTTAAATTCTTTGAAAGTTTACAAAATTTTAAAATTCAAATATATGAGAAAGTGTTTGAACAATCGATTTCACCTTAAAGATACTGTCAAATTAACCTTCAAATAACCTTCAGACTTTCAGTTTTCTGTAGATGAAAGAGGGAGATACCTTTCCACCATTTTAAATGATTGTGAGACACGATATTTTGCATCAACCAAATTTCATAGATTACTTTTTCTTTATTTTCTCATTTACAATGAATAAAAATATTACAGACATATAGATTCACATATAAAAATATCATATACGAAGATCCAAGACAGCAAATCAAGATTAAAGAGCAGAGAGATTAGTACAAGTAAATGGAGGTCCTCAATACGAGTTGTTTAATAATACAGTACTAGCAACAGCCAATGAATGTTAAAATTATAAAGACAACAGCAACTTTGATAGCACAGCAATGTACCACCGAAAGAAAAAAAAAAGAGAATAAAACTGAATTTTTGGAATATGAAAGGAAGTTCGCCCATAGGGTGTCACCATCCCTCTTGAGGTTTCTTAACATGAAACGGGGGTTGCTGAAACATTTTGATCAATTTCTTTAGCATTTTTCAAATTATGTTAAAAACAATTAAGAAATTAATTTTTAATTAAAGTAACTGTTATATCAATTATACCTAATTCATGCAATATTATTATTAATTTCATTCAGTTTCTGGTATGACAGCGAATTATTTTATTTTATTAAAATTTCTAAATAACTGTTTCAAAACGAGGTGTCTTTTTTTGTTAATAATTAATATTTAAAGTTCATATTAACTGAATAATAACACAATATTTGTAGATATTTTAGAACTAAACATAATCGGTGAAACTGTTTATTTCTGTAAAATCTATCAGAATGACAAAATCTATTGTTATAATTGTCCTTACTGGAACTTTGGAGCTAAACTGCAGCCGCAAAATTCTTTTTATGCCTAAAAAAAATTCCAGAATGGCAAAATCTATTTTTATTGTCCTTATCTGAGCAAAGTTCTTATCTTTTACATTTAGAAAGCCGTATGTATAGATTCAGTTATTTGCTGCCAGTGAACTAAAATTTTTAAAATTCAGTTAAAGTAGGTCAGTGTTTAAGGACATTATATTAGAGAAGAAACCTAATCTGTTGTATGCCTCCGTCAACAAAATTCCCAATTCTTGTCGGAACGAAAACACGTCTAGAGTTCCTTTTCATTTGAAGAAGGCATTGACAAGAACTTCCTGCTAATTTCCTTCCTGTGACTTGTACTTCTGATACGTGACAAGGGTTTTCATCTCTCATTCGGGTTTTGCTCACCAGCATCTCGACTGTTTTCGGTAGCTTGTGTAGAATTGTAGGATACAAAAGATTTAGAGGACAAAAAGGAGCATACTTAGTTGAAAGAATGAGTATGTAGGAAGGAGAAATCGAACGTATTATTCATTTTATGTGAAAATATGTTTATATTAAATTAGCTGGTACCGGATGCGTTGCTGTCGCAGAAGAAATAATTTTGGAAATATCATTTAAAATTTGAAAAAGCAAAGCTATCTTGTATAATTTGGACTAATAGAAAGAATGATATATATTTTCTTGTCGACAATGCATACACTAATTGAAATTGAATGATATATAAAGGAGAAGTATAATGAATATTTATTCTATTTTTCTGACTTTATAATTCAAGTGTTTTAGGGTAGAATATTTTTTTCCGTATTCAGCGAAAACATATAAATTTCATGGCTATCCGACTCGTGAGCATAAAAGCACTGCGAAAAACATGAATTTTTCTAGGTTCAATCCGCACACTTGTAGTGATTGACCTTCCGCCTTGTCAACTCTTGCACTAAATAATTTCGATTTCATTTCACCCACATTGATTGGTATCGATGATAATAATTTTATTTTATTTTATACTTGCCGCCTTTGGCGACCAGCCGGTTCGTCAGTATTACCGCTCGCTACAATTTTCAATTAAATATTTTAAGTAACTGGTCTCTTAATAGATTCTCCAACAAAACATTTTTAATCTTCAAATTTTGATAGTCATACCAAACTTATACTGTTGTTTAGATTGTTTCGTTCAATTTACTATATATATTTTGCTAATTTGTTGTCATTTCCGGTAAAACTTCCACTTTATTTTAAAGTGGAAATGATGAAATTGCCATTAATATAAAGATATTTTTTAATAAAACCAAGCGTTTTATTTTATTTATCATCTTTATTGTTATTTATTTATTATTATTATTATTGAATATGAGTATTGCAAACATAATTGCTCGGTATTTAAGTCTTATGTGAACTACAAAATATTTTTCATAATTAATGTAATATCTAACACAATAATTCAACAAAAATTTCTCAGATTCAGCATAAAATTCAGTATTTAGTTTTGCTTTCAAAAAAATTGAAATGAAATCAATAATAACATTTTGTTCCGGTCTATAAATATATTCCAAAAATTATGAAGTCTAAATTTAATGCAGTAAGGTATATTATTCTGAGAAATATTCTGGGCACACCAAATTTTAAATAAATGAATGAATGTTTCAATTTTACACGATCAACTAAGACTTATTTATGAATTTTTGAATGTTAAAAATTTCGAAAAACTCAACATTTTCATAATCTTAAGCCAATTAATCTTGAGAAACATGCGCGCTTATTGGCGTATTTTCTTTGAAACGATTGATGGAAAATCTAAAATTATCCTTTTTTTATGGAATAGTGATATTCAAATTTTTATAAATCAGTTAGTTAATTGATTGATTTAGTTGATTGGAAATTAACTTTCTTTATTTAAAATATTAATTTTTATAACAAATATTTCAAGAACATTTTGTTAATCGTGATTTGCAGAGCAGAAGCTTTATGTAAAATCAAAAATTCGTTATTTATTAGAGCATTTATTGAATCAAGTTACATAAAATATAATCATTTACCATTTAGACCATTTTAGCAGATCTGTGTTTTACTAAATATTTAAAAATTAGCTGTGTGGCCCTGATTTGAATGGATATCCTGTTCATATTAAACAAAACTTGCCTTAAAATAAAACTGATTTATTGGATTAATAATATAGAGAGTGTAAAAGCTAATAAAATAATTTTTCTTCAATTTATTTTTAGGAAAAATAATATTTCTTATTTGTTTTATTTCCTAGACACGTGCCGAAAATTATATTTTTGCAGATTTCATTTCCAAAAAGATTTAAATTATTTTTAATTGGAGCTTTAATAAATGTGATGGCAACACTTTGAAAAAAGGTAATTTTCCCCCATGAATGCGAAACGTGCTCGTGCAGCTTAAATTTTAGATTTATTTTGTACGAAAAGAATTGTTGAAAAATATAGTTAAAATATTTATTTAATAATTCATTAAAAATAGAAATTTAATTTTAAGGTTAAAACGTGGGTATCATTTAAAAGATAAATTTTGAATCTTCAATTTGATATAAAAATCCTTTTTTTGTGCGGTAATATTTTCGGAATTTATAACAGAAACACACCAAAAATTTCGCTTACTTTTTAAATAAAAATAAAATTCCAATTAAAAATTCGAAAAAATAACCCCCAGGTGCACATTTCCGACCTCCAAGGTATACACGTGCCAAATTTGGTAGCTGTAGGTCAAACAGTCTGGCCTGTAGAGCGGCAACACACACACACACACACACACATTGAGCTTTATTATAAGTACAGATATAGATATAGATATGTGAGATTAACTCTGAATGACGTGTGCCATTTGCCGTTTATAGTTTGTCTTTTGTCGATCGTCAATGTTAAAATAACGTTACATAATAGAAATGTATGAAACGAGTTGATTGTAAATTTTATTTTGTTCAAAATAATGCTAATAATTCTACTATGCCTTTGACTTCCTCGCAAGTGCAAGCATTAAGTTGTCAAAGTTTTATCATAATTGGATGAACCGTAAGGCAGCGCATAAAATATGAAAAAACAAAAATTAAATTTTATATATTAGATTAAATCTTAGATGCTTATTTCATTTTTTATCTCATTAATTTTGCAAATAAAATGGAAATAATCAAAATTCATGTAATCCCTTGAAATATTCTTGATATTTTTACTGAATTATAAACTTGAATTTCATTATTCTTTTTTGAAAATGCTATAAATGAACTCTTTCAAAATTCGTATTGGGGGCGATGCTGTATGTCTCACCATTTGAGATGTCAGGCAGCCTTTTGAATATGACAAGTTAAGAATACCGTCTATAAATTTTGGAATAAATCCAGGAAACATTGCAATTTTCTGGCATTAATTTTTACTAAATTGATCATTTAAATTTTAATGTCAAGGAAAATTATATAGCATTATATTTCTAACACAAAATCATTTACGTGAGAATTATATGATTATTATTTTTAAATCTGTATTTAGATTTCTCGATTTATATAATAATCAAGACAATTTTTTTTCTCATTCTTTTTCTGAAAGTAGATACAAAAAGTGGGGAAAAATATTCATTAAATCATGAGTTTATTAATAAAAGCATAAGTTTAATTAAATATAGATCAAAGTAGTAAGATAATCTTTGCTTCGTATTTTTTCAATCACTATTTATTTAAAAGTAAAACAATCATGATCTTCCAATTAAAAAAAATCTATATTACATTGGTTTCGAACTTGCTCTTGTGATCTTTAGTATTATTTCAATAAATAAATATCGTTTAAAATAATTTTTAATGCTCATTTTCCGTTTTGTTGAAAAGTCTTTTGGATATTATGCGGATATTCGCTGCCGTGAGTTATTCCCCTTAATTCGTATAATCTATCAAATTATATGATGCCCTTCGCTTAAATGAAATAGAGAGAAGGTCGCCTAAATAGATAGTAGGCGTGAACTAGTAAGATAATAAGTATGAATTGAAGCGCATTACGTAGCATCCAATTAGATAAAATATAGAACCGAAGGAATCTAGGACGGATGAAGTATTTTATATAAATGGCAAATAAGAAGGGTACAATTAAAAAATTCTCATTTTATCAAATAACAATTAATAAAATGGGAAATAATTATAAAAAAATAACAAAAAAAAACCAAAAAGAAAATTGCAAGCAAAAGAAAAGGAAATTAAGTTTACTATAAATTTTTAAAATGAAACAGTGGAGTTCTGAAATGTAACTTTATTATCTGTGATATTGCTCCCTGTAATATTTTATGCCCATTAAATTACATCAACACTTTTTTAAAAAGCCTGAATTAATTCCAAATTATGTTAAAACATGATTGTTACGTGTATGTAACTCTGCTCCTAAAATATCCAACGCAAAGTAACATAGAAAAATACTTTATGGTCAATAAATTTTTCCTTAACTCTTTTTTGCGATGCTGCAGTGATATTATTAAAAAACAACATTGGAAAAGTTCAGAAAATACAGATGTTTTTTTTTTCAAAGCTTTCCAATATTATCTAAAAGCTTTATAGTTTCCGAAATTTCCACCACTAACTGGAAGCTTTGTATTTTCCGAAGCTTTCCACTGTTATCTGAAAGTTCTTCAGAAGCTCTCCATTCTTATTTGGAAGCTTTGTATTTCCCAAAGCTTTCCACTGTTATCTGAATGTTTTGTATTTTCCGAAGATCTCCACTCTTATCTGGAAGCTTTGTATTTCTCAAAGCTTTCCACTGTTATCCGAAAGTTTTGTATTTTCCGAAGCTTTCCACTCTTATCTAGAAGCTTTGTATTTCCCAAAGCTTTCCACTGTTATCTGAAAGTTTTGTATTTTCCGAAGCTCTCCACTTTTATCTGGAAACTTTGTATTTCCCAAAGCTTTCCACTGTTATTAGAAAGCTTTGTATTTTTCTAAACCTTCTACTGTTACCTCAAAGCTTTGTATTTTTTGAAGTTTTCTAATGTTATCTGAAAGTTTTGTATTTTCCGAAGCTTTCCACTCTTATCTGGAAGCTTTGTATTTCCCAAAGCTTTCCACTGTTATTAGAATGCTTTGTATTTTTCGAAGCTTTCTACTGTTACCTCAAAGCTTTGTATTTTCTGAAGCTTTCCAATGTTATTTGAAATGATGAACATTAGATGGATCAAATTTGATTAAATTGAGTTAGGAATAATTTTTATAAACAATGAAAATGAATCTCCTCTACATGAATGCTATTTTTTAGTATGTATAAACTAAAATGGCTGGTGCAACTATCTAGTAAATTAAAAACACACACACACACATTTTCAATTTCTATCGTAGCTCAAATTTCAAAAATTATGAATTGTTTGGATCTGTTTTTGAATGCCACAATTTTTTTCTGACTGCGTTTTCTGCTCAATTGTTTTCTGATTCTTAGATGATTAATTTTTTTGTTCGAGTTTTAATATGAGTAACTGTCTATTATAAATCTTGTAAAAGTTCCCTGCATTTCTTTTATTACTTATCCGAATTTCTGTACTAATTAGTCATTAGAATTTCATATGTGACGGTGCAAAATAGCATTAAATTGAATTTAAACGGCATATAGAGATGACTGAGTCTTAGAACATATCTAGTGAGAGATATCGTTATTTTGAATCTAATTGACTCAATACCTTCACATAAAGTGACAAGGGTCCGGTAAGAGATTACTGAATTATTACTGATGCATATATAATTATTTATATGTGCCCCTAATAAGTAATTAGTATAAAATACAAAATTCATTCGGATATGATTCAAGAAATAATTGAATTAGTGGTATTTATATACGCAATTATGAAGTAATAAGTATAAAATATCAAATTAATTTTGCGGTACACGGAAAAGTGCGCAACATTCCTCCTGATACGCTAAGGGCTATTATTAAGAATGTCGTAACGCGATTTAACTTGCTTTCAGAAAATGGTGGACGCCACATTGAACATGGTTTTTAACACGTTGAAACGAATATACACATTTTAAACCAGTGACCTATTGTGTTTAACATTATTGCATACAGCGCCATTTCATCTCTAGTGGTGAGTTTTTGAACCTTTTATGGGAGGAATTTAGTTTCGTTTAGTTATATTAACGTCCCGTTTGAAGCAACACTTGGGCTATTTTGGGACGGACCTCGCCATTTTGAACCGCGGTCAGATGACGAGGACGACACCTGAGCTGACATCCCCCTCTCCACACCACACAAGCGGGAGAACGTTTGGTCAGGACGGATTTAACGTGCAACAGACCCCCTTACACGACGGTTCTTCGATGGAATCGGGTCTCGAACCTGAAACCCTCCGGTTCCGAAGTCGAGACCTTACTACCAGGCCACCGTGGCCCTTCTTTTATGGGAGGAAAAATTCCCATGACTTCTTTTAAACTATTACCAAGTTTGATATTTCGTTCAGTAATTTTCCTTCTATGGCCATTTCAAAGTGGAACTTGAATTATAACCACCCTGTATATTGTGCAACAAATCACTGTGCTAGTAAAAGCGATGCAGCCTTTTTTGTTTTCTAGACGAATCTGTTGACATTAAAAAAATAAAAATAAATATTACTACCTTAACGCTTTACTCAATTTAAAGGAACACTGAGATTAAGTTTCTATTTAAACCCAAGCGAATTTCGTCAGAAAAGGGGAAAATCACTATTCCATGAATTATATTTCCATGATCTAAGAATGATTCGCTTAAGAAAATATTAAACAATATTATAAATATTAAATCTTTCATGATTTTTGTTTAAGAAAATATTTAAAAAAACATTTAAAACGTATAATAAAAGAAATATATCATAAACTAGAAATATAATTCGACATCTTTTACGCTCAAATTTCAAAGAATTAAATTTAAAATAACTAGTAAAGCCTTTCGGTAAGGAAACAAACGCTTCTCGAAACGGTTTGTTTACTACAGCGTTCGCGAAACTAGATTAATATATTTCTGACAGAATAATAGGATTTTTGATGCAAGCGCTTTACACGGGCGTTTCTAATCCGAAAGTGCAGTCTAATCTTTGTGTTTTCATTTTGCAGTGGAGGCGAGTGCTGAAGCACGGTTGAAAAGCTTAAGCCGTTCTTCTTATCACAGTTTCACGCTGTCTTATTTTGAGAATCCGACAACATAACACGCCGCGATGAAATATCGCAATCGCGGCTTAGAATAAATTTTCAGAATGTGGAACATCCCAGAAGGAAAGCTCTGCGTATTTCTGATTTAATGGCCTGTCTGATTCTGCGAGAAAATGCATAGCTCTTATCTATACTGATGATTAAAAGAATATGTCGAAAGTTCAAGAAATATATACCCAAATTATAATAGAAAATATATGGAAACAAAAAAATATTTTTGCTATAGAATATATGCTCAAAACTGCAATTGTTAAGGACAGTTGATAATGTCTTGCGCTGGCTTTTCTGGTGGGATTTGTAACAGTTCGCTCCGTTATATAATTTGGAATTTGTAGATATTCATCTGACTTATGGGGCTGCAAATGGAAGCGGGTGATCTGTTCAAAGTGTATAATGAACGATTCCCATTGGTCAAACAACAGGGTCGATGATTTTCCAATCTTTCCTTGTTAGCAAAAAACGCCCAATATATATTGATACGACATTGCCCGGGATAACCTGGTTGCAAGGGCGTTGGATTCGCATCCCTTCGGTTATGAGTTCGAACCCCGCTGATCGGAGACTCTCCGTGTATATAGTGGCTGATGCACGTATAAATCTATCGTGGCCGCAAATTCCTCCAAGTCGAGACAATACCACAGAGGTTACTGGATTAGAGGTGATCGTCTTCTGATTCAGGTCTAATTTACGATTTGTGATTCAAATGCTGGAATGAAGTCCATGATAAAGGGCTGTGGCGCATGAGTAGCTAATTCGTACTCTTGAGCCTAGATGGCGCTACTGAAACAAGAGAAGCTAAACATTGCTGACGTAGTCAATAAGTGCCAAAAGCAACAACAACAAACATTGTTACGATATCTTCACGATATTGGCCGGCATTTCAATGTCGAATAACATCGTCAGATATCGTACAATATCTTATGCTCATAGTTTTACTTGAGAAATAGAGTCTTCAAATGTCAGCAGACACGTATATTGTCCATTCTCAACCTGTGTTCTTTCAATAAATAGAACGAGTTCAGTCTGCCATCATGTAATAACTCATATGATTGAACTAATCGGATCCAAGTTATGTGTAATAGTTCTTGTGCCTGTCGAAGAATTTATTTAAACTACATTTACAGCAGCCTCTGCAGGGAGTAGTTCTAGAATATCTTCAGTTTGGTTTGGTTTGGTTTAGTTATATTAACGTCCCGTTTTAAAGCAACACTAGGGCTATTTTGGGACGGACCTCGTAATTTTGAACCACGGTCAGATGACGAGGACGACACCTGAGCTGGCACCCCCCCCCCCTCTCCACACCACTCCACACCAGCGGGAGGACGTTTGGTCATGACGGACCTTCTTAAACGACGGTTCTTCGGTAAAATCTGGAGATGAACCTGAAACCCTCCGGTTCCGAAGCCGAGACCTTACCACCAGGCCACCGCAGTCCCTAGAATATCTTCAGAAACTAATTCAGCAGCTGTTATTCAATTGGGAATCGCTTATTGCACAACTTTTGTTACCAAGTTTACCAATGAAATTTACCAGTAACAGGATTTCTGGTATAAAAACTAAGTTTCCGATACTCAACATGTAGTAATATGAATTCTTTATGCAACAGATGATGCATAGATTATTCTATTGCACATTTTCTCTTGCAAATTTGACATTGCAATAAATCGTAAATGATTATTGTGATCAAGGAATTTTCAGAATACACGTTTTTGCTGCATTTCTTACCATAAAACGTGTAATTTCATTATAAACCAATCATGAATACTGAAGCATAGATGAAGAATTCAGACATAAATTTTAAATTTATTGCAAATTATATTTTTAGAATATAATGTCATAATTAGCCATAAGGAATAAAAAGTATGTATTTGATTAGATTTTTAAATTTCTGACAACTTTCCAAACTGAAAGTGATATTACGAGTCTGTGTTGGATTTAAAGTTTTTATTGGATAATAATATTTATATTACTTCACTACAATTAATAATAAGAAACATGAGCAATTATTACAGAAGGAATAAAAATCTTACGATTCAGTATTATGCTTTGGCGTGGATAGAATCTCTATAGCATGAACGATGATACAATACCAAGACGAAAAGTTCATATGTTAATGCTACTTTTCTAGTAAGGAGAAAAACCGTTTAATAATAGTAAATAATTTTTAAAGAAAAAAAAATATTTTTCAGAGGTAATGTAAATAAATATAGAATCCAATTTTTATAATGTTTCTAATTGCAAAAGATTTCAGGTTTGGCAATTCTTGATCAATTTTCTCATCCTCTCTAAATGATTAGGTGGAAATTCGATTTTTTTTTATTTGCCACGCAATTCAAAGATATGCGAGACCTACATTGGAATTTCTACTTAATTTTTTAACTCTGTTCAGATGAATAGAATGCCATCTAATCTATAAAAGCTCTCTTTAAATGTATGCTTAAATTAGCACAAAATGCCCAATAACATTGTTACGTCTTCACGAAATTGGTCGGTATTCAGAATATCAAAGAACATCATGGAAATACAGTACAATATTTTGTACTAATAAAGCAGAGATGTTTGAATGATTAGACAGATGGATTTAATTGCAAACGTATAATTCAGTTACTGATCTATAGTCCCCCTGTCCTGATGCCAAAAATAAGACATTAGACTACCATACTTCCAAACTTAAATTCATTAATAGTTATGTTTCATCGCAGAAACTATCTGGTCTTTGAATATGAAGCTCTGCAATCAGACAATCATAGCTGTGTTTTTAAATGGGGTATACCTTTAGATGTCTCAGTTGAAGGATATTAGTAATGAAAGCAATTAATTAATAATTATCTCCTTTATCGAAATTTTATCAATACTCGTATCGAAAATTGTCCTTAATAATACTAATAATCTACCAAATTATTATTATTATCATTATTAAGGACTAAACACAAATATCTTACTTAGGCATTCAGGACATTTATGCAGTCAGTGTTATTTACTGATGGTCATCCAGATTAGAGAGGATGATTATCATCACAACGATGATCATCCACTCATAAGCAGTAAGTTGAGCTTTAAAGGCCATTATCAGCAGTGAAATAACACTTTAACTGAATTTAGAGGGCAACTTAAACCCCCAAATAGATTATTACAACCTCCGGCAAAGAAAACAGAATTTAATGTAGAGACGATAACTCAATTTTTAATAAATCCTTATTCTAATTGCAAATAAAGTGCAATCTAACTTTTATGGTTTTATTTTAAGCTGACATATTATTGAAGCTTCTGTGAGTCACTATTACAAATATTTTTTCATGGTTTTTGTATTATATACATGTGACATGGCTATACGCTGTGATAAAATATCGCAGTCATACATTTGAAAAAAATTTCAGTTCAATATAGTTCCTGGAGGAAAATTCATAATAAGATATGTCAGATTTAATGTTATATTTGATTTAGAGGGATTATTACTGATTATCTACTGCATTCAATAAAAAAAATGATTATTTTTAATTTATGTTTATAATTTTTCTATATCAAAAGCTAATTTTCTGTACAGTAAATTGTTTTTCGTTTGAGCATTTTTACTGTTCAGAAATGAATAAAATTTCCCAAATATTTTATGTAGGTATGATATTTTATTCTTGCACGATTATTTTTATTTATATAAACGATTATTTTTAGTAGTTATATGAATGTGCCAAAAATTATTTCGGAAATGTATTTTAAAATTTATTAAATTAATATCCATTATTAATTTAATAAAATCTGTTTTAGTTTAAAATTTTAGTAAATAGATAACTATTAATAAGCAATTGTATTTTTCAATACGTTATTAACATAATTATATTTTACAAAAATGTTTGACTATGGAATATTGAATTTGTCTAGAATAGACTCCTTTTCCTCTTTATCACGTGATATTTCTATAACCATCAAAATATATTATACGCCGCCTCAAACATAAAGCATCAACTGCTGGAGATAAGGAACTGAAACAGCACTTTTCCTTTCTTTTTCGATGTTCTATATGCAGTGAAGTGTAAAATATTAAAGCATGTCCCAAATTTAATACAATTTTTTAACTATATTTTTTGAATAATATACTCACTACTTCTGATAAAATATGAATCTAAATTGGTAATAGATTTTCAATAAAACATTATTCGACAACGATTTGTGAATCAGATAACTTTGAAGATTTGTTTTCCTTTAATATTTAGTGAATATATTTTTAACTCGCGATTCAGAATAGAAATTTAATGTTGTAAATACAAATTAATAATGATGAAAAAGTGAAGTGAGTTGAAATTGATAAATAATCATGTGTTAATATCCTTGAGAAGATTCGATAAATAGTCGGTACTCAATACTAAAATTAGGCTATTTTAATGCTTACTAAACATTGCAATATTAAGGGGGGGGGAAGTGAATATATAACAACGACATTTTAATTGGAAACGCAGTACTATGCCATTATTTCTTCAAACAAATTGCTTCAGTAAAATTATAAAAGTGTGTTTTTGAATTTAATCTCTCTTCTATTCCGAAGCTAATTTAAAGCAGTTTTAAGATGGATATCAATCCATATTAGATGATAAGCAGGAGAGAATTGAGGAATTGGGAATAATTATTGGGAATTCGGTGTGTATAAGAAGATGGGGCACAGGTGCATGGATGCAACGCTGTTACTGTTGCTACAACGTTATTATTTCTAAGCAGTCATATGACATTTCTAAAGCGACGTTTGCGTTTTACAATTCATTAATGTTGTTGAGTATAAATTAAGGAATTCTATTTTTAATTTGTCCGTTTCTATGCCTTTCAATGAATTCTTTTGAAATGTTTTTTTAATAAAGTACAATATTTATTAGTCATGTCAATTAATTAGTTTCTTCTTTTTTAATCATATACTTACAGAAACTGAAATGTCTATGCAGTTCATTCAACAAATGTATCAGAAAATATTTGTTTCGAAATTTTATATCTACGTATCTTATGAAACGATGATTTTTTTTTCTTTTTTATCACTATTTAGTGGTCATGTTTAATCTTCGGAATATAGCATAACATGCTAGTACTTAGTCGGTCTAATGATTGAACGATAACAAAATAGAAACAGTTTTACAATTAATCTAACAAATGCATCACAAAATATTTGTTTCCAAATCTTGCATCGACATATCTTACCAAAAAGGAAACAATTTTTATTCTTTCTTTATTACGGTTAGTGGCCATATTCAATTTTTTTGATTGTAGCATTACTCTCAGTCAAATAGCTGAAAAATAATACTAATCAAAAAACAGAAAGGTGTACGCCATCGAGTCAAAAATGCAACAAAAAATAATTGTTTCCAAATTTTGCATCGACAATAAAAAAAAAATTAATTTCCCTTTATTATAGTCAGTGGTCGTATTCAATTTTCTGACTGTATTATTATTTGCAGTCAGTCTAATAGCTGAAAAATAATAAAAAAAGAGCAGAACTGCCTGTGGCGTATATCCAAAAATGCATGAAAAAAGAAATGTTTTTAAATCTTACATTGGTGCATCTTATCAAACAATGAAACAATTTTTGATTTTTCTTTATTACAGCTTAGTGATGATATGTAATCTTCTGAATACAGAATTGCAGGCAAGTACTTAGTCAGCCAAATGCCTTAATAATAATAACAGCTCATAAATAGCTCAAATGAGGCGTATAGGCTTGAATCTTCCTGAAGGTCAATATTTATTGCCCAGTGTAATCTTACGAGTTAATTTCCCAATCGTGATCTTTAATTTAGTTTTTCTCGTTCCCATTGGGTAGGGCCCACGCCAGTGAAAGGGCAATTATTTATTCAGCGATGAAGGAATCAGACGGGCAATAATCCCGAAGGAATAATAAATCAAGTTTGTAACCATGAGAACAAAAAGGAGGGAAGGGGAAGAAGAAAAAAAAGAGACAAAAGAATCCAAAATAAATGAGAACTAGCAAGGGGTAAAAAGAAAGATTGGATTTAATACATCGCAAGCTTTGCAATTTTTATTTTGAAAATTAGCTTAATTTTATTTAAAGGAGTAATCTTTCAATAATTGTAAAGCAGAGATACCAAACCATATGAATCAAAGCATTATGTTATACTTTTTCAGATTTTCATATTTATCATTCGTATGCATTTAACAGAGCAATTTCTTGATGGCAGTGGTAACTTCAAGCGAAAATAGTAACACATTATAAATGACATCAACAACGAATAAACATGATATGCTTCAAACTTCAAATAGTTGTATGTGACGTACATGTCTTAGTAAAAACATGACATCCATGAACTGACGCAGTTTCGTTTTAATAGAAGGTTGGACTTCGTAATACGAAACAAAAGACGAAAAATAAATGTTTTTAAATTGTTTTATAACTAAAAATATGCGCTTATGCTCGTATTCAACTACAATAGTATTATAAAATGCATTATACAATGAAATGACTATTTGAAGGGCTTAGAGGAATACATATATTTTAAAGACTTTATCAAAGCAATGTTCTAATCAGTTTTAAATTTTTAAAAAATATTTATATATGGTAATCTTTGTAATTTTTACTTTGTAAATTATTTTATTTTTATTTAATTGGTAATCTTTTAATAATTGCAATGCATAAATACCAAACCATATGAGATGAAACATTATAATTTTTCAGGTTTTCATATTTTTTATTATAATGTATTTAACAGAGCAGTATCTTGATGCCAATATTAACTCCAAGTGAAAATATGTACGTATTATAAATGCCGACATCAACAAAGAATAAACATGATACAATTCAAACTTGATAAAATATTTATATATACTGCATATTTCTTAGAAAAATATAACCTCCATGTACTAATGCAATATAACCTCCATGTACTAATGCATCCTTTTAAAAGGATGGTTTATTTTGAAATAAGCAAATCAAGACAAAAAAAAATGATAAGTTTTTTTTTATTGTGTTATAACAAAAATATACTCTTATATTCAACTTCAATTGTACTATAAAATGAATATTTAAAGGGCTTAGAGAAATAAATATATTTCAATGACATTATATCAAAGCAACGTACTAATCAGATTTAAACACCTTTGAAATGTCCCAGGTGTTTTAATATTTGAGGAAATGACATTAATAATACAGATGATTTCGGCTAAACATTAAAATAAAATTAGGTATGCATTTTGAATTATTAAAAATTATTTCTTTAGTTCAGAAAAAACATAATATTCTTATGAAAAATCAGTGCATGCGCATAAAAATGTTTCTAAAAAATTAACTTTGAATTGGAATTACAAACTCGTACCCAGTTTTGCTCGAAATAAATTTATATAGGATAATAAGCAAGAAATAATAAAAAAAAATTATTTTGACTACTGTTTGGAATATTTTGAAATTTTAAAAAAAATTATTTAAAATAAAATATATCATTAAAACTATATAAAGAGTACTTTTAAAGATATTTGAAGTATTTATATTTAAATAAATATACATAAAAATATTTATTGCTTTAAATGAAAAATTCTCAAAAATACTTAACATAATCCAACATGTCCCTTAACAGTTAAACCGGTTAACATCGGTATATTCTCTACTGGCATTGAAACTAAATTCTTATAATAGTTCTTGGAAATTAATTATATGTACAGAATCACGGATATCTCTAAAAACGTAATAAATAATTCATAATTATTTATAATATATCTATTAAAAATCAGTTATAATAAAAACTTACAGTATACAGTAAAAGTACAGGATCAATTTTACTAGAGCAAAATATTTTATTCAATTCTGATAACGTTTTTTTATATATATTCGCTTAGGTAGTCAGTTTTATATATATTATATTATTTAGTTTTTGCCTATCACATTCTTCATGATAAAAGAAATCATGCAAGATTTTCAGAAATTTTACTTTGGTACCCCTTTTTATTACATAATACAGATAGCGAAATAATATATGGCAAAAGAAAAAAGATCTAGGTGAAAAAAAATGAAAAATAAGAAAGTAATTAGTTAAAAATTAATTAATTAGTTAAAAATCATGAAAAACTAAATAAAATCTATAACGAATTAACTAAAAAATAATTAGTTATCGATTTTCGAAAAGCTACACGCTTTTATCAGACAAAATAACATATATCTAACCTTAAATAAAATTTATCTTGATAATTCAGTCCAGAAATTCATCAGATGATAATGAATACTTGATAAAATGATCGTAAAAGATACATGATTAAAAACGATTGAAAAAATATTAAATCTGAAATCCTAAAAATAGATGGATAACAGCATCAATCACATTTCGTGACAAAGTGCAACACGACATTATATACCGTTTCACAAACGCAGGTCTACTGAAAATCTCTGTTCAAAAGCTTCTGCGTATAGAGCACTTTATTCAACAGTTATCACAGCAATCCTTTAAGCACTTTTAAACACGTACACTTCAAATCCTACTCCACTCCATTATCACTAATAAAACGATGCGGTTTCAATACATTACTCAATAATGGATCAACTCGACATATCCGACCAAACACACCATCCAGTAACCGAGGATATCACCAAGGGAACCAGTTTTAAACAGAACCACCTTCATTTCGGCTGGTGATATCGGTTTTGACGTGCATGCTTGTCTGGGAATGTAACTCCATGCATATATTCAGCTTATAATCGTCGAGTAGTGTTCCATTTCCAAATATTAATGTTACCATTACATAGAGGTTTGCATACGCAAATAGATGACACGGTGACTGCAGGTCCGGGGTAAAATGATGAGAGGGGGCACCCTATAATTATCCCATGGCCGTCACAAACAGCACTTACGCCTTGATGAAGTTCGTGTTGAAGGTGGTCTGGAGAGCGTGTTGATGGAACTAATGAAATTGATGGGTGTTGCAGTGTGAGTGTTGAAGCATGCAGCGTGAAAGATAATGGTTACATGTCAATTGTCAATGCATTCCCTGGAGAGTAGCGGTCCAAAGGAATGCTAATTAAATTGTAACAATAGTAGGTAGATGTTGCATTATTTCATTTCCTTAAGCAAATTACGTGCAAATCTGATTTCGAATAAAAATACCACCCCAACTAGAAAAAAATTATACTTGATAAAATATAGTTACTTATTATATTTCTCAATAATCAATCTTTTATAAATTAATTGATAAAATATAGTCCATTTATACAATTTCGTTTACATTTTTTTCAAATTAATTACTTGATAAAATATCGTCATTTAGAGTCGTTACTTGATAAAAATGTAATCAGTATAGATAAAATATAATTATTTCTTTTTCATCTATCTCTTATTAATTACTTGATAAAATACATCCATTTATGTTAGTTCTTTATCATCTTTCTCCTTTTAATTACTTGATAAAATTTATTCAATTATGCTATTTCTTTGTTGTCTTTCTCCTTTTAATTATTTTATAAAACAATCATTTATCTTTCTCGAAGGAATTCTTGATAAAACATACATATTTATGCTATTTCTTTATCATTTTTCTCCTATTAATGACTTGATAAAATATGGCCATTTATGCTATTTCTTTATCATTTTTTCGAGTAAATTACTTGATAAAATATAGACATTTATGCCGTTTCTTTATCATATTTCTGCTATTAATCTGTGGTTATAATAAAGCTTAATGTGTGTGTTTGTGTTGTGTATGTGTGCGTGTGCGTTTCTGTGTGCTGGCACTCTACAGGCCAGACCGTTCGACCTACAGCTACGAAATTTATCATTTGTATACCTTGGAGGCCGGGAATGTGCACCTTGGAGCAATTTCTTTAAATTTTAAATTATAATTTTAATTAATTAAAAATTGAGCGAAATTTCAGCGTTTTTCAGATACAAGTTCCGAAAATGTAGCACAAAAATGATTTTTACATGAAATTGAAATCTAAAAATATTATCTTCTTAATGATACCAATGTTTTTACCTACAAATTTAAATTTCTATTTTTAATGGATTTTTAAATGAATATTTTAACCATATTTTTCAACAATTTATTTCCCATGAAATAAAATTTATTTTGCACGAGCATGCTTCGCGAGCATGGGAAAAAATAAATTTTTATCAACGTGTTGCAATCACTTTAACAGAAGCTCAAATTTTAAAAAAATAAATTATTATTGCAAACTAAATATATAAAAATGTGATTTTCATCACGTGTCTGCATTAAATGAAAAAAAATCAAATATGATATTTTCTAAAAAGTGAGTGCTTTCTATAACTTTTGAATGAGTGATAAGCTTTCTATAACTTTTGACAATATTTGTATTTTGAGTAAAATTGTTTAATTTAAGAGATACGTAGTTTAATATATATAGGATAATCACTCTTATCAGCGCCCTTCAGCTAATTTTGGGTATATATCTGCTAACAAAAGGGTCTAAATGAAATAAATAATTATATTTTATTTAACTTGAGTCAATAAATGATCTGATGAATTATGAATTTTAAATTTTTACATATCTACACAGCCCTTTGAATCACTTTTAACCAAATATTCTTGAGACACCAATATTGTAAATAAAAACTGTTGAACTCCAATAAATTAAATCTATCACTAAAATCGACTAATTTATGAAATTTGAAAATAACTCTTCTATAAAAAAATGGTGTCTTTAGACAACTTCAGCGACCGTCTCAAGGAAGATACGCCAAACTTCTGCCAAGTTTTCTAGACAACGATTAGCCTATGATTATGAAAATGTTGATTGTTCTAAAATTGATAGATAAAAAACTTCAGAAATGGTTCAGATTTGATCGCAGGGTTGAGGGTTGAAACTTTTATTTATTTATTTAAAAGTTGAAGTGTCAAACGTATTTCGCAGACTATGATTCCTTAGGAAAAAAGGGCTGTGTGAAATTTTAACTTTTTCTAATAAACTAATAATTTTTTCATAAGTGCATTTATTGACTGAAATAAAATAAAATATTTTTTATATCATTTAAATATTTTGAAAGTAAAACTAAAAACTTAACTTTACAATGAATAAGAGATATTTTTGTTGAATAATTCTTTAAGATTTTGTATAAAATATGAAAATTATTCTTTAGTCCATATACTTTCAACTTTCAATTAAAATATATATATATATATATATATATATAGTTGATTTCAGTAAAAAATGTTTTATATTAATTACAATTTAACATTTCCATTTTAATTTAAATTACAAATTTTATGGACCCTAACAGTAAATAAGAGAGAGATATAAGTATTAAAATGAACAGAACTGTTTAAGGTCTACATAATAGTATGACTGAATTATATAACTATGAAAATCTGAAGCTTAAAAATATTTTGCTGAAAAATTTATTAAGAGAACAAGTTACATAAAATATGTAATTGGAAATTTTAGCCAACATTAATTCTGGCTAGCCGGCGAGCTGATCGCCAAAGGTGGCTAGTAAGAAAATAAGGCTGAAATGAATATTATTGAATAAGGTATCAATAGAAATTTATTAAAGCTCTGCTTCATAATTGTCAATATATTTCCTATTTGCTAAGAGTATTTCTGCTAGAAATCAAAATTCTTACATTTTTGTTTTAAATCGCTGATTTTTAATAAAATGACATATTTGCTTCTTTCAAATGTACGAGTTTAACTATAGCTGCAATTTCCTAAGAAACATTTTAAAATGTTGATTATTTGATGGTTTGAGAAAGAGAATGAAATTTTCATATTTATATACTTTTACAGTACAAGATATACTTATACAGTTTAAGTTACATATGGATACTTATGCAATACAAGATATTTTAATTATATCATAACTCGAATTACACTCAGTTATATTTTATAAAATGCAGGAAGAAATTACACAGTGAATTCAATAAACATTTCGATAAATAATGAGACATAAAATTGAAGCCGAAAATTTTATTTCTGTGAAGGATCATGACAGGGCTATTGTAAATTTTGACTATTTCATAAAAATGTCTTTATTCTATAGAATCATAAGGAAACAGTATATTTTTGGAGTCGCCGTGTTGGTAATAGAAGAGCCATCATGACAGAACAAGCCTGGAGCCGTCGAGATGAAAAACTAAGATGATGAATCAGGAACCGCCGAGGTGACAGAGCGGTTAGGGAAATCTTGCAAGACCTAGATGACAAAACGAGATTCTAAATCTGGAACCACCAATTGACAGAACGAGATGGTACGTTTTCAAACTGTGGAACCATTGAAATAGCAGGATGAGTTAATGAGTCTTGAGCCGCTAAGACGAGAAAACAAGATAGAAATCATGAGTCACCGAGAAGACATACGCGAAATGGTAAGTTAGCAGCAATCGCTAGGAAATAAAGTGAAAGAGCTCTGTAGCCATAAAGATGACACTAATGTGATAGCAGTCTTGATTCGCCGTCTTCTCAGAAATTTGCTGATGTCCGAAGTCATAATCAGGGTTAACCTCAGTGAGGCATTAGTCATAGTCGGGAAATTTTTCAAATCAAGTATCAGTAATAACAGTTGAAATTTACTGTTATCGTGCCATGCATATTAAATACACATAGCACATATCCACTATATAAAAGTCACAGTTTTAATTATAAATAAGAGTCCGCAGGTGAAATATAAAAAACAAACACAGAAAAAAACAAAATAATATATACAATATGTACAATATATACAATGATTACTCGTGCCCATTAGGACAAGGAGATTCTTAGCAAGTTGTTGAACTTGTGCTTTTAAATCCAAAAGTCCTTTCATTTCAGCCTTTGCCAGATAGTATATAAATTCAGAAATCTTTGAAGAAACAAAGTGTTCATATATTTCTCGAAAACGATGTTCCAAAATGGTTTAAATGGCTTTTTCAGAATATTGGTAGAATCCTTTAAGTGTTCCATCTCAGCTATTGAAGGACCAGTGATAATGTAAAATGTCTCTCCCAGTTCTTGAAAAGTTGGCTCATAAGTAATTCAATAACATTTTGCAATAAAAAAAAACTTGGTTTAAAATTGCCATAATTATTTCACAATCATTTTCAGATTGTTAATATACATAAAAACACCTGTAAAAGTGAATGTTCACAATTATCTGGCTATATATAATATTACTATTTTAGTTTCAAATAACATGGTGAATTGGTAACCATATTTCTTGATTTCAACCAAGACGCAATTTTGTTCACCTTTCGTTTCAAATAATGGTTGGGACGTGATGCCACTAGTGTAAGATTATCTTGCTTTGGACATGAACAAGTGTTAAGTTCAGACATTTTTTGTTCATTTGAAATACCAGAAAAGGGATCGTTATTTGCTATGATCAATTCTTTGAACGGGTTTTTATTTGTAAGTTCGAAAGGATTTCTTGCCAAAAATGGATTTGTAGCAAAATCGTTTTTCGAAGGATTGTCAAGAACACTGAAGATATTTTTGGAGTTTTCAAATATTTCCATCAATTCAGGTGAGTCCATTTCAAACCAAGATGGATCTATTTCTGGAGGTTCATCAACTTCCTGGTATAAGAGCAATGTTTTCACATTTGAATAAATACCAGTTTTGAAAGGATTTGTTTCTTTTTTCACATCTGCAAAATCATCAAAATTGACCAAGAATGGATTCGTTGCTTTTAATTCAATTGGGGACACAACAAAATTGTCCAAGAAAGGATTATTAACAGGTCGAATACATTTAGTCTTGATATCTTCAAAATCCGACTGTGCCGATAAACCATCCAATACATATACTCCAGTTTCGCCAGAGCCATAAATATCAGTCAAAGTTGAAGCATGCTTGGTTGTTTGACTCTGTTGATAATCTGTCTGCACAGAAATATCAGTCATTTTCCTATTTCTTATACTCGAGTTGCCCATGATGACGAGGTAAATTGCTTATTGAATGAAGTTAAGGCAATTGAAAATTCTAGGCAGAATATTTAAAAAAAACTCTGCACAAAATGGATCAAAGCACAAGAACTGATAGCAATCTCTGCAGTTTCAATGACTTAAATTCACTTGATGAAATCGCAAACAATTCCAAGCTCACCACACACTTGAATGCGAACAAGCTGATAATATTGTATTGTTAGATCATAATTGCCTTGATATATCATCAATAATAATTTCAAGTATTGTTAGCAATAAATATTGAATTTTAACAATTACTGTTTAAACATAGGTATGCGCTGTTGAATCATAGCAATAAAATAGTTTTTTAATTCTTGTTTGAAGGATGATTGTACAGAAAATTTATATTGCCGATACACCAAAAAGTATATCGAAGTGTTTTAATGATATTCGCAGTTTTTGAATTAATAGAAAATAGTTAATTTTAAAATTTCAAATTAAAAATAATACTAATTAGTTTTATATTGAAAGATTAAATATATTAGGTTCTAGAAAATTGAGAACAAAAACTATTAAATAAATATGAAGAGATTATATTCAATATAAAATATTTAATTTATTTAATTTAATTATATCAGATTTTTTTCTTACGGCACCGAATTCTTCTGAATTCTATAATAAAAACATATAATTTGAAGAGTATTCACTAATGTTATATAAATAGATAATTGACTCTTTAATCTGAGCTTTATTTTGCTACATTCAATCAAAGGATTTATCAAAAATAAATCAAATCATTTATGGAGGAATAGATTAACATGTATTTGAGAAAATTGACTTTATATTTAAATTTAATGTCTTTATAAATTAATGTTTACTCGAACAAAATATACCTATGAAAATTTACTTAAAGCTTATCAAAAATCTAATAATAATTCTTATAACCAATTTTGAAGCTATTTTCGAAAATAAGAATAATGTGCAAAATATTTTTGTTGCTGAAAACTGACGGTAAGTATTATTGAATTTAAATTATAACAAACTTATTTTTTTAAGAGGGTAATCGATATTGTTCTTGACATACTGTAATATTGCCTCCTTTTCCTCACAAGGCGATTCCCATTCCTACCAGATGTAATGTCACCCGTTTCTCCGAAAATAGTTAAGTGTTTAAAAGGTCAGAAAGGTATACTCTTCGCTAGTAGTATAATAAAGAAAACTAAGCTCTGATCTTAGCTGTCTTTCTTTCCATTCATCTTAACAGAAATAAAACTTGTTGTGGCTATGTATGCTTGCACATATTCACACATGCTCTGCATCCACTTCTAAGCAACTAGTCGGATTTCTTCCAAATTTTCAAAATGCGAAAATTAATTACTGTTCACTTAATTAGAAATAAACAAAAATTTTGGCATTTTTCGCTCTTTGTACTACTCTAGCAGAATTTTTAAAAATATCTCTTTTATTTTAAAATGTCTTTTTTAATGTTTTCATTGGTCTTAAGTTAGTGATTGAACAATACTTAAAACTAAGACAATAGCTTAAACGAAAAATAATCTTCCTTATACTTAAGTACTTGTGAGCAAATTTTACAGAGAAAAAATATAACTTGTGAAGAAAATTAGTTACTGGTGATTGTTAAAAACAGAGGTATTCTAATCTTAATTAAAAGTAGACGATAAAGATTTTGGATAATAAAAGAATTTTGAAAATTAGAAATAAAAAATAAACATTCGAAAGCGATTGCATAACAAAATTTATCTCATTTTCTTTTGCAATTCTATCGTACAATAATCTTAATAGTAATCATAAACTTGAAAAAAAAATTTAAATGAAAACTTTTAACAACATATAATACAACTCAAGATCAAAACATTTCTCTCAAGTAAAGCAAAATATTTATTTTTATTCTTTTATTATTGTATAATACAAAACATATTTTTAATATTATACTTAATTTCATATGAAGCACATCTAGAATAAAATAAATAAATTATCAATTTTAAAATAATTTGGATCAGTAACAGAATTTTCATCCGAGAATGCATTGTTCTCCATGTATTTAGAAATATGAATACAGATAAGGAATTGAATGTATCAAATTCAATCACAGAATTTTAAATATTAAAGTAACCCATTTGAAGCAGAAAACTTCAAAGCAAATAGTAAAACTAATAAAAATAATTTAATCGTACTTATAAATAAGAATTTTTACTATTTTACTTCAAGAAGCCATTTAAAGAACAATAATTCGAATTATTATTTCAAAACAATTTTAAGATCATATATTTATGTCAATAAATTGAGATTTCTAAAATCATATTGGATTCGAATAATTAAGTTGAAAGATTTCTACACTTTATTTGATTTTCTAATTTCCTCCACAAAAGTATTTCCAATTTATAAATGTTTCTCCAGAAATTCCTTTATGCCAATAACAAAATTTTCGAATATTTTTCCCATTCTAACATCAAAATTATCAAACAAAGGAGTCCATTTTCCAAATGGATTCTTTAATTATTTTCCGAAACTTCAGCGAGAAAATTCATTTTAAATTCTACTTCAGATCAATTTAGACTTCTGAGAACTTCCAAAATATGTTTGGAAATTTGAAGGAAATAAAATGGGCCCAAGAGAAAATTCAATTCGAATGTATTTCCATCTGCATTAAAGTGTAGAAAACTAACGATTTTTGGAGTTGTCTGAAGAATTATTTAAATATAAATAATTTCGAAATTGATTAAAAATAAATATTTAAACTTTTGATTTTGATTAAATATATTATAGTCCATGAAATTATTTTCTTTTAAATTAAAATATTCTTTCTGTTGTACAATAAATATTGATTTATATTAAAGAATTCATTAAAAAAATTAATTACTTTGTTTAAAAACAAACAAAAATAAATGGAGATTTTGTTTTGTAACATGTTAAAGATATTTTTTTAGAAAATAATTTCATTAAAAGAATATAGGTTATATTTAATTTCAATTAAAACATTGCGATATATCATCATGTTCACGATTCCTACAAATTGTTTGACATTAAAGCCATGTAAGTAAAATATTCATTTAATTATCTTACTTATATTTTATTAATTTTTCACATGAATTTTTCTAAAGTAGATAAGCCCAGAAGCATCAAAGAGGTATTACATATATACATTTTCAGTTCGTATATCTCATAAATGTTTTCGTATTGTAATTTCTAGTGTTCGTATATCTTTCAAACTGCACAGATATTGAAATAATACCTTGTTCCTTAGCTTTCAACAACGGAAGAAAATCACGTTTGATGCAACAATGAAAAAGGTTCGACTTTCCATTAATATTAGTGAGTTTATAATCAACAAGAATATAAAATCAAGTCACTGATTGGAACAGAAATGATGTCATTACATAATAATATACATAATTTCCCAAAAAGGTTTAAACATATAGTTTCTTTTTACCTCTCGGATATAAGTAGGAACTGTAAATTGCGAAAGTTCTCAAAATAAAGTAGAAATTAGTTAATATTAAAGAAACAGCTCCTTTCATTAATTTTCCATAAGTTAGATTATTATTTGATTTTCCAAAATTGATATCCCATCCCCCCCTTTTTTTTTCGAATACATCATTATTAACAACTTACTATCTTTGTGTCAAAATTGCCTGAGCTAAAATTAATTCAAAATTATGGAAACTTATACTGAAGTACTAGATCAAAAAGGGAATCTCAAACTCATGCACTCAAGATTGTAAATTAGAAATGTAATTTTTAATAGCAATTGTTTTTCCCTGCCACATTTCAGCAAAGACGATGAAAATACAAGATTTATAGCAAATTTCGACACAAAAATATTCTTCAAAATAAAAAAAAAGCGTAGAATTTTAAAGATAGACATATTCGGAATATATAATGTAGATGCCTTAGTTAAAGAAAAGTGCTGTTACGGTTACCATGGCATTGTGTTCGTCACATCAGGGAATTAATTTTATTTCCAGTTTTTAAAGTAAAATGGTCTTTTAAAAAATAATTGCAAACTATTTGTTTTTATTAAATATTAATATATATAATATAACATTTGAACAAGTTTCTCTATTAGATGATAAAGAAAAATAGACTGAAATCCGTCCATTGAACAGTCGGTGTGAGTAATTCTGATTCTACGAATCGACGAATAAGTCATCGATCTGTTGCCAAAGGAAATTTCCCTTTTCTGAGCAAGTAATATTTAAACCATTGTTTGATTGAGAAATTCATGAAAACATTGTTATAAGTGACAAATAGGTTCAACAATTTACAAACTGCCCTACCACTAATCTTAATAACACGATTACAGAACGTATATTGCAATTATTTTCTTTGTTTAAATATAAAAGAAAAAGATAAAATTTAGCTAATTTTAAAGTTATATACACGATATGCTTATAATGATCTAGTAGTGTTAAAAGAAAATAGTTCTTAATTTTTGAATTGTTTAAATTTTGGCTAGGGGAATTGTGAAAAAAATATAAAAATGCGTAACTTTTTTTAATAAGTAAGAGAGCTATATAGTTAACAATGCAAATTAATTTCTTATCATATTTTGAACATTACTACAATTTACATTGCTGTTTATCGTCGACAGTAAAAAGTTAATGGGTATTTCAAAATTTTTCAAAACACTATATAATTGTACAATAACACACGAAAATATATACAAAAACGATTTCAATCTAATCAGCTTCGGCAATGTAACTATGTACCAGATTTATAAAAAAATATGTATGGTAAAAATTTTATGTATTATTTAACTTTTTTTTAATACTTTTAGAAATTAGCATATAATAACTACATGGATTTCAGCACGATTACAAAAAATATATACCATATATTTAAAAGAAAAACAGAGCATTAAATACAAAACAATAGACATAAAAGATAATTAAATATGTCTTAAACATCATTTAGAGGAAATTTAAAATTCTTAACATTTTATTTAAACAATTATTTATCAAATAATTTTTTCCCTTTAAACTGAATAATTCTTTCATCATTTTTAAGACTTTATTAACATTCTTTTATATATAAAATTTGAAAATATTTAATGTATTTTGAAATTATAATCTCGTAAATTTGGAATTCACTAATAATAAAAAATAAACTGAAAATTGGAAGCAACGTGGTATTAAAATAATATATAATCTTCTTATATTTTATTTTAATAAAATGTTTTGATATAAACTTTAGGCTTTTTTTAATAATTTCATAAGAAAAATATTTTTAATTGATAAAAGATTTGTAAGAAAATGTCTTCATATTATTATCAAAACATCCGAATATTTTTTTTATTACAATCATGCTATAAAGAAAATCTTAAATATATAAAAAATTAATAAAAGGTAAAACGCAGGCAAATGATGAAAATCTCATAGCAACGTCTTTTGTGTACAAAAAAATATAAGCTATTGAATATTTTATTTCAATTAAATTTTAAGAGCAAAAACATTTTTCTTCTTTATACATTTTTGTTTTCAGCGACAATTGTCAGACTAGATCAAATACGACTGCAATTTCTAGGAATTCAGAGATTCTTACCTATTACAATCGTCGAAAATTCTATAGCAGGCGATAGATATAAATCATTTAATTCTTGATTATTTTCATTGAATTATATTTTGTCAAAATCCATTCTATAATTCGTATTTAAACATCTTGAAAAGAGATATATATAATATTAAAATATTTTTTTTTGGAAAAAACGTTTGAATGAATATGAATTTGTTCGAAATTTCTACAAATGCTGCTACTTAAATTGCCACAAAAGAAATTCATTTCTTCAAATGGAGATTAATCATCCTGAGAAGCTTCAGTGAAATTTTAAATTCTTCTGAAAATCATTTTAATTGCTTTCAGAGTCACTTGAATAGGGATGGAAATTTCTGGAAAGTAAACAATCACTGGATATAATTTAATTGAAATTCCTTTCCATCTGCATTAAGACTGGAGACTCTTTTTATATGAAAGCACTGGAAAAATTATTTAAATTCAAGTTTTTCCAATAATTTCTCAAGAGAATAATGATAAATACCTCAATTCGAATCTATTTATTTATTTCGTAGAAGTGAAGAAATTATTGGTTTTATTCTCCAAAAATGAAATCTAAATCTAATTTTCATATTTATCAAATTGCTTTCTGTTTACTTATGGGCGTTTTAAAACTAGAAGGCAATAGAATTTGAATAATAAAAAATCTAGCATGGAAGGAAAAAAAATTTGATTCTTTGGAAAGTTAAGAGATAGTAGTCGCATTTTCGAAATGCCCATATGAATGAATTAATTCGAGCTTTCCAAACAGAGATCCAACAGAATTTTTGAATTAATAATTTGAATACGTTTATTTTTAATTAAAGTGTTTCTCTAAAAAAAAGAAAAATTATATTTCCTATTAACTACATTTCATAATTTTAAGTATTTCGTTAGCTAGAACTTTTCTATATTAACCACAGTATAGGTGAAGAAAAAAGTAATTATAAATAATTAGAAATTAAGCTTATTCTATTTTAGGAATAATATCATGAATTTTCATAATTTTTAAACATCTGGTCAAATTTCAAGTCCAACCTTCCTCCAATATTATGTACGTTGCTGTTCACTTTTATTATTATTTAGTTTTGCAAAATTGTTACATTTATTTCTAATTGTCTTCAAAATATTCAAGTTCTGTTTTAATACGTTTTATGATTTAAATAAAACTTAATTTATCAAAGAGTTAATAAACTGAATTATCAAACTCATGCTTCTTGTTTTCTTTTCATATATTTTGTACCTTTATTTCGATGATTTGATGTCTGTGGATTATTTTATTAAACTATTTAACCAGACTTAATGTGTAAAAGTGTAGACTTTAAAAATCACTGACATCAAAACTTGAGACACTAAGCCTGCTTAAATTTAGTTAATATTTTACGATTCTTATTTTGCATCGAATTGTTTACTACAAATAATGATTATTCTGGCGTTGTTAAGATCTGCTAATGGATGATATTTTGTTTGCCCATTTATGACAAAGTGAAAAAATTTAAATATATTAGTCTAAAAAAATATTGATATTAAATTAATTTGATTGTTGAAATGAAATCGACTTTTTTTTTATCAAAATCCTTTTACGTAAGAAACTTTATCATTGATCATATAAATATTAAATTTTAAAAAAACAAAAAAAAAACATGCTGTACGCAAAAATATGATAAATACTACAACTTTAGAAATCTCAAAGAAAAGTAAGTGATTTTTCTTTTAAGGCATCGTAAACATAATTTTCCTTTTTTTGAAGCTATCCAAATAAATTTTTTAAACGAACCTTGTAGCATTGAACTGCGTTTAATGATTATACAAACTTTTTGTACCAATATTTCCTCTTATACAAGCAGTAATAACACCATTTAATTATTATTGGCCCCAACTTCCAGGCATTTGTTTGAAAAATTATGAACCGAACACAAGAATTGATCTTGCAAAACATAGCTATAACCTCAAGAGATATTGAGAATGCATCATTTATGTCAAACAAATTAAACTTCTAATAAACTGTATTAGATATATTCCTAATTTTTATAGATAATGTCACCAGTGAAGCTTATTTTAACGTATTTAATGACAGTGTTATCCCATTCTTGCATGGAATAGACAAGATAAGTAGTTATTGGTTTATGCAAGATAGTGCTAGCCCTCATAGGACTCAGAGAAATTTCGATCTTAGCGGACCATTTTCATGATAGACTGATCGGGTTGATTTCCATTACAAAAACAGGTAATGATATAGTGTGGCCACTTGACTCCTCAGATCTTAACCCGTCCAACGTCTGAAAGACACAACATATCTCAAACAGCCCTCATCTTTGGTCGTTTTGACAGCATCAATTCAAAATTCTATCAAATTGGAACAGATATTTTGTAGAAAACAATTGCGAACTTCGATTCCAGATTTTGCATGTTATTTTTTTCGATCGTCTGATACTTCGAAAATCTATTTTATTGAAAGCTATCAATAAAAATTGATTTTAATTTGTTTTTTTTTCCACTCCTTTCTCATTTTTATAAAACAAGCTTCAAACCTTAATTAGACTTTGACGTTATATTCGGGGACCTAACATGTTACACATCAAAATACTCATCTTGACGCTTTCTATCCGAGTTGGTAAATATTAGAAGTTGCATATCTTGCGGGACATCCTGTATTTATAGAATACATAATTAAAATTCTATCAGTTTGAGATGTAAAAGTAAATAACCCAAAACTATCATAGTCGTAATTTTTACTAGATACAATTTGTAGGTAAATGAACGAATTATTTCTAAACAAAATGCAAATGTTTCATTCGCATTTTCTGTTAGATCTTTGTAAACAGATTTAAGTAACTAAAAAAATGACAAATACATTTTTATGCTTTGGTACCCAATTATAAGCGATCCCACTGAAATCGACATGACTCGGTAATTATTATACCGGTAAAGATTTAAGACAAAATAAAAACAAATTTAACGAGCTAATCAAATCTATTAGAAGTTTCTAAAGTTTTTGAACTGAATAATTTTTCAAAGAGTCTCTTAATACTCAAAGGCTTCAAGAAATTACAAAATAAAATGAAACTTACAAACTTGTTTAGAAAATTAATATCTTAGAAATTATAATCCTTTCTCGTCAGATCTTATTTCTTTCCGACTCAATTGAGATTTGAGTCCGCGTGAAATAGAAAAATATACCCCTTGATTCCGGAAGAATTCGAAAATTTCCAAGCTACATAGCACCAAACTGAGAACTGATTAATTGCATTTAATTGGTGCGGCAAGATTACAAATTTCTTATCCTTGAAAATTCAGAAATGATTTGATTAATAATTACAGTATGTACACCACTTGCGTGTTACCTCACAAAATTTTATAAAATTAATTAATTTCTGAAGAAAGTTTGTTTGGTTAATTATTTGAATTATTAAATGATATATATTTATTTATAAGAGATACATTCATACAATAGGCGTTATAAAAGAATTAATAGTTCTTTTTAACGAACTATACATTTTAAACTGTTTTAGAACAGACAAGAATTAGAGTGCAGTTTCTAAATTTTTAAAAATTAGATATTTTAATTCTAAAAAACTTAGCTATTTTATCAAAAATTTCCTTCATGGTTTTTCCAAGAAAGGGCCAATAAAACAAACGAATTTGGGTTTACCTTATTCACAGGAAAGACACAATTACGTAAATATGTTGTTGTTGCTTATACTCCTTAGATTGAGCTCCGCAGGCGTCCTGGCATAGGGGTAGCGCGTCTTCCCCGTGACCTGAGCGTCCTGAGTTCGAGTCCCGGTTTGGGCATGGTTATTCTTCCTGTTCTATCTGTGAGATGGATGAATGTGCCCCCTTGTAAAAAGGGGTTGTGCAAGTGAATGTGATACATGAGTAGCTAAGACCTACTCTTGGAACCTAGTTGGTGCTACTAAAACAAGAGACGCTCACTTGGCTTAAAATCACTGACTTCATCAGCGAGCTTGTCCATGGCAAGTGCCATTATAAACAACAACAACAGACTGAACAATACAAACCAAGTCCAAAGGATCGGGGAAAGAGAGTTACAGTAGCTTCTGAGGGTAAGAAGCCCTGAGCACCAGAGTGCAAAAGTCTGACTTTAGCTCATATGAAGATGATACTCATACACTCGCTTGTACAACCCCTTTTTACAGGGAGGCTCTTTCACACGCCTCACAAATAGAGCACAGGGTAGACAGCAGGCTTGCCCGAAACATGAGCCCAAGACGTCCAGATCACGGGAAAGACGCGCTATCCCTAGGCCAGGACGCCAGCCTTAAATATGTTTATTTAATAAACAAACTTTAAAATTAGAAATTATGACAAAAATTATGAATTAAGGCATTTCAACTGCAAATCGATGAATTTTTTTTTCGGGAAAAAATCAGAATAAATTGGTTTCAAACAATAACTTGATTATCAGCTTACGCATGCTTCCATATTTAAAACAAGATTAATTTTTTTATTTTTTTTTTTTTAAAAATCGTTTGGGCCCCAAAATTTTTTCCCCAATTTTTTTTTTTTTTTTTTTTTTTTTTTGCAAAAAATCCAGTTTAAACTGGAATAATCACTATCACATAACTATTGCATTGCGCAATTGCGCAATCCCCACCATTTAGAAAAACGTTTTTTTTTCCTTCTCTCAAAATCGTTGGAGCTTCATTTCTTTTTGCCAGCTTAAAAAAAATCAAAAATGAGAAAAAAATTATTATATATATATAAATATGTATATATATACCTTTTGATACCTGCCTCCTGCTTCACGTTGATTCCTTTGTGCTTCTTCGGGCGATAACTTTGTGGTGGTAACTTCATAAGCCAGATAACAACCTCGGAACTGAGGTGATCACTTTTGTCTAGTGGTTATGTTACACGGCTACGGACCAAACGTCGCAGGTTCGATCCTGGGAATTCAATCTCTACAACTTCTTACGACCCATACCCTTTATTTCTTACTTACGCCTTTTTGGGCTTGAAAAATCTCCAAACCTAAACATCATTATGTTCTCTCATGATAAAAAAGAGACCAAAATAATACTTTTTGTATTTTTAATTGAATCATGCGAATAAAATAGATAAGCTCGACTGATTCTTTAAATTTAAACCATTTAATACGTCTCTTATAAATGGACATCATTTGCATGAAAATGAGAAATCATGCATTGCACGCTTGCAAGTTCTATAACATACATATCAACAAAACTTTCATGCAAAAAAAGAAAATATATTTTATTGTATTTATCAGACGTCGCCAAAATAATCTGAAAGTAAAGAAATCAAAACTGACTTTTTTTCAGCTTATCTGTCTAGATCATAAAAACTGATGAAATGGCCATCACATAGCATAGAATATATATCTTCATTTATGTATTTAAAACTTATCTTTTTCAAATACAGTAAAATCTTTTTTCAACAGAAGGGAGGAAACTATAAAGTAAAAATAAAATAATCACGAATTATAATGATATTCTATATCACCCTTTAACCCATAAACCTGTTTGGCCAGAAGAATAATATCACGTTTTCCAGGCAAATACTAAAACTGCAAAATGACCAACTTAGTCTTTCCTGCGTTTACCCTTATATATGCAGATAAACTCATGATAAATTTAAATTCAAATATTAAAATAACAAAAAAGGGTGTCTGGACTTATGTAAAGGAAAAAAGAATTATATGGTAGTACAGAGAATTTCAGATATTTAATATGAAATAGTTGGTTCAGCACTTTATCCTCGTAAGGAAAGCATGACTTTCCAGGAATTTCACAGAAATATCTCATGCCAAAAATTATAAATTTTTATTTGTTTTTAATCCTATATATATATGTATCCTCAGTCAAATAAAGAAAAATAAACGTGCTTTATAAAAAAATATAAAATAATTTTGCAGCCAAATATTCCGAAAATCTTTTTATAATTGAATATATATAAGATGGGTTATTTTTTATATGATTCTGTTTTTTAATTTTTATATTTTTGAAATTCGACACTAAAAAGTAATTATAACAATATCTTACACATCAATTTATTTCTGTTGTAATAATAGTTATTTTTGATTGGAAATTACTAAAACCAACATAAAAAATTGAAGTATTACAATCATACATTTTTAATTCCCCGATTGTGATTTTTTTTTAAATTGCCGAATTACAAATTAAATACTTTCTTTATATATACCATCACACAAAACATCTATAATTCAGTTAGAAAGTAAATTTGTGAAAATTTCAAGTAATTATTTTCACAATATTATCATTATTTCCATTCATTTGCCGAATTCAGTTTGATTATATTTACATCTTATTTGGAAGAACAAAAGAGCTAGTAGGGCTCATTTTGGGATGGAACTCATAATTTTTAACACCCGTCAGATGACGAGGATGAAATCTGAATTCGCACCCGTTCTACAAACTTTAGAATTCTACCAACTGGAGAAAATTTGGACGCAGCGTTAGAGTCAACATTCACCAAATCACGGCGTCAGAGTTAGTGTGCACAAGGTCAGCATACATGATAGATATTTCTTTAATCGGGTTTTGTACATGGAGTCTCCTGCCTTAAGGTTACAATATTGAACAGAATAGCCCTATATTTTGATATTAATTAGGAATTTCATAAGCATTTTATTAATAAAAAAATTAAAAGAATCATATTTTTTAAATTTCCCTATTGAATTTCAACTTGTGTTTTATTTTAATTAATCTATAAATTCAAAAGTTTTGAATAGTTAATTTTTTTTTCTTTGTAAACAGGAATTGCGTACTTAATTTATAGAGGAAACAAAAATATGACATAAAACTGCACTTGTAGTCACAAATCCCAAATCAAATATTTAGGTTATTGCATTTTTGAATCATCGCGTTTACATTTTTCCGAAAGTATAAAGTGACCGAAATCAACCTGTTGTTGGATATGGCTTAAAGTGTGATAGATGTCTACACTATAGTTGTTAAGTCTGCGTTCAGAATCTTATCTATCTAGATCTCTTCGTTTTGTTGTTATTATGTTAGCTTATATCTGCGCAGCCGGATAGACGGATTTTCTCTGAACAGATTTTACTCAGAATTTGAGAGAAATCTGCAAATTTGGTGTAAAGAATGTATACCAAATTTCAACCGTCTAGCTGAAAGCATTTGTGACAAAAGGAATTATCATTGTCACAGAAAGACAGGAAAACGGCGATTTTCCGAAAATGGCTTTTTCAAACTCGGGATTGAATAAAGTGTGGAGATTCATCAAAACCTGGCGTTCGAAATGTTTGATGATTAGTATATTTTTTACTACGTATACGTGAATGTAAAAATAGAACTGGCACAATACCACACAACGCAACAATAAAATAAGAAAGCAAGGTTAAAAATCCTTGGCATATAAATGTAAATTACAGAAAATATAGTTTTAGCAAACAAATTAAAATTAAAAATTTTATTATTCATTATTAATTGTAAAATGTTATAAGGAGAAGGATTTATTTTTTTATGAAATATTGTCAACTGAAGGTCATGTAGTAAATAAAATATGCAAAAGAATGACAAAAAAATTAAACAAATTAAACTTTATTTCTCCATAATTTAAAATGAAGAAATTAAAAGTATGCCATTTCATACTTGAAACCTTTCTTAACAAATTATTGCAAATTATAATTTACCCAGAGAAAGAAAAAAAACCCCCAAAACTTAAGAATAAAAATACCTTTTATCATTTTCCTGTTGACTTCACTTATTTCCTGCAAACATTCCTTTGTACTGATGCTACAGAATGACCTACATAATGTTTTGAAAATTTCCCAACAATCGCAAACATAATTGCTAAAAAAAAATAATGGAGCAAGGGTGCTTAGATTATCCAGAAAAAGAAAGGGGGAGTTAGGGGATTTATGGATGTTTAATATGAAATGGTAGATCAGTATTCAATCCTAGGAAGAAATGCTTTGACTTCTTCAAGAATATGTTTCGCTTCAAAAAGGATAAGTCTTAAGATCATATGCATATGATCCATTCTACTTTTCAGTAAAATCTATTTTATGATGCATCTATCAGAGGATTTATTATTTGCTATGCATGGCTTTCGACATTGCTTAGGTATGCCATTTTGATGATTACTTTTCATGTTTCAGTTTGTAAACAATTTAATAAAATCGGTAAAAAAAAGTAATATATTTTTGAATAAAAATACTTTTAGAGTGCTTAGATATAATATTGAAGAACGCGGCCAGAAACTTTTTGTGGACACATGCATTTATTTTTATATTATAAAAATGTCCCATCAAAATAATGTTAACATTTAAATCTTGGACAAATTTTTCAAAGCATTTAATTCGATATATTTATGGGACTTCATATAAACAAATCTGTAACACTTCATTTTACTTAATTGGTATATGGGGAATTTTTCTCTGAGAACAAGTTTTGGAGTTCGATGAAAATATAAAATTAAATATTGTACATAAAATTTTCTGCATTTTCCCATCAGATTCGGTATTTTTAAACGATATAGTCTCATGTGTGTTTATAATCAATACTCATGGAATTACAGTAAAGGTTCTATCCAATAAGAAATCCTTGCAGAAGGGCCTTTATCAAACGATAAATTAAATATCCACTATTAAAAAATTAAATTCAAATATCAATGGATTCATCGACAAATATTCTTCAATAAAAGTACGTTTTATCTTAATTCTTCACTTATTTAATTAAAATTTAAAATAAGTAACATTTTTTGTCAATGCTAAGCAAGTACTGACGGTAAACATCTAGAAACTTCTTCCAACATAAAAAACAAAAGTTTTTTTTTTTTTTTTCATTTTGATAAATCTTGTTTTCTCTGCATAGAAAGAACTAAAACAATGCATATAAGACAAACATGAGTGTAAAAATATTTTCATATAATTTTTTGGATTAGTCTTATTTCTCAAAATTGTGCAGCATACTATAATATTATTGAATAAAATTGAAAAATTTTGAAACTTCTAATATAACTTCCATTTATATATCAATATAAAATTTATGAAAAGTTCAAAACAAACTTAAAACATTCAAGTAAAAATAAAATTAATCATCTTTGGTTAGCATAAAGGAAAAAGAAACCTACTAAAGAAAAAAAAAACAGATATTTAATATGAAGTTTCCTCATTACCTAATCTGAGAAGGAAAATTTCTATTTCTGATAAATAAAGGAATAAGAACAATTTCATAAAGCGTACACTTTCATGCCGAACATAATTATGCTATTTCTGTTATATTTAGAGCATTTAAACAGTTAAGTCAACGAAAATCAGGAAAAACACTGTAGAACTTAATCTCATACAAGCATTGCAAAAAAACAATTAGTTTATTAATTAAAAATCAATTAAAGATAACTAGAAAATGTCTCAGACTAGATGAACAAAGTTAGGTACACAAACTTTGCATCTAAAGTGTAAATATGTATCAAATTTGGAGAAAAATTTGACAAGAGGTCGACAATTTGTCGGTCTCATAAGCATGTAAACGCAATAATTTAAAAGTACAGTGATTAAATATGTGAAATTTGTAAGTGATTTTGTGATTGCAGTTCTTTGTTAGTTCCATATCATTTTCTTCAATTAAAAAAAAAATCGTCCATAATACGCATTTCACTTTCCTAGTATTTCTGGATTAATAGCATCCCTAAGATTAATCCTCCAAATTTTTGCAAAATATCCCATTCTAAAATACTCTTCCGTAACTATTGCTTGCCAATGGTACACAATGCTCGCTAATTAATACACAAGTACCTTTGCAGTACCACTTACCTAGAAAATGCATGAATATTTAGGGGAGACTACTCTACTGATTAAGAAGGAAACTAAGGAATTTGAAGTCGTTGTACAACCAACGGTCCAAAACGTATTCTTTTTTTTTTTTTTTTTTTTGAAATTTAGAAATAACTGTCATTTTACCAGTTATTTTTCCCTCTTTTTTTAAAATCTGGATTCCAGTCAAACACATCAAGAAAAAAGAAAGCAAAATTGAGTAAACTAATAAAAATATCTTTATGTATAGTATTTTTATATCATTACAAATTTCTTTTAATATTTATTAAAACAAAATATCACATGTTCCCTTCTCAAGAAATAGTACCTATAGATAATAATAATCGTTACCATGAAGGCAACGGCATACATCACAGGCGAAAATCATCAGCCCTCTAATCAGTAAATATAGATAAGTCTTGTATAATATTATATAAATATGGTACATGTTATGGCAAATATAATAAATCCTGTAATTATGTATGATTACTGGCGGTAATTCATACTCACCACTAAAATTACAGCTAATTATGAATAATCAGCGGTAATTATACATTATATTTACTGTGACACATATAGATAATCATTACAAATAGAGAAATTTGAAAAAGAAATACAATCTGATTACAGATAAAAATTATGAGGTATAATTGCAACAAATCAAGTACATCACACACATCCTCTCTTAATGAATAATATACATAAAGACAAGACAAACGTATATTATTATTTTGTCTTTAAAGGGTTGGAACGAGTTGATTTGAAATACGCAAGGTGTTTTCGTTTTTCGATTACAGTTATTAATATCTAGTTTAAACATTTTAAAATAAAAATTAGTTTTGATCTCTTAACCAGAGAGTTAATTTCAACTTTTTAATGGGATGTTATTCCTATTTGAGTAATTTGCTGTTATTTCAATCCTGATTAAAATATAAATAAAATCTGACCTATTTAAACAAATCCAATATATTTTTTAATCTTAAAATTAATTACTACCTTGACTTAATTGGGATTTAAATTATTTTCTGATATACTAATTTGGATTCATTCTGATATACTAATTTCTGATATACGTATAATATTAGATGAAAAGGTTAAATTTAGAATTAAATATGCATGAAATGGTATTAATAAACCAACAATTGATTCAAATAGGCAAACAAATTAATATCTCATCCTAATGAATTAGATAAATGAAGCTCCGTAAGTCTTTAAAATATACAGTCAAATCTCCTATACCGACTGATTAGTTTAACAAGCAAACCAAAATGTAAAATTGACTCGCTTAGCAAGAGATGTTTCGCAGAACTAGTGGCGAAAAGATACCATGACGTCACACACTAAATTGGCTTATATCAGTCTCGATTTGGCGTTTGCCTGAAGAAATACTTATTCCTGCATGGAAGAAACATCGAGGGATAGCTTTGTCAAACACCGCAGCGAATGTTTGAGCAAGGATTTTAATGGAATTTATTTGCAGCTGTATATCAAAGAATTTAGCAGGTTCACCCCGGAAAAAAAAAGGTAGGAACTTCCGATTCAATTATTTGAATAATTTTTACCTACATATATTTTGAAAATCAGAAGAAATTTCTGAACAAGACAGTTTTCTGGTAAAAAACAACATGCATTTTAAATAATAAATTACATTGACATAAAATTTGTTTTTTGCATTGTCCCGATTTATTGATTCCCAAGGAAAAAAAATAGTTTCGATTGACTCGAATTTAGCATTGCGAGTAAGATTTGGACGCAAATTATACTTGTTAAGGAAAGTTCCACTGTAATTCAGTCGAAATAATTTTATCGATTTGTATATAAAATTTCATTAAAAACCCAAGACAAAGATCTTCTTTCATCAAACAACACTTATTTCCAATTTTTTTTTGTATTCATTATTTGAAATATCGTTTGAGTTGAATTTTAGTAAATTTAAAATAAAAATGTCCTTAATTTAAATTTAAAGAAACTGGAAATTTTCCGAATTAAAATTAAGTGTAATCAAATTTAGATTACCTAAATGGTTTATATTTTTTCATCTCATAAATTTGTGCAATTAGTTTTATAAAATTACACATTTTTATTGTAATTAAATATATTTGAAATAATCGTATTAAGAAGCGGTACATTTTTGTTGACATTATTTTGCAGACGATGGCGAAAAAAGGGTCACTTTTAAAAGCATTCAAATCCTTTATTTCTTTTCCCTGTTTATTTAAACAATAAAATCCGACATATATCTCAAAATGCTAACTAGACGCTCCAATAATTCAACGTTTACAACTTTCTTCAAATGCAAGCGCAAATCTTATCTCACACAGAAAGGAAGAAACAAACGCATAAATAAGACAGACACAAAGCATAAAATTTTTATACCATTTTTTCGGACGTAACCTTATTCTCCAGAAAAACCCATATCACTCTATCCCTGGGAATAGCAGAACTGTAAAATGACCAACATAATATTTCACATATTTCCTCCGTATAAGCAGATACAAAATTCATGAAAAGTTCAAACTATACTTCAAAATATTCAAGTAACAAAAAAAGCAAAGAAGGATTCTTGCCTTCCGTGAAGAAAAGGTATCATATACCAGTAAGGGGAAATTCAAATATTTAATATGAAACAGTTACCCCCCTTTCCCCATCACCAACCCTAGAAAAAAATTTGACTTTCGATGAACCTAGGGAATATGTTTCACAAAAAGGATACATTTTTATATACTTTTTGCTTCACATGCACTGTATGCCGCTTTGATATCTTCTGTGCAACTGAATAGACACTAACGCAGTTTAAGAAACTAACGGCAAAATTTCACATGTTTACGAAATCTTTTAAAGAATATTTTTATAATCAGATGAAAAGAAAATATTTTTCTTATAAGATTTGTAATTATAAAGAAGAAAGATGCATTTTTTGCATTTTTCTTTTGTTTCTTTTGTTTTATTTCAATGATAATCCAGTTCAAGTATGTAATTTTTATTAGATAATAATTATCAGGTGCAAATTATATATTCGAAAAAGGTATCATTTTATAGTACAAATTAAAACGGAACATGACAGGTACAATTTCACACTTTAAAAGTAATATTTAACAGAAAAATACGCAAACAAAATTTTAAAAAAAGTCATAGATTCATTTATAAAATAATTACTGAAATATTATTCTAACACATAACATTTTAAAATTATTCTGCTTCTGTTAAGTGTACCAATATTGTTTACCCCGATTAGTAATCTTGCACTTATTCTGAACACTTTGTAAATATATTTACTTTTTTCTTATTTAAATGCTTTTATTATTTTAGCAAAATAAATAGATTAAATTTAATATTTAGTAAAATCAGTAGCAAAACAGATATTTTTTTGTCAAATTCATTGTTTCAAACTATAATGAGAATATTTTTTTATCCAGCTGACGTATAAATAATGGGGGATTGCAAGGTTTATTTAAGTTTCACAAACTATTTTGCTGCCTTTTACATTAAAAAGCTATGAAAGAGGTTATTTTAAATTCTTATAAAATAACAGTACTTTAAAATAAAACACTCTTTATATACATTTAACTAAACTTTTTCTGATTTATTATTAAATGTCCGAGGTTGTAATTTTTTTAATTACATATTATATATAAATTTAAAGCAATAAATATGAATGCACAGTGCATTATGTATAAGATTCATTCAATTAAAAATAAAGTTTCATGGACATATGATCAAGTTTTAAAAAGACTGTGTACACATACTGTTTATTGAGACCTTAATACGCAAGGATTATACTATGAAACTCGTATCAAACAAAGTAGTAAAACATAAAAAAAAATAATCTTAAATCACAAAAGTAAACTAAGAAGTAAATTTTATTAAAAAAAATGCTAAAAATAATTTGAATAAAAGTTTTATCATTCTTATTTATTTTATTAATAATTATTTGACTAACAATAATAATTTTATAAAGCAGACCAAATAAACGTTCAACCATACTCTGAAGATAATGTATCAAATATTCAAACATTTATCACACAATTGCATATTCAAACAGCATCTTTGTGACACTTACATTTCTGTAATGTAGGAAATAATTTGCTAAAATTTATGCAGAGTATTATAACGTGGCACTCTCATTATCGAATGTGCATTGCACTGAAACGTGTCTTGCATGCTGAGACAGTCTGCTCCGTATAACACTTGAATGACTCATCTGAGTTCAGAGGGCGTTTCACCCATTGCTGGTTTTGTCACTTCAGATGCGTGCGTTATGGGGATGAGGGGCGTTAACCCCTTATTCTGAAAACCGCGCAATGAAACATGTTGTAACCGGATAATATAATCTTTTATGGTCATTAACTAAAAGCTAGGGGTGATAAGTATGTTTATTTAGCAGTACGATATGTTTCCTCATTTTGAAATTGTTGGCTAAGTGTTAAACGCATATGGATTCGGATTGAAGCCCCGAAGTATGCATCAGGAAGTTTCAGAGTTCCATAGTTTCTTATTGTTTTCAGGTAAAGTTTATTAGGAATTGCATTTGTCCCTATTGTTTTCAGGGTAAATGTTAGAAATTCAATTGTTGCATGTTGTTTTCAGGGCAATGTTTATTAGGAATCGGTTTGTTTCATATCGTTTTAAGGGTAAAGTTCATTATAAAGGCAGAAATGAATAAATATTTGAAAACATTCAAATATTTATTCATTAAAAGCGCATTTCGTGTTTAGGAAAGGTAGAGAAATCAATTCCTGGCATGTCGCAGTTCCATGACAAACTGATCTGTCGCCAAATACTTAATATCGCCAAATTACCAAATACTGTAATATGACGTTAATCTCTCTTTCTTCTTGAAAAATTTCATACTAATTAAATCTATGGCTGGAATTCACTGAGATTTTAAAAATAGAAAATGCAACACAATGAACGAATATCAAATAGAATGCGGTAACGAGCAATTATATTTATCAAGGGAATGTACGCCTCCTGTGTAGTGCTTCGATACCTTTGAAAATAAAAAAAAACGGTAAAATATTTGACATAAGAGATCAGTAAGTCCATATAAAAAGTTTCTATTATCTGAAACATATTCAATTTCTAACTATTGAATCCTAGGCCAGCTGTAGATAAAAGTCGAATTAGGTTTTTTTTAGTTTTTTTATTCCCTTAAACATTATTTTAGAGCAATAAAATTTAATTTCAGTGCTTCAGATTGGAATGGCCTAGTTCAATTACGCAACATCAAACTCATAAATGCGAAATTTGTATGAAAAATAAGCCATATTATCGTTATTTAAACGACATAATGATTTTGCTATTATTTAAAAAAGGTTTTTGAAAGTAAAGAGCAAGATCTACTAATCACAGTTTAATATAAATGACACTTTCTTTCACAGTTATCGCCACAGAAATGGCAAATTTTCTTTAAAAAGATAAAAATTGATTATCATTCAAATTTAAGCACATTCATTCTGTAAGCTATAATATTCTATGACATCCCCCATTCTATAATATACTATAATTTGAATTAAGTACCCCATTCTAACAATGTATGTACATTTTTCACCATATATAGTCCACAAATAAGTGCAGGTACATCGAAATTGCTCCAATTTTTAGAACTTCCGATATTTCCAAAATTGTGTATGTATGTCAATATGCTTAATCGTGCAACTCATCTCAAACATTAAAATGAAGGCAAATTTCAGACATTAAGAATTCAGCCTTGTTTGAGCGAAACTTCCCTCGGTGTGCTTATTTTTATAAGGTCGTTTTGATGAAAAGTGCATCATAAAAATGGCGCTCAGCTTTTGTTTTCAAATCATGAGAAGAACATTCTAAAGGAGAAATAACTAAAGCGAAACGACAGCATAAAATTCCACCCCGGCCCCGAATTGTGTCTCAAACATCAATTCAGCGTCTCATCCAAACTATTCAAAATAAAAAGAAACGAAGAAATAGATAAGTATTCTACTGAATTTCAACATAAAATTTTTATCTCCAACATTTAGTCGAGTTAGGAAGCAACTCCGAGGAAGTCGTAAAGAAATTTGGAAGCGATTTCGAACAAATACCCTCCAAAAATGGCGGCTTCTAAAAAGTCGGAGCCATTCTGCGTTATCAAAACCTGCTCTGGACGCTCTAGCATGCATATGAAATGAAGCGTGGGAAGATTTGGATATGAATAAATTTGAAGTGCCTCAGAATCTTAAATGGGGCATCTGAAAGCATCTCGTTTATGAATTTGCATGGAATGTTAAAGAAATGCATATATTCTCGAAGAATACGATTTCAGTAACGATATAGTAAATATTAATCAATTTTCTTTCCCAATAAAATTTTATTCTTACAATAGATATCAATTATGAGCCATTATAAAATTCAAATAATAATTGTAAATGTCAATTTAAATTTCCTTTTATTTCTTTGAAATTGCTCTACTTAAATTATAAATTAATCAGAATTTTTATTGTGGGTTGTGGTGGCCTGGTGGTAAGATCTCGGCTTGTGAGTCGTAGGGTTTCAGGTTCGAGACTTCATTCTACCAAAGAACTGCCATGTAAGGGGGGGCTGTTGCACGATAAATCCGTCAGGGTCAAACGTCCTCCCATTGGTGTGGTGTGGAGAGGGCGTGCCAGCTCATGTGACGTCCTCGTCATCTGACAGCAGTTCTAAACTACGAGGTCCGTCCCAAAATAGCCCTAGTGCTTCTTTAAACAGGACTTTAATATAACTAAACTAAACATAATTTTTATTAAGACTGAGATCATCTGAATAAAAGGAAGTTCTCATTGCTTTTCTAAAATTTCGAACAACGAAAAATCGATAAATATACGATTAGATACTTTTCTTATAACTTTAAACTGTAATGAAAAGAAAATAAAATATGGCAAAGGAATATATATATTTCTTTGAACTTACTCTGCTTAAAATTGTAAATTAATCATGTTATTACTTACGATTGTGATCATCTGAGTAAAATGAAATTCCCATTGTTTTTCTAAAATTCCTGACAAAAAATATCCATAAATTCAGATAAGTTCAGATAATTTTTTTATAATTGTAAGTTTCAATGAAGAGAAAAATATAGAATTAATATCATTGCACGAAGTATTTCTTTCAACATGACAGCAATAGTAGCAGGGTTTCCACTAATGTCAACGAATAAATAATAATTGAAGAATATAAGTTTTAGTACCACTGCAATCAATAAAAAAAATTCTAAGTAAACAGCATTTTTTCTATAATCTAAGCAACTTCAAACAGCAATTTTCACTTTCTCGTATACGTGGTGTAGATAAATTACAATAATCGGCACAATATTAAAACTCGAGACTTTGGCGATAATCCACTTTTGAGATCTCTCTGAGCACGAAAAACACATATACAGAAATGTCCGTCCGCCTATCTGTCTGTGAGAAAGATAACTCAAAAAGGCTATGACCTAGACGATGAAATTCGGTAGCAAATTTGACAGCAAATTCGAAGATTTCTAATAAATTTTGAGGGAAATATGATCTGAGCAAGACCATATGTCCGGTTGTTCGAATAAAATTTTACACTATAATTACAAAACGAAGAGAGCTAGATGGATAAAATTCGGTAAAATTATGTAATATCTATAGTGGAGACACCTATCAAATTTTGAGCCAAATGCAACAAGTAAGCCAAATGCCTCGATGACTTAAAAGTATCAAATTTGATACGGGTGTTTGTGACTACAAGTGCAGTTTTGAGACAGATATTCGTTTCAATTGGTTGAGAAAACCGTGCGTAAACCCCAAATTCGGGATTTGATACTATTAGCCGCATGTCAGGGATTAATCGCCAAAACACTTAGCAAAGGTGATACGATAGATTCAGTCAAAATGCTAAATTCATGCCAGAAGTTGATATTTCGTAACTATTATACGCCAATGCCATGTACGACCTTTTAAGGGATGACATATTTATGAGACAGTATGCGAGAAAGTTCTGGGAGCCCACTCCCAATGGTTAGATAATATGTTGCACAAAAGTTTTTAAACAGAAATTTTGCATTTCGCCTTACATAAGATATTCAGTAAGATATATGTAGAAATAAAAAAAAAAAGAATCATCTAAATAGTTGCAATATTTTGGTGACATTTCCTTTACTAAAATAAATGAGGGGTTGAAGAATAAAAGTTTCAGATCATAGTAATTTCAAAAAAATATAGGATGCAATTCGAAGAAAACGCTGAACAAATTTTAAATATTTTAATGTATCTTCCCAATATTGTCTTCACGAAGTATCACTATTAATGATTAATATTCTTATGCAGCAGACGGGAATACTAATATTAATACTTATACACTTTAAAGAAGTTAACACGAAACCTACTATCACCATTTACAAACAAGCAATTCTGAAACTTAAAATAGATATCGTATCTAGCAACAACCACTAAATATTATTTTCTTCAAAATGCCGTTAAATGTTAATCTGTGTGTGTGGTATGGGTAAACTCAATAATACAAACAGCGTTCTATGTCCTATTATATAAATATCAATGAAAACTTTTTTTCTACTTTTACTTTTTGCATATATTTTTTGAAACGAAATAGGTGTTTACATACTTAATGGTATTTTCCTTTTTTTTTTATAGAAAATTTCTATTTTCCAGAAAAAGAAAGGTAACAGAACACATAATCAAGAGCATAAATTTTAACCGTCCCCCCCCAAAAAAAAATCTACATCGAAGAAATAATAACGTGCTAATGCTGCTAACAAAAACAAAACAAAAAATAATTTTAAAATTATACTTCTCACATTCTGCTAGAATTAAAAAAATTCTAGGATCATGTTAAAACAGTTTTTTTTTTCATACTGTTTCCTATACAACCATCTTTTGTAGAGTAAACAAAAACTAATAAACTGAAAAATAGGGAATATTTTTCCGTTAGGCTTGGTTCAGAAAAAAAATATTTTTTGCCAATGAGTCCTCTACGCCTCCAGATCTTCTAAAAGAAAACTGCGCAGATCCGAATCCAGAGGATGTTTATCTTGATTCAACAACACATAGTACAAAGAACAGTACAGAAAGAAAAATTCCACAATGTTTATATCTTCTGAAATATAGCAAGAAACTCAATACCTGAGAATCTACTAGATGAATATTTCTGCAGTAACATTTCGAAATATTCACTACATTTGAATATTTCTACAGCAAGGTAGGAAGAAGAATAAATCTTTTCAATGCTGTCAACGTAAATAGAAAATGTAAGAATTAAAAGAATGAATACATTTTACAACAATAAGTCAAATACTAAATACATATTATCATCCTTTGATTAACTCACAAAATAACGATCTTTTGCAAAATAAGTAGAAAATGCTTTAAAAGAGAGAGTCCTATTTCGTTAGTTTTGATTCACAAGCATGAATGATTCTCACTCATGAATCTTCTTAATGGTGACTTTCCTTGCTACAAAAAGAAAAACGGAAAGGGAAATAACGATTGCATCATTTTGCAATCTATTGCAATGTAGCAAAAAATTCTATTCAAAAAACTATTATAATAGTCCTATTTAAAAAAACATACATGTATGGAAAGCAAATTCATACTTAAAATTCATATTTATAAAAACAGAGAAAATTTCTGGCGTCATAATTCACGATGGATTAGATACACTTAAAGACATCTTTTAAGCGCAATTTTCCATAATTTATTAAATAAACAAGAATCAACACTGGTGTCAAAAATAAATGAAATGCTCTATAAAGATTTAAGTTATCTTTTTTCAGCTTAATTCTGAAATAAATATTGTTTATTTTCTGACGAATATGGATGCATCTATATTTTAAGATCTGTTTTGCAGGCTGATTTCAACAAACCGGAAAACCTGTTCCACTTATTATAGTAAAACAATTTTATCAACACTACGTAATAAAAGAAGAAAAATATTTTTCATTCTACTTCCTCTAAAATTGTTATGTAGAACGGAAATCTCAAACAATTTTCAATCCTGCTGCAATAAAAAAACAGAATGTGAGTATAAAAAAAAATCATAAAAATGAGAGATTTAAGCAATTCAATTCACAGGCAAATGCAATTATCACCGTTTGTCTAAAACTGCAAAAAAAAAAGAAACCTTCTTTAAAAGAATAAACAAAAGCCAATGCCTGGAACTTCAATTTAGGCTTATTTCAGAATTATAAAGGCTCTATTTATATGTGAATTTTACTCTAAGTATCCAATTCTAGGTAAAAACTGGTTGGATCAGGTTTTATAGACATGTATCAAATAAGACATTCTTGTATTAAATAAGAATCAGAATTGAAATTACCCCCTCCCCCCATGTTGCCAAAGCAACAAAAGAAAATTACCCATCACAATTTATAACAGTACTAAAAAAGAAATACGCTATCAAATAAATGCAATTTCCCTCAGTTTTCTAAACAAACTGCTGCCAAATTTCTTACACTAAACAAATAAATTGTACTGTAAAGGTGAGAGGAACTTTTTGTTAGGCTTAACTCAGAAATAAATACTTCTTAGCCAATGAATCCTTTTCCTAAGCTTCCAGTTGTTCTGCTCGAACACTGGCCGGATCCGTTTCAATTCCTCGCTGTTCCATTCCGATGTACTCTCGAATGGGGTCATTATCTGTAGCAAGCAGGTTCCAGTGCTGCGACCCAGTTAGGGAGAGAACAAAGGAAGTGGCAAATAATCGATGGAACATCAGCATCAACTGCTGGGAGGAAATCGTCTGACTTGGAATTCACAGAAGATTTTCAGTGAAAACAGAGTTTGGAAAAGTTTTTAACTTCTGACCCATCAGATTTCACTGCACTTGCACGCAATTATACGGTCGATGTAGATACCAGGTGCGATGGGAATTCGTAGATAATCCAATTTATTTTAATAGTGGATGTTTGGCACAGGCTTGTTTTTTCCATTAAAGTTAGAACTTTTCAAACTTTCTTGATGGAAAAGATCACTTTTGTGTTACTCACTAATTGTGTAAGATCTGTTAAAGAGTCTTTAGAGATTGTTGGAAAACCGAATATTTCGGAAAGGATTACTCGAAATTAGTTTAAAGATTGTAGTAAATATAAATTTCATTCTTTCAATGTTAATCAATAGTTTTACCAAAAGTATTCATACAAATAGAAAGGAACTCTGTTCTAGAAGTGGTTCTTGTGTTTCTGTTTAGAAATAGAGAATATAGAGATGTTAAATTATTCATTTTTACTGTATCGTATGCGAAGTATATCAGGAGAAAGTATTATAATTACCATACAATTTGAACTTGAGAATCTGATAAATCTCCTCGTTTTTTTCATCGTTTAGACCGAAAAACATATTTTTGGAATTATGTCCTCCTGTCTTCTACATGTGAATACGATAACACAAATCGCTTTGAATTAAATGGATAAAATTGGATATGTCGTCTTTATACTAAATTGCTATCAAAGTTTGAGCGAAATTTACTCAGAAAAGTCTGTTTCTCAGTCCTGTTGTCCGAGTACAAAAGAACACTGGAAAACGTCAAAAGCTAAACAAATTTTGGCACACAGGAGTAACATCTAACATGTGGATCTACATCAAATTTAGAATCGAATTCGTCAAGGGTTTGATCTTATTTGACAGTCTGTACGTTTTCTGCATATAAGACAGTAGCTTTAAACCCCTATTGACTTAAATATATATGAAATTTGGTATATGATCTAGGGGCTATAATTATAATTCTTTATCGGATTTGGGTCAATAAAAAAGTATCTGAAGTACATATTTGATGTATTTTATAGCACATTTTTTTTAACTGCATACCAGCAAATTATCGCTAAAAGATCGCTGAAGGTTTAGGACAGATTTAGCTGTTATAACTGTTACAAACGTGTATTAACAATTAAAATCAGTTAGTACACGTTTCGGTATTTTTACTCTACTACGTAGCATGGAAATCTCATGTGTGGCGCTCATTACATTATGACCTCAGTCAAGGTCAAAAATTTTATGGAGAGAAGAGAGACATATTTTTTGATCTGCATTGCAATTTGCTAATTTTTAATAAAACATGCTATGGGCATCATTTGGTTTAAAAATTTTGACAGAAGAATTACACGTATTCAAAAACGCCATAATCCAATTACAATTGCTTTAATTGCTATAATATTTTTGGGATAAAAACTAATTTGTTTGTTTAAAAATCAAAACATAATTATGAATCTCAGCAAATTTTTATTAGCATATACAGATTTAAAAGAGATAATCACATTTAACCTGCAAATGAGAACAATTCGTATTTCGAGATGCCAAGAGTGATAGAAATTCAAACGGATGAAGGTATCTAGATTTCGGAGCAGAAAGCTGAAAGTGATCTCATTTCAAAAGCTTTTACTGTTATTGATCTAACAAAGAAATTTCTATATCGAGTTATATCTAGTGAATGTATATATAGAGCAAATGCCAGAGAAGAATGATAAATAAACGCTATGACCGTCGTATCCAAAGACTGATGAGCACCCAATAAACGACGATTCGTAAAATTCAAAGGTCATTGGGACTGTTGGTATCATAGAACATGATTAATAGATAAATTTTAGAATCAAGAAAAATAGTTCACCATAAAATGAAAAGGGAAATCAGCTCTAGAAGACGTAAAGAATGTTATCGGTTCGAAATCCTAATTAAATAAACCGAAAAGACAATCAATGACATTTAAAGTAAAAAGTAGAATTTTGAAGGTCCAGATGTCTGGGCATTGAAATGGCATGATTTGAGCCAGGAGCCTTGGTGTTTTTCATGTCGCAGGTAGTCTAATGCTCTGTGATGGTTTGGACAGCTTTTTACTGCTACGGATAAGTGTCTCTGCATTTACCTATGATCGTCAAACATCACAACATTATGCTAAACCCTTAGGGGATAACTTGCTGTCATTTTCTGGGGATGGCCAAACTGGCTGGCCATTGTATTGGCAGGATTTGAAGAATTAACCATGGTGTTTCTCTAGTCGTAGATAAACTGGTGATCGATGATTGTTTGGCGGTCTTTTACTACTACAGATAACAATCTTTGCATTTACCTGTGGTAGACAAACTTTGGAACATGCACTAAGACGTTAGTGGATATAATTTGCCATTTGATGAGCTTCTAGGTGTCCTTAGAAGGGCAGTGCTTCTATCCATACCGAAAAGAATGCAAAAGTCTACTTTAATTCTGAGAACATAAAAGTTCTCGATTGGCCGACACGAAGATCAGATCTTAACCCTGTAAAGAATCTTAAGGTATAATGCGTCGCAAAACTTACAGCGATGTTAGATGACACTTTTCTGTAAATAAATTCTAGATATATATTGAGGATGTCTGAAATGAAGTTCAGTCCCAAATGATGCAAGATTTAGTTTTTTTTTGATGAAAACTCGTATTTATGAATTTATTAAGAATAGATGCTCAATCAAATTTTAAATCATATCAATTTTAATTTCATTCTATCTAAACTTTTGAGACGATTTTTATTTTCTTTCCAATTCCTTAGTAACTTGCAGTACACTTAAATAAAATTTGTTGTTCTAATATTGTCGAAACAATTCAATGTGTAGCACATTACATAGAAGCCATGTTAGGGAAATTTGATCAAATGGATTTTGAAATGTGTGTGAATCTGTTTATCCTTTAAACGTTCTGTCGCTGTAAGTGTATTATATATCATGCTCTGCTATGTTACATATTTTAGCAAGAAGGTCGAAAATCTGATTAATTTGTGAACTCTTACAAGTGGCGTGTTACAATAATCACACTATTCACAATATTTCTGATACATTTCAAATAAATAAACTATCAAACTGATAATAATCCGAAAATATGTGAGCCAGGTTAAAAACTGAATGCAACGTTTTTTAAAGTTTGTAATCATATTCTCATGAGAAAAAAAATCATATATTTTTTAAGTTGATTCTGAAACTCTTCTTGTTTCATTTATTGAAATATAAATCAAACAATAACGTAAAGATGTAAACCAATCACTTTTGTTGAAAATTCCCTGTTCCAAAAGTAGGGAAAAGTAGGGAAAGTAGGGAACTCTTCAAGCTATTACAATTGCAACATGGAATCCTTGTTATGTAATACATTTTAGCTTTAAATCAAATGACGATAAAATATACTAAAATTTTTATTTCATTTTCTCAACCTTATCTATAAAACCAAATTATATCTTTAAAAATGGGGAATTGTATTTACTTTCTTATCGAAACGTATTACGTGAATATTTAAATTTAAAAGCGAAATAACAAATAGAGATTGAAACCTTTTTGTAATAAATCCCAATCATAGAACTCAACAATCGGATTTTGTTCAATTTATTTATCCATTTTGAGGATAAATTGCGTTGTCATATCTCTAAGTATTCTTTTATAAATTCGAAATAAGATTTGCACACGTCATTTTGATGTAATAATTCAATAAAATGAAAGAAATTTAAAATAAATATGGAATTAAGAGAAAAAGTTACTAGTACAAAAAAAGATAAACCATTTTATACAAATCTTGAAAAAAAAAAAAGATTTTCTCTATGCAAGAAATGCTCAGAATTTGATTACTTGAATTTACTTTATAGTTAAAGCTAAAATAATAACAAAAACTTGGCACCAATATATTCTTTGTTCAAAGTCTTTCACCAGAGGAAAAAAATAGCAATTTTATCTTTATGCTACTGCGAGATGGTTAAACCAAAATGTATTTATATTAAACTTCTAGGATGACACTGGGTTCTTAAGATTTTTAAAACTTAGATAATAATAAAATAAGATCGAAAATATGTTAGGCTGTTCTCTGCTGTAGCTGATATTTTGAAAGCATTTCGTGTTTATTCCATTGTATTTTGTGAATATGCACGAAGAAGTCACATGAGCATCTTACATTTATAATCGCTCATCATTATAAGTAAAAAATATAAAATAAAATAATAGAATAATCTATAATGGAATGATTTATAAATTATTTATTTTCTTAGTGAGCTTTTACCTATTTTTCTTTTGGTAAGCAGAATATCTTAAAATCGTTTGTATAAATGTTTCTTATTTCACAAAAAAAGAAATCTTAACCGGACAAGAAATTATAGCTCAGACAGTCACCAGAAGATATGCAGCAGTGTTTATCAGTGGAAAAGATAAGCTAATTTTCGTTTTTTTTTTAATTTGATGTGCAATTTTACTATGGAAAAAAATTAGCATAAGATTTAGGAAGTTGTATAAGACCTTGTTCATCAATAATGGTCGACCAAACTCGTCGATAATCCTAGTATTTCCCGGACGAAATTGGTTGTATTCAAGGACTCATTACAATAGTAATCTCAAGAATTATATACTGTTCAGGTTATCATAATAGTTATATAAAATCAAGTTATAAAATTCATAGTTATCAAAATATACTGTTCTTCTAGACAGTGAATAGTTTCTGCACATCCATGCGATTTTCCAGTCGCTTTCGCATGTTATTCAGGAATTGGTTAATATCTTGAGCTCCCTAATAACTGAAGTTCTTATCTTCCTTGCAAAGCGCATTTGGAAGTATGCATGAATGAGACTTCTTTTAAGTTAGCCAGTTGTCTCGGAGATCGTCTTTGTATAGACCATCTCTTGACCCAGATGTCTCAGAAATGGTCTTGGTTTAGACCATCTCTAGACCTAGATATCTCGGAAATAGTCTTGGTTTAGACTGTCTCTTGCCCCGGATAACTCGGAAATGATATTGGTTTTAGACTATCTCTTGATCCTGATATCTCGGAAATGGTCTTGGTTTAGAACATCTCTTGACCCAGATATTTCGTAAATGGTCTTGGCATAGATAATCTCTTGATCCAGATATTTTAATCTAATTCTTGGAATAACTTATTTGAATAGTTGAATTACTCAAAGACATAACTTTAAACGATTAATAAAAAGGCGTAGTAAATTTCTGCATTATCTCTACGTAAGTAATTGCCAATTCTTGTTTAATTTTTATGGGAGAGTCTCTGAAAAATATGATATTTGAACTACCTGTTGATGTTCCTCCTAATGCTATAAAGTTTACAGGCTTATTCGGTTGTTTCCAATAATCATTATTACATTAATCTCGGAGAGAAATACTTAATTAAATTCGCAATTAAATTCTTGCATAATTAAATCCATCAAACTGTATCAGCAAAATCAGTGCATCTGTTTTAATTCTGTGTTATTTCCATTTCCTATTTCTTTCACAACTCTCTGATCGTGAATCACTGTTCATTATATGAACTGAAAAATTGGAGATAATTGAATCACCTGATGATACAGAAGAAATAGCTAAAACATTTTCTTAGATACAGGTATGAATTGAAAATAATGTTTATAAATTCAATGGTTAGTGGTTTTTCGTAATTTTCGAATACCAGAACACGTTATTGCACATAATTTTATTTCTCCTTTCCTGCCTTTCATTGCTCTATAATTTCCAATACACACACAACATGTATAATGCATTATGTAAATTTTTTAAGTCACTTTGTTTTTGAGTTATCGCCCTTGCATGTTTCTGAAAATACAGAACAATGCACAATCAACCCTTGGTTGGATTCGGCTCGAATGTAGATGCATATCTACACTAATGATGTTAAAGTTGTATACCGAAATTTATCTATCTATCTAACTCTCTTCCTTTTGTAGTTATCGGGCTAATTTATTTTTTGAATAAAAGAGCAGACCTCCTCAAGTGGAATGTGCTCAAAATTTGGTAGAAATTTACAGATTTAATGTGCTGATCATATACCAAATTTTATCCATCTAGCTCCAAGTGGTTTTGAATTATCTTTGTCACAGACATACCGAGTTATGAAATATGTGTTTTTCGAACACAGGGAGGACTAAAAAGTGGAGATTCGTCAAAATCTCGATTTCAAATTTTTTGACGATTATAATACTTTCTTTATGACTTTATAAGAAAAAATTAAAAACTTAAATATAAAAAATAGCACTAAAACATGACGTTAAAAAATGTTACTTTTTATTTGTTTACAAATAAAAAAGAAAACTTTAACTATCATTTTTTTCTCTAGAGAATGCAGGTGAGATTTTATACCAACTATCATCACCAAGTCCTCAGTTCATGTGTCGGACGAGAAACATTAGTATGTGTAAAAACAACACGAGACTTCTTTAAATATTTCTTTTATTACACATTTCTACGAACGTTCCGTTTTTGAAGGAGGCACTTGAAAAACTTACACGTTCCATCCGGCATGCGAAACTATAATTTAGCCGTATGAGGGAGGGGGGCTTTGTGTGGTCGTAGAAACTGTATATTCACGTGCCAGCACGGAATGTAGCATTTTACCGAAGCTTTTGTATCCATTACCCCACGTCATACGAGAGTAATGCTCTCGTAGCACGATACATCAAAATGTGCGAGAATTCTAACGAGATAACTCGTGTCCTTAACGGAAGAAATGGAATCTGCGTAAAAATTGAAGACCTCCGGCGAAGATAGCAGCAGAAGAATAAGTTCTGAGTTAAGTGATACTTACTTGGAATTGAAGCAGAGCGCAGAGAAAATAAATTTTAATGGAACTATTTAAATATTCAAAAGCATTTCATTTTAAGAACTAAAATATTTATGAGTTGTATTTTATAGCAGATGGTGCTCTCTCAATTAGATGTATGTGCTTTGATATGATAAATTTTTATGAAAAATGCGTTTTGTATTCGTCGTGTTTTGCATAATTTACTTATATCTCGTGTAATCAAATCCTTATGAATGTTGTTAACTTGAAAACATGCAGAGTTTTCCGATCTAATTATCCAATAACTTAATGGGTTTTTCATGTGGTTTAGAACAAGATATTTTCGTTTTATAATTACATTTTAAATTATAAATTACAATATTTATTTTACTAAAAATAAACCTTTCATGGAATACGTATCTTGTATGTCTCTTAAAATAAAAAAATAAATTTTAAATTTCTTAATTTTGCAATTTAAAATAGATTTAAATAAGCTATTCCTCAGGCATTTTCGAAAATAATTTTACTTGATTAAATACTTTACATTTTTAATTTAGAAAAGATTTTGCAACGCATAAAAATAAAAAAAGGCCTAAGCCAAATTTAATTAATTTTAGGAAAAAAAAAACTGTAGTCATGGATTTCGTAAATTATTTTCCTTTTTGATGCATTCTCTCTTTTGAGAATATAATTAAAAGTCCTTTTTTCGCAGAAAATTGCAAAACATGGGTAACTAAATCTATTGATCATTTAAACGTTTTCTTTTCTGCATTTTCTAACTAACTGACGCCATCTGTTTTTAAGATTGAATGCCTTTTTGTTTCAATAAATAATTTATGAAATATTTCAAAGGGCAGGTTAATTTTATACTGATCCGAATAGAATCATTTCAATGCTTAAAAGACGATGCAGATGACATATATATATAAGGGCATTGGTATTATCTTTAAATACAAATTTCTTGGTTTGGATATAAAATATCTCGAAAAATATTCTTATCAATTGAAAATTTTGAAGATATTTCGACTCAATTATACTTGGAATTTCTGCAAAATAATATTATATATCACAAAAATTTGCAAAAATATTTTTAAGTTGGGAAATGCAGATGTAAAACAAAATAAAGTTTGGAGTGAAGGCTATACACGCCAAGACCACAGAATAAAGATTTTCTTTTTAATTCCCCGAGAATATTTCATCACAATTATGTTTCTATTTTGAAAGAAAAATACATAAATACTTCTCCGTGCTCTACGTTAAAAGCTTTATAAACTTTGGTTTACTATAAAATTATTTTTAACATATCGATATAAATAAGCATTTTCTATTTCTTTCGCATCTGTAAAATTTCTAATAAAATCACATTTGTGGCGAATAAACGAAAATTTGATTCCGGAATATCTTTTCTAAAATTTAAAAGATAACAGATTATAGAATTGAAAAACAAACACACCTTCTTTTATTGAAAGAAGAATCACATTTTACATGTTATAGGTCAATATATTTACAATTGCTGAAACAATTGCCTACGATTATATTATCACTGAAAACTGATTATTGAACTGAAACTTTGTATTTTACACTAAAATTGCAATTTTTTTTCAAAGTTTGGACGTGATACGTAAAAAAGATGTGCATCTAATTTTTCGGATTCAAATTAAAGTGATCACTCAAACTAAACGAAAAAAAAACAACTATTTTGGGGTAACTGAGCATTGGATAAAAAATTTATTAAAATATTCAAGTAACTAAGAGTTTTATAACTTCAGAATAGGTAATTTTTAAAAAAATGAAATAAAGAATTTATTCTGAAACACTATTCTATATTTTATCCATATACAATTCGAAAACTATGGGCTAGAAACATGCAACTACTATCATATTAAAATTATTTAATTAATACAAAATAAAACAAAATATACAAAGGAAAAGAAATTTGATATCTTAAATAATAAAGAGTAATGAGTTAAATCTTTAAAAAGATTATATAAATCTTATATCTGATATGAGACAGCAATTATTGCACAAAAAATATCAATCTGAATGAAAATAGATTATTTTTAAATTGCATCTATTTCAGAAAAAAAAATGCAAAAGCATCGTACCAATGATCTTTATCATGATTTATCCTTTTATTCCGTCGTTTAATTTCTGCGCATTTTTTGCATTATATATGTCTTTTTTATAAAAGTAAACAATTACCCATTGAAATCCATTCAAGCAAAGATTTTTTTTAACAGAACTAACGCAGAATAGTTTTTTAACTCACCAAAAAACGGAACACCTTGATAACTATTGACGTTTCATAAATCACTTTTTTTATTTCTCACTTCTTTTAATTAGGAAATAATCAAAGTTGAACTTTTTATCTAGCATTTATAATGAAAAGGGTAATTTTTTCTCTGATTGTAATTAACTTTTTTCATAAATATCGTTATTATATGTCACAAGAATTGCGCCATTTTTTTATCATTCCATTGAAGTTTCTTCTATGTAACATTGTAAGTTAGTTTCCGGATTCACTCAAGAGTAAAATCCGATGATAAATTTGAGCAGACGATAAAAAAAAGTAGTTTTCAAGTTAATATCAAAAATTTAAATATTTCTTTTCACGCGTTTATTCAAACTACGGTGAGGAACCTTATTCATATCCCGAATCTACCATTTCTTTCATCATCGGGGACACATTTTTCTGTAGCAACGAAGGATATTTCTTTCTTTCTTTTTTTAAATATAATTATTTTTATTATGACCGTCGTTTATTCAGTCTTTATCCCTTAAGAGAGTTTCACCAGAGCAATTATTATGAAAACACACATACGTGCGTTAAATTCTGTATTTCTTTTGTATATATAAAGAAACATAATCAAGGTTTTTTTTATTATTTCCTCAGAAGCGCTAACATATGCTAGTGATGATAAAAAAAAATGTTTATTTTTTACCTATAAAAACTGTTATCAATATTTTATATTATTATTGTTATTATATTATATATATAAATTGTTACGGAAATTCCAGCTTTCGTTGTCGATTTGCTGGACGATGAAATAAACAGTCTTTTAGTAACGGATGACGACTTTAATTAACACTAACACACTAATACAAAAACAACAAATATACAGCCGAGACATACACATAAAAACACAGCAATACACTACAACAAACAGTAGCCCACAAGTAGTAATCGATAGCAATAACAACCATAGCACACCAAGTGGCAGGACAGAATTCAGCAGGAGGAGGGAATCTACGTAGGTTCACTCTATGGTCTTTCCAAACATCTGTAATTCTCTACTGTCTCCTCGCTTTAGCTATATCCAACTGCCGACTCACTACTACACGACTGGCTACAAAACACACGACCCGATGCTACTTCAAGAATAAACACAAGGACTTGGCTCCATTCAGCAATCGCTTGAGCTCCACACAACACTTGCTCTTCATTGGACTGATCCAACTCTTCTTTCCAACTGAATCTTTCCATGATTACGACTTGTTTCACGACAGACTTTGGCTTGAGACTGCCAGCTTTTCATAGTTCCCGGAGGCGGACAGAGAAGGTTCTGAAAGAGTCACGCATATCTCGATTCCTATTGGCTCAATCACTAATGTTCTGGAAATTTCTAGTAATATATATTTTGTCACCAAATTCGCCAAATGGTCACTAAGTTTGTCATCAAGCTCTGAGATCACCCGATTAGTATCCAAAAGAGCTGATCATAAAACGGTCTTTCCAATGATTAAACTAACCGCACTGGGAAGCAACATTATGGATTTGTAATATATATATACACTGAAAATTCAACTTGTTATTTTTTTTTTTAAAAAATCTAATATTCCAAAAAACGTTTTAGAAATCTAATCTTGCTTTGCTGCATATATGAAAAATTCATACGTAAATTTGAAAAATGATTTCGTAAAATGGTTTTAAACAATGCATTAAACATACATTAGTTTGTGCACAGTAACATGAAGCATTTATATCGTAAAGATAGTAAACAGCATATAGTAGAATAATTCTTATTTCGATACGTTCTGTGAATCATTTATTTTAATTCCCTTTAAATATTGTTATTTAGTATTCATCGATTTAATCCAATTTTTGCTAGATTATCAATTCAATAGTTTTATTCTAACTGTATTTATCTATCACATCGTCCCATGCAGAAACTAATAGCAAAACGTCAGTTAATAGAATCCCAAGAGGAGAATTCTACATTCATACTAAACATAGCAAGAGAAAAAATCATTTTCATGTTTCCTCACGATTTAAATACTTCCTTTGGCGAGTTTATTTTAACTATCATAAAGAGGATTATTACATCTGAAATCTGTAAGTTCCTTCTCCATCCGGGTGGGGGGATTTTTTGTAGCAATGATAGATATTTCTTTTTGAACAATCATTTTCTTTGCAGAAAATATTATGGACGTCATTTATTCAGTCTTTGTTCCTTAGAGCGTTTTATATAGCATTTATGATAAAAAAAAGCATTCATTAAGAAAATTCAGCATTATATACATATAAAAATCATAACCGTTATTCTGTTTTCTGACTTCTCCGGGGAACGTTTCTACAGTAATTGTGCAATATTCCTCAATATTTTCATTTCAAAAATACTGTATTATCTTATATTCATAATAATGTAGACTTATCTTCTTTACCTTATATAACATATAAATTAACTATCATAAAGATAGTTATGATACGTAATGTATTATCAAAGACTGTTATGGAAACATACTTTTAATGATTAGTGCAGAAAAAATTAGATTATATATTTAAAAAAGATATTTCCAAAAATGAAATGAAAGTAATCTTATGATGACATAATGATATATGAAAATGCTCAGATGATAACTTAAATTTTATAAAAAGCTTATAGGATTTAAATATTTAGTCAGGCTTCTGCATCGCGGCATTTTAAGCGGAAATAAAACAGATTTAACTATTTTTAAGAAGTAAAAATACTTAAAAATGATAGAAATATGCTTTATGCACTTCGCTTGTAGGCTAAAATAGTTTTTAGAAAAATATAATAAAAACTAAACCGGATATTTTCAGAACAGTGATTCTATTATAGAAATAATACATTATACATTTCAAACCGAATATATCACCTTTTTTAATTCTTTCAGTTGATTACCTCTAAATTCTATTAAAACATTTGATTTGCATCAAAATGAAACTGGATAAATTAATCTTAATGCTTTTATCTATTGTTTATTTAAACTGAATTGTCATTTTATAATTAGATTTGTATTATGTATTAATGCAAGTATAAATAGATAATAAATATTCATGCCTGGGTCATATACTGGTTATGCTTAAATATTCGTTTTCAGAGTGATTCCACAGTCACATTCAATACTTATAAGCAAATCCATTAAAGGGAAAACTTGTGGTTTATTATATGTGTAAAAAGTAAGTAATGTTCGCACAAATTCGATTTAAATTCATTAATGTATTATTTGTATTTTATCATCACATTAAAGAGACTATTTTGTTATTCAAATCAATTAAAAGCTATTCATAATTATTTTTCTTCTGTAAATACCCAATATAAATAATTCATTAATTCAATTTTTATACAAGCACTTATAGCATTGTATACGATTTCTGTGTAAAGTGATAAAAATTGAACTCGATTGAAATATCAAATGAACTACATTTAAACGATTGAAATAAATATATATGGAATATTATTAGAAAAGCAATATTAAATTCATTATAATTACTATATTGTCTTATCAAAATATTTCAGTTTTAAAGAAAATGTATATAAAAGTATAACTTTTTAACATCAAAATTTAGGAGAGCTTGAACTAATTATAATCTGAAATTAAGCTAACAGAATCACTCGAAATACCTCTTACAGCATTCCTTTGCATTATTTAAAGATTGTTACTAGACGAGTGTAGTAAATGTATTCTCATTTTGTAGCAGCACTTACGTAACAAACACGCTACTATTACACTTGCATTCGAAATCTAGCCGTAAAGTGCTTTCCAGAAATTCAAATGATGTTTCTATCGAGAACGTTCCTTCAAGAAGCATTTCAATTAGTATTAGTTTAATGTAATTAGTTTCTCAATTCCAGTGCTTCAAACAAATCCTCTTATTCGATATCAATGAAAATTTAGAGTACCATTATCGATGATCCTCGGGTAATCGTTTCATATCGAAATGGACTGCATCATTCGCATTTTAATGGAGACATATCGATTTAAATGCTACACATTATTTTTTGTAAGTAAATCTTTTAAAGATATCTTAAGGAATTGTTATTATAAAATTGCTTGAAAATAATTTAAATCATTCAGAGTATATAAAGAATCTCATCTATTCATAAAACAAATAACAAGACAAAATTAATTCTCAATTTGCTTCTTCATCGATTTATGCGATGTAGTAGCGAAGAATGTAATTATAATTCTAAGAAAAAGGCGCGAAACATGGAAAAAAAAATATTAAATGGAGAAAAATTAGAAAATAAATTTAAAAAAAGGTTGATTCAATGCAGAAATAACCAAATTAATAGAAAATAATAATTTATAAATAAAATACAACATAAATTTATTTAAAATTTTGAAATTTATTGTCATGGGAACAATCTATAATTTAAGTTACTGGAGGAGATATGCGATTAAAAATATTATGCAACAATATTTCATTTCACAATAAATAGCAATCAATATAAGTCTTTCTAAATTTAATTTTATTGAAAGAATATTTAGAGCTGAAAAAATACTCAGGGATTAACGTTATAAAATTTACTGTAAGCCTTTTGGAATATTCTCGGAAACATAAAATTATAAATTTTTCTCAGTATACAAATCTAAAAATATTAAGTCTGTGTGTATCAATTCCAGTTTTTTAATGTATTTTGATAAATATATTTGCTCTATATATAGATAGTTGAAATTTTATTTTGTCTCTATGAAATACAATGTCTTATAAATTTGGACTAACAAATTGACATAAGTATTTTCGGGCTTGATCAAATTTTAAAATCCTATTGTGGGAATTTAGCTTAATTCCTGGATACTTGGATATTTCTTTTAAATTTCTCTAATTAGATGACGCATCCTTATTGGAACATTTATTATTATTATTTTAAGCCCTCTATTATTATTATAATGGCATTTGAGATATTGAACAATTTTAAGTGATAGTTGCAATTAGAATTATTTAATACTTACTAATGACTAAATACTAATTATAGCATATTTAAAATTAGAAATTCAGTAATTCGATGCCCGAGGCGAGTTTTCGGCGTTAAATCCCAAGCATTCAACGAATGGTATACGAAAATGGAATTTGTTTCAGATGAGTTTTTCGTATTCGATTGAAACTGAAATTTGGCACACAATTAACTTGTAGTCACAAAACTACATACAAAATCAGATATTTAAGTCACTGCATTTTTATGCATTATCGCGTTTACAAGCATCTGTACAGCTCCACAAATTGTCAGTTTCTTGCCATATTTGACCCAAATTTTGACAGATATTTACATCATAGATGGAACATCTAGCTAGGGAATTTTATGAATGTAACTCTCTTTGTTTGGAGTTATAGTGTTAACATATATTTAAAACAGTCGGACTTGGCAGACTTCCACTGAAATGATTTTGTTTGAAATTTGATAGAAATCGACAAATTTGGTGTAAAGACCGTATATAAAATTTCACTTGCCAATCTTAAGACTTTTTTTGATTAATATTTATCACAGACAGACATAACGCCAAAAAAGCGTTCTCGAATTTTGGTAGGTCTAAAGTATGGTGATTCACCAAAATTTCCAGTTCGAATTTTTTGACGATCACATTACGTTATCTATAACTTGTATATGAGAAAGTAAAAATGTGTTTATTTCTTTTTCTCACTTTTTCTGATTTTTTCTTTTTCCTTGTATGCCCAAATCATATGAAACTGCAATTTTCTGTTATTCAAAGCAATAACTACCGATTTTATTTGTGTGAAAAATATGGC
>JAPMOR010041600.1:463389-529650 GCA_026543865.1 Argiope aurantia | reverse complement strand
TAACAACCGACTTTATTTGTGTGAAAAATATGGCATTATTGATAAGTTTTTAAAATTATACATCCTGATATACTCAAATTCAGTGTACTGGAGATTAAGTTCGAGGGTATAGTTTTTGTTCTATAATTAAAATCACAAACCGATTAACTTCTTAAAAATTATTCATTTTTAAATTTTCCAAATTTGATTAGAAAAGCTCAAAATTTATATTATGTAGATCAAAAAATGCTACTTCATTAAAAACCGTAGGGAATTCATTTCATGAAAACAATTTCAAAATTAGAAATGTCTTCCATATTATGAATAAAAATAAATAATTAGCTTAACCCACAGCAAGCAAACGAAACACATGAACTAAATTAACATGACTTGGTATTCTCTCAGCGAAAGTTACGTGGTTTTGAATTATGACAAGCCTGAAGCAAAGGATAAATTAATCCTCGGTTATTTTAAATTTCCCCAACACTGAGAGACCACAGGAGTTTGTGAAATAACAATGCTTCTAGCAATTTGTTTTTCTCGAATATCCGTGCAGACGCTGGTTTCAACTTTAGTAAGCCCAGTCTTGAACAAGTATTAGAAAATTAAGTGCTTTGAATATCTTTGAAAAGATAATTTCCATCAACAAAAGAAAATGATCTAGAACACTGTACCGTGGAACATCTTGTAGGTGGTGATTGTTCTTACATGGTTTAAATATTGAAGGACCTTTTAGGAAAGCATTATGATAAGTTGTTTGTCAATAGATTTAACAGAAAATTAGCGTCTACATTGAGAAGATGTTTGTCCTTTTAATTTTATTATTTTATTAGTTAAACAAAGCAATTTACTTGAGGAATTAAATAAATTATTATTCTGAGAGGTATTCGCTAACTTATTAAATTATACCAATTATTTTATAATTAGCAACATTTGGAATTAAATTCTGTTTTTGAGTATCAAATGTTTAAACTGATAAAACGACGACAATTCGAAGTTTCACTGCAACAACTATCAAATGTATTACTTTCAATTTTTTTTTTTTTTTTTGGAGTGTACAGGGAAAAGAATAGAAATTCAAAACCAAAGGAATATTTTCTGTAATATCGAACAATTTAGCTGCTCTTTTTGTTGGTGATTTTTTTTTTGCCAAATAAATTAAAAGATATTTCATAACAATATCTGTATTCAAATGTCGAATCTGGATATTTAGACTGAGGGTAGAGAATCTAAGGATCAACAATAAAAAGTGCTATTTTGTTAGAAAAATAGAAACTATTTTTCTTTCTTACAAATCGATGAAAAATAAGATTTGCCGTCTTCAGTAAGAACGTTCCCTTTCCAATACCAGCTATATCATTTCATTTTCATATTTAGATTTGTAAGCTATTTTTCTTTACAATAATTTCATGAATTCGTTCAAATCTAAACATTCAAAACTGTAAATATGTATTGAAAAATATATTAAGAAATTTATAGATTTACACGAGGCCATTCAAATCTTCTCTCACAGAATTATTTTCTTCTTCGCAGTTTCAAATCTTATGAGAATGAAACTGAATAGAACAACCAAATCAACATGAAAATTACCAGCATTATATAAATATTATTTTATTTGTAAGTTGTTTAAAGAAAAAACATTATTTCCAAAGTGTTACATAATGTAACAATATCACAGTTTTGCTCTATGATGGATGAAAATTGTCTTTTGGAACGCTGTCAACAAATTGGTAAATTGCAGCGACTATTACTTGAAACTTCTCCGGGTTTCTGGCAGCATTCTTCTGTTTAAAAGTGCAATAGACTTTGAGAGTTCGATAAATTATTTTTATTTTAATCTTTTATTCAAAAGTAAATTACTAACTATCGTCTGCAAGCTTTTTCATTTCTATTGTACATTACAAAGATTTTACAAGTTTTCGCAAACTGAAGATTTATGACATCGTCAACATTATAAAATATTGCACATGCTTGAAATTTTCAAATACAACTTTCACTCTCTTTGATACACTTTTATACTTGAAGGATTAAAATAAAGAATCACATTGACAAATAATTCACAAATGCTGCTTTTTTATAAATTCCGAACATTTTTAACTAATATTACTACTTTTTGAAAACAATAGATTTTTCATTCTACAATTAATGCACAAATTGTAATTTCATCCATGCTAAACATCTAAAAGATTGTACAAAAAATTAAAATATCTATTTCAAAATTCTAAGAATAATTTTAAACTATATTTTAGTCACAACGGAGGCACATCAAACATGAAGATGAAAAACTCTGTCTGCTGGTTGGTTTCCACCACCGAAGGTTCATCCCTCTACCAATGACGGATCTTTTCCCCTACGGGAGAGATTGTACCATGGCCGGTAAAGGCCCTTAGGACTCAACTACAGCTGCCGCTACTGCAGTCGTTTTAGTCCAGATTAATTATAATATAAACCTTAAGGCTGGCTGGGAATAGTTAGTTTAAATTTATGCATATTTATATTATATTATGTTATTTTTTTAACCACTTAACTGTTTTATTTTCTTTACTATCTAATAAGATTTCCATTTTGGGAATATTTTCTTATTTTGATTCAAATGGAAATCCTTTGAATACTTGACTTATCTATATATTCGAAGTAATTTTAATATTGAATTATAATCGTAATGAGTGGTTTATTTTTTACTTGCAACTATGAAAATTCGATAAATTGATCCACGTATGGCACTCGGACAAAACAGTTAAGAGGTTAATACATATGGTGCAATGTGAACAATTATAATAAATTAATCTATTTGATCATATTTTTTATCAAAGTATCAGAAATCTCCACAAGATTTTTTTTTTCATTTTTTTCTATAGTTTACGAGCATTGAAAATTTTTTGTTATAAAACATATAACCATATTTTAAAATATCTTAAACCATTTAGAATCTAAGAAGATAATTTTTCTTATACTTTTAAAATTTCATCATAATACAAAACACTATTTTTTAATTATAGCATAAAATTAATTATATTTAGTATGAAAGTCATAATTTTCCTTTTTTTTTGCAATAAAAAATTAAAGTTAATTCCTTATTTTCTTAAAGGAGAAAGACAATATACATAAATATAATAATTATGACTGCGCCAAGAAAAAACCAAATTTTCATAATCCAAATGAGTAATCATGAAAGAATTCCTTAAGATATTTATCAATGCCAAACTCATTTGATAATTACTGTCAATACTATTACATGTGAAGATATACTGTGTGTTTTTATTAAATATACAGAAACTAAAAAGTTGTGCTTCAAATTATATTTGAAACCATTATGTTATTGGCTATCTATAATAACTAGATACATTCGAGAAAAATGAATTTTTAATTATATGCATTTACATTTTATTTTTTCTTCTTATAATGCCTTTCGAATAATGCTTTCCTATCATGAATGATATTAAATTAATCATGAACATGAAATTCACAGCAATGTATGAATGATCAAATTAGAATCTTACACAAAAGAACAAATTTCCGAAGGTATATTTATTAGAGAGTATGCGAGGAAGTGTTCAGGGTGACCACTCATGTTGGTTCCAATTCCTTTCCAATCCGAATTCCTTCGAATCTCAAAAATACCTTCATCGGAACTCAATAAAAAAAAGAAGAAAATTTAATGCATTATACATATTATGGAATTTGGAGCCTGATTTTGTGATAACATCTATAATTTTCTGTCAAACGATCATTTTACTAACCAGATCCTAAATATTGAACGTTAAACAAAATCCAGTAACGATTGCATGCTATTAAGCTCTTTCGTAACTATTATTCTCGAATGCTCTATAATTAATAATACGCAAGTACATTTATTAGAGAGTATACGAGTTAATGTTCAGAGTGACCACTCATGCTGGTTCAGTTTTCTTTCCAAGCCGAATTCCTTCGAATCTCAAAAATGCCTTCATCGGAACTCAATAAAAAAAGAAGAAAATTTAATGCATTATACATATAATGGAATTTGGAGCCTGATTTTGTGATAACATCTATAACTTTATGTCAAACGTTCATTTTATTAACCAGATCCTAAATATTGAACGTTAAAAAAAATCCAGTAACGATCGCATGCTATTAAGCTCTTTCGTTAACTATTATTCTCGAATGATTTGTGATTAATAATACGCAAGTACATTTATTAGAAAGCATGCAAGAAAGATTTCAGGGTGACCACTTATGCTGGATAAATTTTCTTTTCAATCCGAATTCCTTCTAATCTCAAAATGCCCTCATAGGAACTCAATAATCAAAGAAGAAAAATCCAACACATTATACATTTTCCTCCCGGAATCATCAATCATTTTCATAGAAATGCTCCCATAAATTACATTAATTAAGAGCGTGGCTCCGAGTAAAACTATTTTTGTGGTTCGGCGTAGTAAAGTGAAGAAATATTTCCAACCTCATCTATCTCTGGAAATATGGACCTGGATGCACGTTATTTATAGGTCCGGAAATGAGGTGCGTTTTCCATCCGCGCTGGAATAATTACGGCAATAATTAATAAATAGATGGTGAGAATAGCTCGCAATAATTGCCGTGTGAATTTATTATGTCTCTGAATAATCTTCATTAGGATATGCACTGGAAGAGAATTCAAGAATTATTGCTTCCAGCAAAACATCCGAGATGGAGCACAAGAACGCGACAGGTCTCAGGTATACCTAATAAATAATTGTGGCTTTTAGGAAATAAATCAGTTCAATTAAACTATATATTTACACAAACATATGGATTTTGAATCTTGGATTATGAATGTAATTTTTTATGAGTTAATTTGCAATAAAATAAAAAAATGGTTAATTACATACTGGAATTTTGCATGCCAATAATAATTAATCTAATTTTAAATGAATATATATAGTTATGCAAAAATCACTGATTTATGAAATTATTTACACATGTAAAATTTTTTGTTTACTTACTAAGGATTTCTACTTTTTTTATAAACTAAATATTTCCTTTTAAGTTTTAACGATACTGTGCTTACTTAAATGGAAATGTATGTGTGAGATAATTTATTGGCTCTATTTCATTGGTGAAAATCTATTAGGATGCCCTCAAAGCGTCTTTCTCATTCGCTATGAATGGCCTTATCTTGTTCTGCTTGTGCAAACATGTAGCCTTATCTATTAGCCGTCTATGTCATCGGTTTCAGTTTTCCCAGAGCTCTACTACACCCCAAAAAAGTTCTTTCGTGCTTTTGGTGGATTGGAAAGGCGTCATTTTCTACGAGCTCCTCCTTCAAGGTGAAAAACAATGAATTTTACGCAATATTCTCATCAACTAGATCAACTGAAAGCTCCCATAGCAAAAAATGCCAGAATTATTGAACCTACGAGGCTTGTTTTTCATCATGACAACGCGAGACCGCATATTGCATTAGTTGTAAGAGAGAAGCTCTTACAGTTTGATTGGGATGTTTCACCGCATCGCGCATATTTTCCAGATCTAGTTCCATCTGATTATTACTTATTTCTGTCCTTTAAAAAATTATCTTCGCGATAAGCGCTTTAAACGCATCAGCGAAATAAAAACGCACTATGAGGTTTATTTCTTGTTCAAAACGCAACAATTTCGGAAAGAAGGCATAATGAATTTTCCTAAGAGATAGAAGAAGATACAGGAAAAGGGTTTCTTATATAACAAAATAAATAATATCTTAAGCAGAAAGTATTGCTTATTTATTTAATATTAGAAATAGGAAAGAAGCTTATGAGATACTAATATGTTTGAAGAGAATGAGTTAAATAAGGAGTACAATCAATATTATAAATATGATTGTTTCAAGAAAGGTATACATTTTTTAGATACTTATGTACACCAATATTTACATAGACTCTTCTTTTTACTTAATGTTGATTACACAAAGATGGATTTTGAAGATATATATCTTACTTAATCTATACTTAAAGAAAGATGGATTTCAAATTTTTTGGTTACGAATTTAACAAAACAATTCTTATGAGTTAATTTGAAATAAAAAAAAGAAATGGTTAATTACATATTTCACAATTAATAAATATATTATTTATTTTATAATTAATTACATATGAAATCTTGTAAGCCAATAAAAATTCATCTGTTTTTTTATGATTACCTACAGTTATGCAAACATTAGTTTTATCTTTATTTAAACATGGAATTTTTTTTTTACTTATAAAGAATTTCTACTTTATTTAAGAATTAAATATTTGCTTTTAATTTTTAACAATATTGCGTTTAGTGAAGTGATTTTGTAAACGTAAAATATTTCATTGGTGCAAGCCTATATTTAATAAAAATAAGTGGGCTAAGGAGTAAAAATCAATATTATGAAAATAATTGCTTCTTGAAAGGTAAAAACTTTACTGATATTCCTTAATTACACCAACAATTACATAGGATCAACCAAATCAAGTTTTTATTATAACTACTCCCAGTTTTTTACTACTAAAGTTAAAGATCACGCCTTAATGGGATTCAGTGAATTATTCAATTAAACCAATAAATTAAATTCCTTACAAACCTTTGAAATGTAACAATTGTAAAACAGTTTTTAGGTCTCATTTGAAACACGAATCGATTATATGCGACCTGCATATAATCTATATTCTTTATATTTAATGTTAAGAATTCGCCATTTCTCTAGCTTAAGAAGCATATGAATTTTAAAATTAGATTGATAAATATTTAAAATAGGTTATATCGAATTTTAAAAGTGTATAGATACAAATCTAAAAAGCTCGGAATTTACATTTAAAGATAAAAGAATCTTGAAATATATTTCAATTTCATATTTAAAGATAATGTTAATTTTATTTTTCCGAAACATAAATCTTTATTTTTAGATTATTGAACAAAAACGCAAAAGATTATATATTTTTGTATAAATATCTCAAATTCATTCCATGAGTAATTTATTATAAATTTTACAAAGATTATTTTACATTATAAATGTATTTATACTTGTATCTGTCAAAAAAAAAAAAAACTTTCGAGGTCCTGATTAAACATAAAAAAAAAGAAAGTAAGAAAACAAATCAGGGAACAAACTAGCAATTGAAAATTTAAGTTCTCGTTTTTCAATGCTGAGTATAATAATATACCATTACATAAGACTGGCAAAATTTCAAGACATCAAGCATTGATAGGTGATAAAAATGAATCAATTTAAGAGCAGAATTTCAAAATTTATGCTTCAATTATTTCTTTCAAATTTTAAGGTTCATCGAATCAATGGACTATTTTTATATTTAACGAGGCATCCAATTCCGATATCTCACAGCAAGAACCACAGAATACACATTGGAAGCTATCTACATAATATCGTTCTTTTTAAATACTGACTTTAGAATAAAAAATTTAAAAATAAACAACTTATTTCTAAAACGAACCAAAAAAATTCATACTTCAGTGATAATCCTAATTAGATAAAGAAAATTACATTAATTATATGAATTTATATTATTTATATATAATTTAACATATTTATTTACCCATCTCTGAAATTAGGAAGGAATATATTATGGTTTTTAAAAAAGGGCAAAGTTTTTATCTGAAAATAGTTGTAATTTTTTAAATCAGTACAGCTATTTCCAATTATTAACATTAGTAGAGCTTTTTTAATTTATATATATAAATATAAATATAGAATCCTTACTTTTCTGGCTCTATTACTCTTTAAATGAAACTTTCAAATTTCCATAACATTATTTCGCTAATTATTGAGAATTTAGGTTTAATTTTTGTGGTTGAAATGTATTTATCACGTTTATCTTTGCCAATTTGACAAATCAGTGCTATTAATAAATTTTTGATTTCTTCCATAAAAATAATAACTTATTTTTAAGCAAGTGTTAAACTCTAATTAAGTTATTAAAAATCAAAAAAACATAAGAAAAATATTCTCCACTAAGCTGATATAAAGAATAAATCAATATAGATCATTCATGATCAATATAAAACATATTTGTATTAAAAATAGAAGTTTTATTGGATTAGAAAGCAGAAAAAATATTCGAATACATTATTTCTATCATGAAACTCGATAATAACTTAAAAATTAAAATTAATTATAAAATGTATGTAAATAAAATTTAGAACTGCCAGCTGTAGAAACTGAAAATTGATTTCTAATTTACATGATAGATGTAAAAATTTAAAAAATATATATAGAATGTCTTTTGAAGGTATCCCCATGAATATATCTCAAACAGTTTTTGGAGAAATAGTTTGAAATGTTAAAAATGGAAAAGTGTCTATTTCATGAAAATTATCAGTTTCCACTAATTTTCAGAAAAAAAAAAAACTTATGCAAAGTATACGAAGAAATCCTTTAAATTATCCCCCAAAGACAAAATAATTATAATCTGGCAAAGAATCATTTGAACGCATAAATTGGATTACCTATTTTAATTTTTAAGTTTTCAATCCTTTTTATTAATTTTTGAATAGTAGAAAGTATACAATTTTCGAGTAAGTAATTGCGACTGAAGTACATGTGCATGAATATATTCCATCCCTGACCTTTAAAATGGACCATTTTGAATATTTCAAAAATGTATGATTTAGACATCCTTGAATATTACAATTTTGTTACTTATAATCATACATTGAATAAATTATAATATTCATAACTATTACTTTCTGTATGGATTTAAATCAAAATAGGCATATTCTTTTCGTGAATAATATTTCTGTACTATGATATAGCATAACTTATGTTCTGTTAAATGATATTAAAATCAATTTAAATAAAAGTTAAGAAGTATTTATAAATTTCTATTCATTAATATGGCATAAGTTATTTTAGTTTTAAAATATGATTTTTCTCAAAATATTTTAATTAAAAAAATTAGTAATTAAATTAAACAGAAAATTGCATTTATTAAAATTATTGACACAATATCAATTCAATTAGAAAATCAAGTACGATTCTTGACATAATTTTTTTTTTATCACGCACATAATATAATATTTTAAACTATCAATTTATGAGTTTAAATCAGAATATATACATTTTGTTTCGAGAATATCTATGCTTTGTTAAAATGATATTAAAAACAACTATCCATTTTTTATATTTAATAAGTTAAAAAATTATTTTTTATCCTAATCTATTATTTATGCTATTTTACCTCTATTCTTGTAAGAATCATAGATTTGCATAAATTTGTACATTCCCGCATGTACAACATTCCTGAAAAATTCGAAATTTAAATAAAAATTTCGAAGTAGTTATACACTTTTATTTATTAATATTGCATAAGATATTTCAGTTTTAAAATGAAAATTTTCTCAAAATATTTATTTATTTATTTTAAAATTTGTTAATTAAGTTAGACAAATAATGGAATTTATTAAATATATCATTGACACCAACTCAATTTGAAAATCAAATACCATTCTTGATATAAATTATTTCACACTATGTTTTGTAGAAGCGTTTTTATACAGAAAAAATTTATTTCAATTTTTTCCATGAATGAAATTTTTTTTAAAATAGATAAAACTTTCAAAACATTTAATCTGTTGAGCGTATTTTGGTAAATGATCTTTCTAGAGAGCGCGCTATACATTCAAAGCTAGCGCGCTCTGATATTAAAAATTGCGAGAGAATAATTTAATTTAGTTGGAAAAACAAAGACAAATCCCCTATCCCACCCTCCATAAAAAAGATACATCCAAAACTTACCTATCACAGGCCTGAAGCTGATAACAAACATCCACAGTCCTTGAAAACATATAATCCACAACCTTAAATTCCAGTACAGTCGTAATCCATTCATTTTAACACTTCGACGAACTCGCACATTTGATTAAATCAGAAGTGGGGAAAAATAGATACACCGCTGAAGCACCACCTCACTCAAACAATCCGGCAAAACCTGGCACGTAACGCACGGACGTCCGACAAAGATGAATCTGGTCTCCTCCCCAATCCCTCATCAAAGTGTATGGGCGAAACTGCAGGTCCACAATGAAACAGCAAGGAAAAAAGAAAAATTCACTCTTATTTTATTCTTCGTCCGGGATGAGAAAGTCCGGCAATCTTGCTGTGTCCAGATCGCTGCTCTTCTGGCTACTGTGCAGGAGATGGTTAGGAATATTTTGCTGAGATCGAAGCCGGATTGTTCCACTCGCGATGGAGGGGTGCCATCTAGCGTCCGGAAGAAGAACGCATTGGTATGCGACAACGTTGTCCGGTACCGTCCGGGTGGGTTGCATTCGTAAAACTTCACAGCCAATCAAAAAACAAAAGAGAGAACAATTCATAAAATTGAGTAGCGAACTGTGTTTTTTTAAACTAAAATATCTTTCAAGGGAACTAAGTAATATAAAATTATGAACCGTATATGACATTATTAAATATTCAGAAAATCCAAACCATTTTTCAGATCTAAAAATTTTTATTCCAAAGAACTTTTTTCTTTCATGTTTACCAAATATGAAACTGAAAAACGTATAATTTAATTTTTAAATATGAACGAAAATATTCCATCAATTCTATATGAAAGATTATCGTATCAAAGAAGTTTAACAACATGAAAACCTTAATACAATTTCATTTCATTTCATTTATTTATTTTTGTATCTGAAGTATAAATAATTTAGCATGAAGAATTTGATTATTTCGATATCCAAAATCTATGACTAAACTTGTCATTATGGAAATACATATACGCTGAAAGTTTTAATTTAAAAATATTAATGCATTTATACATAATACTTTTCATAATGAAAAATAAGAAGTCAATATTCTGTTCTTTAACTGAAATTTTTGTTAACGTTTTTCAAGGTACACTATAAAAACAATTATATAACATTTATCTTTAAAGAACTGAAACTCCGAATTTATGAAATCTTCTATTACCTAAAAACTCATACATTTCTAAAAGTATTATTCATATACTACATTTCAGATAAATAATTCATTTAAATTTCAAATAAAATGCGAGTCTTTTTTATATACAATGAGCCATGGACAGATGAGCATTATTAGTTACGATCAAAATATATACCGCATATATATATGGTGAACAATTGTTGTGTTTGGTTAATGAAGGTATAATTAGACAGCTGATATTCCAAAGAGCAAACACGTGAAACAACAAATAATTTTTATAGAATTGCCTCTTAAAAATTATATTTTATTCAATTACTAAGAAGAAACATTTTATAGGAATCATAATGGATGTTCAGGTGAGAACTGTGCTGATCTTATAAAAATCAGTCAAGATAGAAAGTATTATTATTATAATTGCACCCAAACATAAGCGGAAAAAAATATTTGCAAGAAATGTATGAATTTTTATACAAAAAAATTGTAAGATAACAAAGATAGGTGAATAATGATGGATTCGAGAAATAAGCATCTTATAGTATAGAGCTCATAAAAACAAACAGATGGATGGAAGGAACACAATTATTTACCCATTCACTACCAGCGAAATTTATAAACGCGAAACGTTACCGCAACTTCTTACGAAATTTCTCGCAAATGGCAGTGAATGGGTTAATGGCAAAAATTATCTTAAACGAAATATACAGAGATTTTCCTTAATATGCATTCTGTCTCTTCTATTATAAAATGCAGTCATAAAGACATTCCCTTGAAAGTTATTACCAAAAAAAATCAAATATAATACTGTATTATTTTCACAATGAAATAGTCGTTGTTCTTAATTTTTTATAGTTCCAAGAGATAACACAACTGATATAGAAAAAGTGATTTTACATTCGATCTTTACCAAAATGTATAAATATAAAATGCAACATTTCCATTGAGTTGATTCCCTGGATTCAAATCTGCTATTATTATTCCATATCAATTTTGGCGTTACATATATTACAAATTCTGGAATACCAATTGAGATGATACACATTCTGTGTCTAGTGTGACAGCCGAAATGCCAGACGTACCTTCGCGATAAGTGGAATACCATCTTGGCGTTCTTTGAGCTACAGAAACTGATCGCTTTTAAATTTACAGATGCAAGTAGCATTATTAAAACTTTTATAAACGATTTTAGGAAACAATTATATGCCAAAGTATAATAAGTGAAAGTATAATAAGCCAAATGAAAGTATAATAAGCCAAGAATATGCCATAGTATAATAATTGAAAGACTTTTTGTCGTTCTGAATGTTTGAGTAAAACTCTGCGCATATTTCCGAGCGTATTTATCTTCGTCTTCCTTTGATGATGAGAGGGAACGGGTTAAAAGAACATAGATTCAACTATTTGCCATTTATGAAGGAAAAGGATCGTACTTTCAATTCGGAAAAATAGGTTCCCACCTGACGGCAATTTCTATGTTACTCCTTCTATAATTTCTTTTCGCAGTTATGCTTCTCATTTTTTTTTTCCTCATTGGTGGAACATAAGCTTGGAACAAAAATTTTCTTTCTGCTATCGCCATATTGTATTTCTTTTGAATTGCCGTAAATATCATATTTCAATAACCCATATTTAACACTTCTTCGTTTTTATTCATTTTGTATATATTTCTGGAAAAATATATAATATCTTTACGATTTATCGATTATTAAAAAGCAGTAAGAATACCTAATGCATCAATTTCGAATTTCTTTTTTTGTTTTTTACACGTTGTAAATTTGAAATATTTTTCAAACAAGCAATGATATACTAATACACAATTATGAAAATCCATATTCATTTTAATTTAACAATATAAAATATAATATTTTATATATTATATATATATATATATATATATATATATATATAAACCTAGTTTCTTAAAAAAGTAAATTCCGAACAATGAAGAAAATGCATTTGTATAATTTAGCAAAAGGTAAGATCAATGACTTTATAAAATCTGCAGATACTCATTTTTCAATGTGTGGCAAATATATCTCTATCTGCGAAATTATTTTTATACATAAAAATAAATAATCAAAAATATAAAATATAATATATATATATATATATATATATATTCAACTTTTTATTGATTTTCTATAATCTGAAATTTCATTATAAAATATTTATCTTATAAATAATAAAAAGTAGGAACTAATTCATTTTTTAGAAATTAATTTTGACATAAAGCTTAGAACTCGTTCATTCAAGGTTGAATAAAATATATTGCATCGATATTATATTGGAATCATTGCTGATCTTTTTGGTGGAAAAATCAGAAGGCATTCGCATTACGGTTGAAAATATCTTGTAGATAAATCATAAATGACAAGTTTGATAGATAAACGTCATGTAGATAAATATTAAATAGCTTGGATTATTATAATAACGATATAATGAGAATGATTTCGATTTAAAATTATATCAAAACGTTCATTAAAAAAAGGCAAAGTATTTTATTACACCATGTGAATAAAGCAAAATTGTGTTTTTGATATTGACACGATTGGCAGTTATTTCATATGCATTTGATTCTATGTCACCGTAATGATATGATATATTACGGTCACGATGCATTTGAAAGAAATTAATCTGTTTGCTAAACCAAAACTAATTGTTTGAAACAATTTTATATGCAAGCTATTAATCAAGCTTGCTTTCATCAATTATCACTAACAAAATGTGTATATAATTGTTATTTATAATTAGTATTTACAAATCTTTAAAACCAGAAATTATGCAAAATATATCTAATATGTTATATAGTCAATATTGTATATATAACTATATTGTAGTTCCTATTCATATAAAATGAAGTTATACTCTCCAAAGTTATGTTTTACTAACTTGAATTAATATATATTAATACTAATATGAAATTTAATAATTTGATATAAAATAAAATACAAAATACAAAAACCAAAAATGAAATACCAAAACCAAATACAATACCAAAAACTTGTATTCACAGTAAGGGTCGATGTTAAACTGTTTAGACCAGTTTCTCGAGAACAGATCTTGTGTCTAACGATCTAGGCTTATATGCCCTAGGAATTTAGTTTAGTTTGGTTATATATTAACATCTCATTTTTTAAAGCAATATTAGGGCTATTTTGGAACGGACATCGAAATTTTTAACCGCGGTCAGATGACGAGGACGACACTTGAGCTGGTACTTCTATATCCCCCAATGGGAGGACGTTTGGCGCCGACAGGTTCAATGTGCGACAGACCCGTTTACACGATGGTTCTTTGGCGGAATTGGGTCTCAAACTCACCAGTTCCGAAGCCGAGACCTTACCACAAGGCCACTACGGCCCATATGCATTAGGAGATTTACCAAAAGGAATAAAACGGAATTTCAGTTTTTACTTCCAGGCATATGAAATATACAAACACGAAATATTAAAATCGTTAAAAAATTCACAGCTTCAGATCCTTATCTGTACATTTTTTTTTATCTTATTTAATACAACGAAATCATTTTTGAAATTATATCTTCCTGTGACTTCTATAATTCTAAACGTATCAATCTAAAGAGATGCAGTTTGATTTCAATACCAGGAAAATAAAATGTATCCTTCTATAAAATGAATTAAGAAATCCTTGTACAGGGTGTCTATCTAGTCATGTGCTTGTGCACACGATAATTCAAAAAGAAAAGAGACAAACTGATTAAATTTAGATCATTGCTTGACTTTCAAAATAGTGTTATATTACATTTTAGGTCGAATCATCAAATGATTCACAGTTCCTGATCTGTCTATACTTCTGTATCCAAGACAATTGAGCCCTACAACTAATTCAAAGTAGATATGCGTACAGTTTGAAAACAATCAGGCAAAAGCAGAATGGACAAAATAAATTAGTCACATACACCATATGCTCACTGTACCCTATAACTTCAAACAGCATAAACAAAATATAAAACAAAATTTACAAGAAAGTGAATTCATAATTGTAGATTTAATTCTTTCTAACATAGTTTAGAAAATACAAACTACTTGAATTTGAAAATAACAGTAAGATTTAAAGAATAAAGAAAAACGGAAATAATTAAAAAAGCAAAATAACAAACAGAAGATATAAAATAATAAAAATAATATATGCTTATTATAAAGGAAAACGATAACTATACATTAGATTACATAATAAAAATAAAGAATGAGATAATAATATGAATAAAATATAAATAAAATTATTATTAGCAATACATAGTAACGTGTATAAGGCTAACATATGATATATAAAGCAATACAGCACGATTCAAAAGATAAGTAATTTGTGTCAAAGAGTTTCCAAAAATGTTATACAAGGATCTTGATCCCTATTTTCCCAGTTTCATGCTGTAAAAATTCCAAAATTCAAATAATTCCATAACTATTTGGAAAGAAACTTTCCTGTATTAATCTGTAAATCTGACATCTATAATATCAAACGCTTCCTTGATCAATTTCGCAGTCACAATCTATCCGTGGGCATATAAAAGGTAAAGACTTAGATAAATGGAACTGAGTTTGTCTCCAATTTCGTGCATGCTTAGCAAATATAAGGTAAAAACCGTAATAATCTGAATATGAATTTGCCATAAAATTATTTCTTATTTATTAAAATTACTAAAAGATTTGGCTATTCAGATGAATGTTATACTGATAATAATATTTCAGATATAATTATCACAGAATTTACAAATGTCAAAAACTCATGCATTGAGCGCTTAAGAAATTAAATATTATATATTATTTTGACAACATATAAAGTGTAAATATCTAGTAATATTAAAAGTCCTATTTCCTTGCAGTGGAATTTACTCTATCCGTAATCTTTAAAAATAATCAAATTAAAATTAATCACTAATAGGAACAAATGTTGATCTAGAAAAAAATGTAATTCAATAACAGATTAAAAATAATGCTGAAAGAAAATATCAGCACTAATCTTCAATTGAAACCAGAATATTAGAAATCAGCAATGATATAAAATTACAATAAGACAGAATTCAGCTCATTTATTATTGCTTATAATCCAGCATAAAAGATATGAGAAAAATGTGAAATTTACGATCTCAATTCTAATTCATATTTACTTTTATTCGCATTCCGATAAAGCAGCCAATTCGAATATACATGAAAAAACCCTCATATCCTATACGCTAAAAAGAGAATTTGGAATTCCGGATCCGATAATAACTCACACTAAAAGATAAAAGACACTTTTAACTTCGCTTAGGGTTACAGACGACGCTAGGCAATTATATTATGCATGCTTTTTTAAGTGGATATGAAAGTATATATTTTTTCTCTAAAAGAATGTGAAAAAATTTTTTGCTTCAGATTCTCTATCTTTAAGTGTAAGATAAGATCAATAAAATATTGTTTTTCAGGCACATGTGTCATCATAGGAGAATCTATCATGCACATCTACCATCTGTTTCGTTAGAACTTTTACAACCATACAGTATAAAAAGGTTTTAAAAGTAGAATTATGTCATTCCAATCTGTCTGGTGTGTTGATACCCAGACAAATAAGGTGGGATCAAACAAAAGAGGGGTCTGACATAAAATTGATTTGCGAGATTTTTAAACAAAAAGTCCAATAAAATGGATTTCACTTTGCTACTTATTTCACTTCATAATTATCGAAGTAAGAACGAATTTAGAAATATAGAAAATGCTAAATAATGAAGTTAGTTTTATGAAATTAACACTTTAATCTTTTATTCATCGAATTATTTTACCACCAAACTTCCAAATTTATTTTTTAACCATTATTTAAGTTTTGGTACAGAATTAAACCCAGGTAGAAGAGAAAAAAATAAATTCCTTAAACTAATAATAAAAGAATGTTAATGTTATTTTTAGTTGATATCTACTGCTTTTTATTGGAAATATGTTCCTCGTGTTCCTTTTTTACTCATTTTTTTTCATCTCATTTTTTACTGGAGGGTTAGAGTCAAATTGACTCCTTCGTGAACTAGAATTTCCGATTCATTTAAATTTGTATTGTCCATAAAGTACGGATACGCCTAGCACAGATTCACAGATCTTTTGGAAATTTTTCTTGCTGATAGTGAAAACGATAACAGCTCAGATTCGTCAGACATTGATAACATTTTGGAAAATAATCAAGATGCAGAATCGGAACAATACATGGATTCTGAATATTCTGAATTTAATCGAAAATCGTTTTCAGTTAGTCAAAAATAATGCAAATCCTTATAAAAATAATTTTTTTAAAAGTAGGAATCAACTGCTTTGACACTTATGATAAAAATTCATTTTTATTTTAAATGAGAAATGTTAAAAGTCGTTTTGTGTATGCAGTAAAGAAGAAAAAAAATTAAAAAATTAATTTTTTGTTATCTTACTAAAAATGTTCCTAAAAGTTTGAAATAATAACAGTAAGTAAAATTATAGCTTTATCTTATTCATTAAATATTTTTATGTAAATTCATACCACTGACTCTCCGACCGGCCAGAAGGCACACGGATAAAGAATACAGAATGAACGAACGGCAGCAACAGCAACATTGGCGGAAACTGTGATTGAGTCTTAAGAACCATGAGCGGCCAGAGTACAGCCCTCCCCGAATGAAGTAAGTTTCGCTATCGATGGGAGGAATCAGATCCCCCACATTTTATATATCCACATGGGTGGCGAGATCCAACCACCATACCGGAAGCATCCCATCCTCATATCGAGGTGCCTCACCGGGGTTTGTATATTTTGTAAAAAAAAAACTATTTACTTTTAAAATAAATTTTATATGAATGAAAGGGGGGGGGAATAAATACATAAAACGTACAGAAAAAAATGCAAAGTTCGAGTTCGGTATTTCTTATTACAAATCGCATTTGTGTCTGTGGCCAATAATCTGAGGAGTAAATGGTTTAAAATTAGCGTTCAAAATAAGTCCAGGAATATATTAATATTCAAAAAATGAGTGCCTGCTCTATAGGGTTAATAAAAGAATAACAGTACTTCTGATTAGACTGGACGTATACATTTGGCGTTAGCCAAATTTCAACAAGTACAATGAAATTCGTAGCATCCAAACTTGTCTATGAAGTAAAAAGTGTTACTAAGGGGAATGAATCTCATTTATGATGTAAATATATTCATAAGTACTGAGCCAATGTTTTTTGTTATGAATTCAATCACTCTGAGAAAACATGTGTTTTTAATTTTTATAATTTCCTCATTATAATTTGAATTAAATGACTTCTTCGAAGATACGAGGAAAAACACATGAAAAAATCTCTTCATATTTAATGGACATGATTAAAAGACATGTTTATCAGAAAAAAAAGGAATCTTGGAGAAATATGAATCTTGGAGAAAAAATATATGAAAATATTTTATAGAATTAATTTAAAAATCATATAATTTTAATAAAATCTCGTCTAGACAAAGATTTTTACATTTATTTTCTGAAGCCCGAAGTCTCCACATATTTAATATAGAATACCTCGAAATGCAATGACATTTAATGGGAGAAAATTAAAAGAAAAATGCTTAAAATATTATTTTGTTATGCAACTTTCTAAAATTCAGAAATTTTGAATCTCAGTTCACTCGCATGGGAATTTATTTATTTTATTATGCATACATTAAAAGAATCGTTACTGTTTCAGCTACAAAATATAGAGATATTTAAATTCTTTTGAATACATATTAATAGTGAAACGTTTTCAAAATTATATTTAATGATAATCGAAATTTTTAATAGGGAAATAAAAACAAAACACGTTTATGTCAGTTTTAATTTGTATTTACCAAAATTTATCTTTTAAATCTGATCAATGGGTAACACTCACATTCAAATTACCATTTTTTTATTTCATCAAAATAAAGTTTTAAATCTAACCGAAATAAATTAGATTTTAATAACAGTTTCATTTTTTCAAAATATAACTGCTTATTCTAGGTGTAAAGATAAATTCTATTTAGTTAGCTATAAATCAGATAAATGTGCTCAAATCGGGATATACAGGGTGTTGCCGAATTCGACCGACAGATTCAGAGGGGTGATAGTAGGCATCAAGAGGATAAACAATTACCAGACAACATAGAGTCCCAAACGACGTTTAGTAGGTGAAAATCGCAAAAATATAGTGAGTCCGAAAACTTTTGGAAACTGTAAAAAATTAATAAAAAAATAGCAAATTTTGTTTCAGCTATGAATTTTTTTTAAGTGAAAGTACATTCTTAGAAGTTTTTTTCATGTTGATAACATATCCATTTGATACTGAATTACTGTAAACAAAAAAGTAGTTTAGAACCCATATTTGCAAAAATATTAAAACTTGAAGAAAAATTAAAGTTTGAAAACGTAAGAAATTTTAAATTCTATAATTTGATATAAACGTGTCGTGTGAAAACTGGGGAGCTTTAAAGATATTCAAGAAAAAATAATATAGGAACCAGAAAACATCGCTGCAATATCAATACATTTTTTATAAATGCATCAAAGAATTTATAAAAAAAAATGACTTGTACATGAAGGTATTTGGAAAAATATATATCCTACATGCTGCCTGAAGATATGATACATTCTTATAGAAAAAAAATCGATTTACTTTACATGGAATATCCAACTTTTCTGAAGATAAGGCTACTATTACATATATTTGTAGAAATTTCAATAGCGGATTGTGGATCTGTTCAAATCATCGAAATCTCTAATAATGGGATTGGACCGGAATACATTAATAAAGAAGACTCCATTTAAATTTCGAAAACTAGATACATATGAACTTTCATTCAGTTTGTACAAAAATTATTGATCGGAAAACTAGTTCTGTTTAAATAAACTTTGGAGGCATGGGTGAAAATTATAGCTATGGGCAACATCAATTGCAGAGATGATTATACTCAGAGGTATATTTAACTGTATGTACCCATGTTGCAGAATGTATGGTTTTTAACTCCTAATTTCTCATAGTGAAGACTCATATTCTCTTTTGGAATGTTGTTCTTGGAATACGTGAATAATTGTAGCTTTAGATTATAACAAGTTTTATTTAAAAAATATCAATATATGTTTATTAAATGATTAAATATATTTCGAAAATGAAACAAGACATCACTTTGATATAATTTGTTTTATAGATTTCTTGTTTTATAAAATATATATTTCAAAAGATCCCCAATCCAAATCCCAATTAAAGATGTTTAAACATGAATAATAGCTAATTATATATTTCACAATCTTTTAATGCGTTTTTGGTTTTCAAAAATTACGTTTGAAGTAATTATTGATAAATAAGAATAATTAAAATAATTCCCAATTACGAATAATCGATACTAATATAAGATTCTATAATCTGTAGCTAAAACACTAACTAAAATATTATGGTTATAATTTTCCATGCTTTGATACTGCAAAATAGAATGAAAGTTATTCTAAAATTTTTAGATACTTTCAGACAATGAATAAATGTTTATGTTCTTACAAACGTTTACTGTGGCATTTAAAATTTATTCTCCTAAAGTTAACAAAATAAATCTGATTTATTCGATATTATTACCAAATTATCATCGATCTTATTTCAGAGTATGAGGAATCATTAAATTTAGAAATTATATTTCTATTTCATCTATACATTGATAATTACTAACATTACTCAAACAATTACATCAACAAATAACTAATTTTTGAAAATTTATTTAATATGAATTCTACATTTAACGAACATATTTTTCTGTAATATCATAACTTTTATTTCTGAAAAAAAAATATCACGCATTTTCAATAAATATCATGCTTTTAAGTGCATATTAACATTTTAAGAATAAAATTCATGGCTCCAGTATTTATTATTTTATATGCTGTCAGCTATTTAATCTACATATATGAGAAATTGTTTATATCTAAAATAGTTGCATTTATTTTAAAAAGAGACTATCTTTATCTATACAGAATTGCTAAACCAGAATTCCGAGCTCAGAAATATAATGTAGTGATAGTAATACCTGGTTACAAACTTTTTATTCTACGTAAAGACCACCAATATCATATCAAAAAGAACATATTCTCCATGCATATAAAGCAACAAATGATATAACTTTTTATATTAGAATTTATAGAACCACTTCACTGAAGATATTGTGCTTTTTTAAAAAAAATTAGATTGGTTCCAAATTTTCAAAAAGAAAACTGTCATCGTATCCTCTTTTATAAAATGATTGAAAAATATTCTGTGAAAAAAAAAGCTTCAGACTTCTTTTTTCTAAGTTTACACTTGTGAAAGTTACGATGATGCCAGCGGACCGTCGTTAAATATTACTACTATCTTGGTGTGATGCACTCATGACACATTGATATCTATAGAAAAACGTTTTCTAGTAATCAAAAAATATTAAAGTGCAGTGACCCACTTCCGTCACTTTCAAGTGACAAGGGCAGTACAATCCTTTTTCAATTCAACTGAGCAATTTGGATAGTTCAGTCAATGTCAGAGTTAGAGATAAAATTGAGAAAGTGCGAACAAAAAGAACTGTAAGGAATTTTAGGAGATATCGTTTCGTGGAAAACGATTTCAAATTGGTTGTAAGAAAGATACTTGGAGATAAATACTTGCAACTAAAAACATGATTAATTTCTTATCATTCTAGTGAAGGAATTTAAGAAATACCATTGAAAATGCGAGATTTATTATTTTTAGTCAAGTTTATAGCAACTGTCGTTTAAGGTTTATTATCTTCCGGAAGAAATCATTTAATCTATTGATTTTGTCTAAACTTCTTTTATTTCGTAATAAATTTAACAAAAACAATTGCAATTTTTAAAAAAAAATAACTGATGATTTTATTGAATTGGCGCTGTTTAAACTATATATAAATTTCTTTTACTTCGTAATAAATTAAAAAAAAAATCAATTTTTTTTAAATAATTGGTGATTTTATTAAAATACTAAGAAATGAAAGTATATACTTTCCTTGCATTATTGGAGGAAAATAATGAATTCTAAGAATATTAAAAATTTATATATATAAAACGCTATCGAATGTGGCACAGAAATCGAACTTATTACTTATTGCCGAACGACTATAGCTTTATATATATATATATATATATATATATATATATATATATATATATATTAAAAAAAAACGCCATACAAATTTCAGAATGCCTCATAACGTTTTTATAGTTATACTGAATCAATCATTTATCTCAATGGAACCGCATAATATTATTAGAAGTATTCGTTAATTTACCAAAGAGGGCATTCAGTCAGAGGAGAGAAGGTATAAAAGAAATTAAGAAAGAAGCTTCAAACAAATTTCAGTCAAGTACAAAAATAGGTATGGCCGCTGCCAGATTAACAGTCGTGATAACACTTAACGTAAAGTTTCTCACCAACCAGGTCAAAATCGTGCCAATCATCCAAAAACTTTCTAAAAGTCTTCAACCCTGTTTATATATCAGAAATGCTAACAAAAAGTTAATAAAGATACAATAAAAAATTGTCACGATTATATTTGGCATGAAATTGCCCCAAAATGATTCAATTTTGCCCCTCGCATATTAATCTTTAGTTGTAATCTTTATGAATTTATGATGATGATGATATCGTGTTCGCGTTACCAGGGAAAGGGGGTGCAGTAGCTTCTGAGGGTAAACACCTCTAAGCACCCGAGGGCAGAAGTCTGACTTATAGCTCATGAAACTCACACATATTCGCTTGCACAATCCCTTTTTACAGGGGGGCACATTCACACACCTCACAGATAGAACACAGATGAAGAACAACCAAGCCCGAACAGGGGTTCGAACCCGGGACTCCCTGATCACGGGGAAGATGCTCTCTCTACCCCTATGCAAGGACGCCGGCAATCTTTATGATTTGCCTACGGAAACAGATACCCATAATTTTTAAAACAATTATCTTATAAAAATGCTTTTTGTATTATCTTAAGAAAAAAATTACATTTTAAACTGTATCAATTTCATTTTCATACAATTTATCATTTAATTTTAATAATATTTTTAATGAATTCGATACAGTATCTGAAACAATGTATTTATGGGATTCAAACGTTCCATCAAAACATTCAAGAGCGTTCATTTGCTATCCAGTCGATCCGTAGTAGGATTTCCGCTTCCGCTTTTATTTTGTTGTATTATATACTTTGTAATTTGAAGTAAACTCTTTTAATCGAATTCACGTGTTTTAGTCGTATCAAATTACCACGAGAACTGTTTTTTTAAAGAAATACATCCATATTAATAATTTAATAGCTTAAAGAGTCAATAACTAGTCGAACAAACTGGTTGCCAAAGGTGGTTAGTACGTTCCATATTGGATGTAGAATTAAATGCATAATAACAGCATCTGCAACTAAAAATACAACAATAGACGATCATGGTTTTATATAAGTTAAAAAAATATTTAAATAACTTTCATGAATTTAATAACTTCTGCACAGAATTCTAAATGTTGGTTTGCAACTTCAGACAGAATGGACAGCATGATTTTAAATTTCTCTAATTTGTCGGTTATAAATCCTATGTATAAAAATTAACATCAAATGGGATTTCTATATTTCAAAGTAATCATTAATTAAAAAAAATTATTTATTATATTAATTGAATTTTTATGGAAATAAAGATTTTTTTTTTCTTCGTATATCTTCGTATCGAGATACATAAAAATTATTAATTTTATGAAAATTCCATCATTTTCTAAGAATAAATATAAAGTGAATCAAAAATCCAAATTTAAATTATACTTTTACCTGTGAGTATCCAGTTAAAAATAAAGTATATTAAAAGACAAATTTGATTTAGTCGAATCAACATTTCTATTCTTAATACTTTTCTAAAAATCTTGATTAAAATTAGAAATGTCATTTCAGATATTTTGGTTATCAAGCACTTAATGGAAATATTTTACTATTTCAGTTCTAATACTTAAGGAAAATTGCAATACACTATTTTTGTCCCATTTATAATATTAATGTGGTTTTAAAACAAACACAAAAATAACAAATTTTTCATATTCTAAATCGAGAATTTAAAATAATTAATCAAAATCATAAAAATACGGTTACAATCGACATGAAAAAGAAGTGCAAAAGGCACATTCAGTGTTCTAGTGCTTGTGCAATTACAGCATTCTTGTGAATCATTGCACGCTAAATAGCTCTATTGTAACTAGGGTGTGTTTCAATTTTTTAGGGACACCAGTAAAAATGAAAATAAAAGCGTAAATAATAAATATTTGACATTTATTTCTGAAACAAATTAGATAAATAATAAAAATAAATACTGTAAGAGAATTTAGATTAAACAAATAAAGATTAAACAAATAAATTTCAACTTTGAAATAATTAAACAAAACAGTAGCACAAATTTTGTGTTTCAAATTTTTAGGGACAGTGGAATTAAAAGCTTCAAAACTTCAAATTAAACTTTTTTATCGTTCAATATCAGCACCATTTTTTCTGATGACATCATATATTCTGTTTGGCATGGAATATATTAGGTTCTGAAGAAGTGTTGGATCCAGAGAATACCAAGCATCCATTATTGCTTGTTGAAGTTGCATTTTCGAATGAAATTGGCAAATATTCCTTCATAAACTGTTCTTGCCAAAAGACCCCATAGATTTTCAATATGGTTTAGATCGCGGCCAATCCATAACTTTCACATTGTTATCTCTAAACCCCTTTTTGGTTGATTTTGAGCTGTGGATAGATGCATTATCCTGTTGAAAAGTCCAATTTGGAACACATATTTCAGGTCTTGCATTAAGTAAATGTGTTTATAACATTTCTTGGTATCGATCAGAATCCATTCTTTCATTCACAAATGCCATTTCGCATGTACCATTGAAGCTTAAAGCTCCCCAAATCATAACAGATCCACCGCCCATTTGCCTTTTGGAGAAAATCTCTGGTTCTTTTCTTAGATCATGCCAGTAATATCTCCCACTGTCTGGCTCATATAGATTAAACTTCTTCTCGTCACTGAACATGACTTCTATCCACTCATCTTAGAAATGCATGTATTCCTTTGCCCAGGATAAACGTTGTAATTTGTGTTGTTTGGCAAGTGGTGGTATGCAAGCCTTTTTCGCATATTTCATGTTTTTATCGCTCTTGATTGACCTCCAAATAGTAGTGTAAGAACATCCCAGTTTCAATTCTTTTGTTACTTTTCGTACTGATGATTTTCCATTTACACATTTCTGAATAATTATCTTGCGGGTATGTGAATCGAATCACGTACCCGCATTTCTGAATAATTAGGTCTTCGCTTTTAAATGGCACTTGATTTCCCATTTAACTGCTTCACATAAATTTCCACAGCACGTTCTGAACTTTTTATGAAGGCTGCAATATTTCTCAAAGACTTTTTTCTCGTTGTAATAAACTTTTATTTGGCCTTTTTCAAGATCTGATAACCATTTATCTTTAGCCATATTTCTCCGGCAAAAAATTAAGAACTAACCTGTACGTTTTCAATATAAGCTTTTTAAGTTATTAAAACAACTGGTAGTAAATGAAAATGAGCGATAATAAAGATTTAACTTGAATTTATATACCATCTCATCTAGTTGTCCCTAAAAATTTGAAACACAAATTTCTCATTTTTTTTCTATTTTCTTCTTTTATTAGCATTGATATTTATTTAATTATTTTAGATTTTTTTATTATATTTAATTTTTCATGTCTTTCAAAGAAGCCTTAACAGATATTAGGTAAAAATTATTCCGATTTTATGTTTTTATATGGTGTCCCTAAAAATTTGAAACACACCTTATTGTTGACCAATGATATGCTCTTAATATTATTCAAAATTTATTAGAGAGAAAACGAGAAATTTTCGAAAAACCCCATCTGCCTAGCTTTCTTCTTTCTTCTGTAATATGTCCTTTGTTATGGAAATAAGAAATAACATGTTTTCGAACTAAACACATAGCATGCTAAATTATCAGAAATAAAAATAGAGTATCATAAATAAATAAAAAACTGATAGGATAATTATTTATTTTTTCTTCATTATTCTTACACTATTGAAATACCGAAAATGATTGTAAGAATACCATGCCTTTCCATGCATTCCAACAATATTGTTTTTATAAATATTATACAGATTATTTTTTTCTTAAAGCATGAGTACAAAGATTAATAATGCGATCCAAATGAAATAAAGATGTAGCTTGATAAATAGAAAGACATTTAAAAGCTGCATCACATCTCATTTAATAGAATCTTAATGTAATTTAATTCAATATTAAAGACTGCTTATTTAATTACCTGTGTGGTGGTATGTAGATTATTATGATCTGAGCAGGAAGCAACAGGACGAATGTTGTAGGAAACATTTCTTTAATAATCACATTCACACACTAAACAATTACAAACACAAAGACAAGACATTCACGCGCGCGCTTCACAGTTCAGCGTCACATCTCATTCTCATTACAATCGCAATGCATTATGGGATTAAATATGGGATGGCTTAATCAGGTATCGCCATCTAGTATCCAAAAGAGAAGATAAGTGTAATGCAACTGTTACACCTGCATATAATTCGTGAGGTATTTAAATTAAAAATGTACTACATTTAAAAAATTAAGATTAGTACCCCAATGAATCCGGAACAGCCCCAAATCATCCAGTTCGACAAAGACGGAATTCAGGCGCTTAGATTGTTTTAATGGTCTAATGAAATTGATGGCGATACTCCATGCTTTATATGGAGTTCAGAGTGTCCGAATATACAATTTTGGAAAGGCTTTTTGACAGAGTGAAGAAAAGTTGGTTATGGAAGAATGATAACATATGAGAAGAGCAATACTTACCAGTAAATAAAAAATGCAGCCTTTTAATGCATTTTTTTTTTAAAAAATGCCATAAATCTGCTCTTTTAAAATATTTTTTATGCATATGATGTTAAAAATTCTAATTTCTTCAGTAAATTTTAAAAAAGGAACGTTTTGTAGTATATTTTTATGCATAATCATTAATTCAGATATTCTTTTCTTTTGCAAACTCTTGGCTCATATTTCTTCTGATAAATAATGTTACCTATTTCTAGCGTTTATTTGCTGAGCTTCTTGTTTACCTAAAAATACTATAAAATAATACATTTTTGTGGATTTCTAATTTTATAGCATCCTTGCATATATATATTTCAAAGAAGTGATTATCACAGCTAAAATCAAATGCAGTACGATCATTAAAAAATAGCGAAATATAGGATGATTCCTTTTCAAGGGTATTATAAGATACCCTTGATGATTTCATTTGATGATGATGATGATGTGTCCGCGTTACCACGGAAAGGGGTTGCAGTAGCTTCTGAGGGTAAAGTCCCCTGAGCACCCGAGGGCAGAAGTCTGATTTATAGCTCTTGAAACTCACATATTCGTATACTCGCTCAAACTCACATATTCGCTTGCACAACCCCTTTTTACAGGGGGGGGGGGGGATAGTCACACACCTCACAGATTGAACACAGATGAAGAACAACAATGCCCGAACCGGGATTCAAACCTGGGACGCCCAGATCACGGGGAAGACACGCTATCCCAGCGCTTCTCAACCTTTCAGTATTCGTGGCCCAGTTTTCAATCATAATTTTCATCTCGCACCCCCGCTTACAATAAAAAGTATACAGCGATAATGTATATTGAGTATTTTGTATTCTATTTTTAAATTATTTTTTACTAACTGCCAATAAAAGAGGAAAAGCAAGCCAACATTGGCGATAAACCACATATGGCATTCTGCAAAGTGGGCAGTGAATAGATAAAGCGAATGAAAGCGGGGAAAATTTAAATATTATATTTGAAATGAAAGCCAAATAGGGAGATAACATTAAAAGAATTTGAAAGTAGAAAAATTCTTTAATGAAAGTTAACCTAGACGGGGTGAGCTAAATTTAGAAACTGGGAATACTTTTTTTCAAATAATAAAAGAAAAACAGAAGCATGACTAAAAAGAGAAAAAAAAAAGTAATATTTGTGGAAGAGAATCCATACGACCGATGCCGTCTCTAGCATGCGCAGATGTTTTTTCATAGGAAGAAGGGAAATGTCTGATAACGCAAGTTTCAATTCCAGCCAGACTCATTTGAGTTGATCCTTCTATCGCTATCGAAGGTATATTGAATGTGTATGTTATATATGTTTTCATGTTAATTGCAATTCACCATATTAAATATTTATGCTGACTCATGGATAAATTTTTAAGCGGAAGTATTTGTTTTCATTTAGTATATTTTGATTAAGTAAGTTTTGATTTAGTAAGTTGTTTTACTTTAATAAGTTATTAAATATATCAAAATTTATTTTGTTTTCTATGTGTATGTGTGCTTTCCTTTCAGTCAGTTAATCAATTTTTTTAAATAATTTCTTCTCTTGGATATTCTCGCCCCCCCCCCTAATGTGCTCTCGCCCCCCTAGGGAGGTGCGCCCCACAGGTTGAGAATCGCTGCTACCCCTATGCGAGGACGCCGGCGATGATTTCATTTAAATTAATTAATGTTAATACGAATAATTGAAAAATTAGAAACCAATGGAGAAACGCTTGTATCTACTACCTATCTAAGATCTATCTGAACGACGAATTCATATAATCTTTCCATATTTAAATCATCTCGTTTTCTAAAAACTTTCGAATTTATGCAGAATTTAGGCAGATAGGTGAAAAATTTACTAAGCATGTTAAAACGTTAAAATACAATGGAAAATATCGTTGAGAATTATCCAAGTGTATATGATAGGCTCACACAGAATTTTACTTTCCCATATATAAAATCCAGTATACAAGAAAAATCGTTCAAAAATTTAAATTCAAAATTTCGAATCTCCTTGTTTTCCAACTTTTTCAAGTCGAATCCGAAAAATACGTTTTTGGAATTATGTCTTACTATGAACAAGACAATTAAAAAGAGGCGAACTAGACGGGTGAAATTTTAAACGAAATCTATTCACAGGAAGTCTGTCTGTCTGTCTGTCTGGCTGCCTCTCTTCCTCTCCATGTCCACCCAACTGTTTGAATAATCGTAATGATTATAGTCGCAGGGACATGGAGAGGTGTTATGTCTGGCTGCCTGAGTGAATACGATAGTTACAAAACATATAGATATATAAAATATGATACATAGGTTTAACATCTAACATATAGATCCTTTTAATTTTCGAACTAAATCAGCGAAAGTATTAGCTTTCCAAGCGTGTAAAAAATACCCGGAGAAAATAAACAAATGAAATTTGGTATGTTATATTGTTCAATTTTGTTCTATATCAAATTTTAGTTTCAATCAGTTGGTTAGAAGACATCCAAAATACGACAATTAATTTCTAAAAAATATAACCTAACATCACACTAGAAATTCAAGAATAGGCTGGATTCACACCAAAATCTATATTTCGTAATTATTATGCAGAAAAAGTTTTATCTATAGCATTCCAGCCTTTTCCTACTTAGAGTATAAAATGAAGATGATTTGGTCTACAAATAGTAAAAAAAAATATATGTCGACTAAAGCCAAAACTATAATATGCTAATTTATATGATTCAACTACTAAGCTAAAGAAGACAGGACTTTAGTGAAAATGTTGGGATGCTTTTTTAATGAACTATCTTCATAGAAATTTAAATTTATAAAAAAGAAGGACTTTTAAAAATTTCTTTTAATGATAATACAAAATGTTTAAATAATTAATTATTAATTGTTTATATAAATGAAAGTACATTATAATTATAGTGTTGATTTCTTTATCGGTGGTGAGTGTTTTTTTAGCCACAAACAATGCATTTAACGTTATCCCCCCCCCCCCCACACACACCAGAGAGTTCAGTGTCTTTACAAATTTTGTCTAAGACAGAGCTTTACAAAATAAAAGAAATATGAATTTTTCTTTTAATATATAAAATAGGTTTTGAAATTTTAAAATTTTTATTTAATTCATAAATATGGTATAATTAAGCGAATTTCATGATATTTTTAATGTGTTCCATGAGAGTCTCTCTAAATTTCCTTTCAGAATCTAAAACGAATGACCATAAAAAATGGCTTAAACATATTACACACTTGGATACTCATTGACCAGCTAGATATTGAATCCATACATTTCCTAATCTACCTTCCTTTTAATAACTTTTTTTCTTACTCAAATTTTTTTTTAAAAAAACTAAATTTCAGATTCAAACTTGAAGAAATATTATAGATATATTCTTCAAATTAGATTTTTGTTAATTTCAAACAATTTAGAATTACATTTCCGGATATATAAAGAACAAATTAAGAAATAAGGATTTTATTCTTCCCTTATAATGAACTGGCACAATGTCATAAAAAATAGAAAAATCTTTATCTTAAAATGACATTGCAATTATTTAAGAATAAAATTAATTATTTAAAAAGAATAAAAAAGATTGTTTTAAAAAAGGTTTAAAAAAAGTTACATTAATATTTAAAAACAGGACTTGGGAACTTAAGAAATAGTTTAACTAATAAATATCTTATAATTAATTGAACTTCATGATATTTTTAATATGTCCTGAGAGTTTCTCTTTAAATTTCCTTTGAAAACTTAAAATAACACTCTTTGCTTTTTTTCTGTTTAATTAAATAAGAAAAACACAATTCTTCCAAACTTGTATTAACATCAATATAAAAACTAAGAAAAATATAGTAGCTTCTGGTTAATGTGAACACTCTGGTATTTAAGAATTTTGATAATTTTAATCTATTGATAATAAAGAAAAAATGGAGTAATCAGCCTCATTTTTAAAAAATCAAAGAAGAATAAATAAAAAAATAAATAAAACACTTATCTAAGAGCTTCTATAATTTATTTCTTAATAGATCATATTATATATATTTGTCCGTTCTTGCATTGTTTTTAAAAGTTCTTAAACGTTGCTGAACGCCGGCTTTCAAAACATTTTTTTCAGTGTTCATTAATGCGGTTTCTTTAATACATTCACTTGAGTTCAAATCATTAAAATTAATGTTTATTGTTTGCTTATTTAGTGTTCGCACACAATACCAATTTTTTTTTCAAAATTTATAAAAATAAAAGGTTGTAAAAAAAAAAGGTTGTTTATTTCAAATATCTATCGTAGAACAGATGCAAATTTTTTTCATTTGTAAATACAAAATTTAAAAAAAAAATATAGAAACATATATAAGAAAAAAAAATCTGCATAGTGAATTATTAGCCCCTTTCTTATTCATTACAGAAATATTTCAATGCGAATAATCTTATTAAAGTTATTTAATACTAGCTAGTACCCGGCACGTTGCTGCCGCAGAAGAAATAATTTTGGAAATGTCGTGTTTGAAATTTGAAATATCTATCTCATTTAATTTGGAATGATAGAAAGAATGATACTTATTTTCTTGTCGACAATGAATACATTCAGTGAAATTTACTGATATATAAAGGAAAAGTATAAATAATATTTCTTATATATATATATATATATTTATTTTAGTTATAACAATTGTACTATGTCTATAACGCAAGTGCAAGTAATAAATTGGCAATGTTTTATCTTAATCGGATAAACTGTACGGCAGAGCATAAAACACGTACAAACAAGCATTCATTTTTATATATTAGGTAAACATTGTTAGAATAACAAAATTTTCATAAATCGATTTTTTTTTTCATATTCATATAATTTGTGACTTGTTATCTTCAGAAGGTATATATTTAAAAAAATTGTAAGGTTTTTACTTCTTTATCAAGTACGATAATTCATACTTGAATATAGCTGTAATACATAATATATGTTAAAATTTACAACCTGAATGTGATGAGAAAGATTTTTGAAAAATAATAATTAATATATGTTGTATTAACATTCCTTTAAAAGCTAAATGATTATGGTTTTAAGATTATTCCTTCGCTTTTGATACATACCCTAATGAGATGGCTTGTATATTACCGCCTCTCCAAACATTCCACATCATTCTACACCAGGAAATGTCACTTCCACAAATTAAGAGTGCGCAGTAATAACAATTCGAACAATCTGTCAGAGCATATATGGTACTGTAGATAAAACGTAGCAACCCACTCAGCATGATCACAAATTCAGATTGAGTTTGTAAATAACGAAGAAAAAGATTCATCTTTTACTTTTTCGTATACGAAATACAGAGAAAGTATAGTAATCGACGAAAAATTCGAACTCACGGTTTTGATAAATCTCTACGCTTCAATCCTCACCCCGTTTTCGAAAACATATTTTAGAATTTTATCTCTCTGTGACAAACCTAATTCCAGAACTCTTTATGACCGATGGATGAAATTTGGTACACGACGCCTACACCCAATTTGTAGATTTCTATGCATTCAGAAAAAGTCTATTTGTTGAATATAATTTAATACTTCAACTACAAACGAAGAGGGCTCGATGGATAAAATTCGGCACACAGATTAATATCTGTCGTACAATCGATTTTTGTACCGATCAAATTTTGGGCCATATTCAGCAGGAGGTTATATTCTGTCGGTCTGTTCTTACAGGAGCATGTAAACGCGATAATTCAAAAACACGACTTAAATATATCAAATTTGAAATTTTGTATATTGCCTTTATATTGTCACGTAAATACTTTAGTATAGAACTTAATGACACACACAAGAGGTAGAGCTAAACCAATTTATTAACTGAACTCAGAACTGAGAGAATGCAGTAACTGAAAATTCTTCTGCTTTTATTCAAGCAGAGAAAGTTCCAGAATACTCTTCTGGAGACAGTAAGAAAAGTCCAGAACACTTGTCTGGCAAACTAAAGAAATGTCCATTATCTTCTGGAACATGAAATAAAGGAAAACATAAAATCATGGAATTAAGTATTTACATATACTATAAATCGCATTGTCTCTAGCGGGATTCGAACCCTGGTCTCTTGATCATGAGACCAGTGCCATGACCATTCGGCCATGGAGATTCGACTGTCTTTCTTCAATGCGGCAATATAAATTTGTAGATTTCTATAAAATTCTGAGCAAAATTCGTTCAGTGGAAGTCTGTCTGTATGGCTGGCTGTTTGAATATAAGTTAAACGACAATTAAAAGCGGAAAGATAGGTAGATAAATAAAATGTGGTACCTAGATTTAAATTTTATAGTGTAAACACCTCGTTGGAGTTTGAGCCGCATTCAACTAGAGGTTGACAGTCTGTCGGTCTGTACTTTCAGAAATTCGGGATTTGATTAAATATATCAAATTTCTAAATTTTCATTTACTTAGAAAAAATGCTTCTATAACACAAATTTGCCTTTATTGGTGAATAAATTTATGTTACTTTCAATAAAGGAGACAAAACACATATTTACTTTTATTGGAAAGTGTGCGCGAAAGTTTTGGAGAGACTGTTCCCACTGGTTTAATCACGTTTTCCTGCAAATTCATATTTCGTTATTTAACAGACAATCTCACGCATACTCATCGCAATATCTTCGTTTACAAGAACCTTTTATTTACCGGTAATAAATTTTTGTTTTTTCCCCTCGAATAATCATGAATCTAGATTTTCTAAAAACTTTTTCGTGTGTGCATTTTTACTTTAAAATTTCAAAAGATGAGTTTTAACTTTTTTTCTCAACAAAATATCAATTAAATTATTTAGTCAAAACCGTAACAAACTGCCAACACGTAAATATAACATCACGCCTTAATAATCGGGCAAATTGCTTTCCCTGATTTTTTGTTAGAATTGAATAAGTGGGCAAAAAATCTAAAAGAAGGCAAAAGCAATCAGTTGCTGCCAAATCCCTCAAGGGAGCAATTTCGAGGTGTTTATAGACCTCGAAGATGTGTTTAGGAAATTCCCCGGACAGCGAAGTGAGTCGGATAGTTTTGCCGCTAATATTAAGATATGAAATTTTAATGAAATATGGTGTATGGTTCCGGACATATTAGAAGTGATAAAACATTTTTAGAGATGTCGTGGTGATATAGGGGGAAAGTTCTGTGACATCTTCTGTCGGTTTGGATTGGAGGATATTTGGAAAAAATTTTTAGAGTGGTAGTTTTCCAGATGGAATGGTTTAATCGGTTGTTATTACCAACACAGATATCGTTTTTCCATCCATGATATGTTCTGAAATCGTTTTATATTTTATACAGGAAATATATATATATATATTGCGCAGTTGACATCTAAAAACCCTTTTTAAAGTTATAAGTTCTTTCATAGCAACCTCTGGTAATACTTTAAAAATAAAAAATTTTGAATTTAAGTATTGATTATTTGTTTCTATTTTAATGATTATTTTGTATGATTCAAAAATTTTAACCTAAATAGGAAGGGTTAAATCAGAATTACAGAAACAAGGCATTTTTACTTTCTTGCATATGAAGTTCAAAGAAATTAATATAAAAGTCAAAAATTTGAACTGGTGAGTTTGACGAAATTTTTAGGTTTTATACTTTCCTGAGTTACAAAGCAATCATTTTTGGTATTATGTCTGTATTATAAGAAACAAAAGTTAAAAAAATTCTTACAGTTCTTGAAGCGAAGCAAAATTATTTGAAAAATATATTTACACTACCAAAATCGACACTTAGTTTTTGAGTGAACCATTTTAAATTATCATCAAAAAAATTGAAGAAAGTCCAAGATTTTCTAGAAAAAAATTAAACAGGTGACATGCGTTCAAAATTTTAAATAAAATCGACTTGAAACAATAAAAAAAGAAAGTGCAGCCATCTTTCAAATAGATACCCAAGTAACATTTTGAGCCTACATAAATTAATTCCCAGAAATTTTCAATAATATACCAAAAATAAGCGATGCAATGTTTTAGTTACCGATTCTGCTGAGTTTGCTAGAAAATAAAGAGATTAATAGTTTTTAGCAAAATGTTCCATAAATTTGAATACGCTACGACCAAAAGTCAATTGCTTCTTTTTTTAAGAAGAAAAAATGTGAATGATCATTAAAAATAACAATGGTGTAGTTTTACTGGATATGGTCCAAGGTTTTTTAAGTAAGATATTTTTTTGTTGTTGATGTTGTAGAAAATGTTTTCTGCCATTAGAAAACTAATTATATTACTGAATAAATGTACTACGTAAGTATTAAGCCCTAATCATGGATCATTAGCTAGCTTATATAGCGTTTCATTATCTACATGAAACGCTATATAAACGCACTTTAATATCAATTAATAAGCTTTAATAAATGCAGCTCTTTTGATGACATCGATAAAATGATTTAATTAATAGCCTTTAAAGCACATTTACGAAATTTTATTCTTTTCCTTTCATCTTTATTAATATTTTTTTTTATAATTATATCTGTACACCAATAAACAATTATATCATAAATTCCAAATTAAGTAAGCTAAGAAAAGTATGTTAATTTTTATATGCTCAGCTTTACACAATGAAACGCCGAACAAAATTACATTTTATTGCAGTTTTAAAACTTGTGATGAATAAATGTAAAAACTTGTGATGAAAAAAACCTAAGATACATGAAATATTTCATATTATTATATCAATTGTAAATATGTTGATTGATGAAAAATATGCATCTTCAATACAATAAATTAATTGTGTGATGTCTACATAACACTGTACAGATATCTTCATGTTAACCACTTTTGTATTCTACAAGAGTCTTCATTTTTAACATTTTACTTTTAGGTGCAAATATTCAAAGGTTCATTTTACTGATTTAACTTGTCTGCATAATTACAAATCATAATTAATCAGATAATAAATTAAAAAACAATTGTAAAATTGTACATATTTTATTTTAGGTGCACAAAAATGACGCATCGAACGATTTCAAAAACCTATTGAAATTCAATGAACTTTCAACTATCTGTATTTTATGAATTGAGAAAAATATTATGTAATTTAATTATTTCAAAAAAATAAAAAAAATTGTTATAAAATCAAGAACAATTTTTTAAGGAAAAATTGTAATTAAATTTCGGTTATCTACATCATTATATTTATTCAAAAATTCCATGAGGATTTACTGTCTGCTCAGAGATTAAGAATATAAAAAATATATATAATTAAATTTAAAATAATGTCACAAAATGTCTCAGATAACATTTTTCTTTTAATATCTGAGTTAAATTAATACCTTCAATTTCCAGATTCTGAAAATTATTAAACTGATGTAATTATTAATTAATGTTGTTTGATTATTACTCTTTAAATTTAAACATTTATTATTTAATTATGCAAATAAGTGAATTCAATGTTGCGTCAAATTTCACAGGAAACATCATAATGTATTCAAATGAAGGACTGAAATACTAAAGTACTCATTACTAAAGAAAATGAATATAATCCAGTTATTTATGTAAATTTGAATTCTAAATTATGCATTTCCGTTCCCATGTACTTTTAGATTGTCCTCTGAAGATTAAAAATGCTCATATTTTCATGAGAAAAGATTATTCAGTGCTATTAGTCATTAATTAATTAGTTGTATTTGCCTTTAGCCGTCAATTCATATTAATTTTGTAAACGTGTTCCTTTTAGAACGAATTCGTAAATAATTGTATCGAAACAACTGATTGTATAGCGTTTTATTTCTCTGTTACGGGGAAGATTTTAAACTGAAACATACATACATTTTATTTACGCAGATTTTAATATGAATTAATAAACTTAGTTTAAAAAGATAGACAATAATTATTTACTCCGTTTGGGGTGTATAAAGATGCGATTAATATAATTTATCTGCAAGAATGAAAAAATAAAGAAAAATGCGTTTATTTTTTTGCCAAGCCTATAAATATCTATATTTCCTCCGTGATACCAATAACAAAAGATATTTAAATTACTGATTATTTCAAGAAAAAAAATGCAAGGCGTTTTAACATTTATTATGTAAAGTTTATTAATACTGGTTTGATATATGCCATTAACCGAATCAGAAACCTAGAAAGCTGTTTATCCATTTAAGAGAGGGACAAACACAATTTCATATGTTGCTATAGCTGGAGCATCACTAAGTGGGGTTTCTAAGTTGTAAAAATGTGTTTTGAAACTAATTACCATATTCTCCGAATAAAAGAAATGTAATTAAAAGATAATTTAATTAATCATATATTTAAAAAATTGCAAGACGCATTGACTTCCATCATTTTTACTGTATTCGTATAGGTTTATCAGACATAATAATTAAACCAGAAATTTAGAGAGCTAATTGCACAGTATTTGTCTGATCAAAGTTATTAACCGAATCAGAGAACTATTTAGCAATTTAAGAGAAGATCAAACACAATATCTTGCGTTAATACCGCAAAGTGGGATTTTTAAGTCATAAAAAGCTGTCTGGGAAGTTGTTACTATATTTTCCAAATAACGAAAAATATTTTATGCATGCTGGGTAGGAGAATTGTTAGTCACCTACTGTCCTCACAATCATCTCGTTGTTGCTGTAATTTTGCTATTTGATGGCGCAAGAGTCATATTTGGATCGATTGCGCCAAGCAAATGGTAAAATTTAAGAGCATATGTTGAATGCTTTACTACAATCGGATGGCTCTCCCCAAATCTTTCTCTAATATTCTAATAAACTTGTCAATCTAGAGAATACTTTATATTGCATTGGAAATAGAGAACGGCAGTTACGAAGTATTAACTTTTAGTTGGAATTTAGCATTACTGCTGAATCTAATGTGTCATGCCTTGACTATTGATTTGGTTATTCCTACTTGGTATGGATTAATAGTATCCGAAAATCAAATTTATGTTTTAGAGATGATTTTATCAACCGGTTAAAACCAGAATTTGACACAAAAGTACACTTGTAGTCACAAGTTTCCATACCAAATTAGATATATTTAAGTCATTGTGTTTTTGAATTATCGCTATTACTTCTTTCCGAAAATGCAGATTAACAGATGGTAAATCCCTTGTTGGATTAGGCTCAAAATCTGATAGATATTTACACTATAGGTTTGGTTTGGTTATATTAACGTCCCGTTTAAAGCAACACTAGGGCTATTTTGGGACTGACCTCGTAATTTTGAACCGCGGTCAGATGACGAGGACACCTGAGCTGGTACCCCCTATCCACACCACACCAACGGGAGGACGTTTTGTCATGACGGATTTAACGTGCAACAGACCCTCTTTCACGACGGTTCTTCGGTGGAATCGGGTTCGAACCTGAAACCCTCCGGTTCCGAAGCCGAGACCTTACCCACCAGGCCACCGCTGCCCGTTCACACTATAGAGTATAGATGTTAGGTCAGTGTATCCAATTCTCATTTATCTTGCTCTCTTCCTTTTTTTAGTTATTTAACTTATATTTAAAAAGCTTTAGCTTTCCTCTGAGCGGATTTTACTCAAAATGTGATTTAAAAAAAATCTACACATTTGGTATAAAGACCGTATTTACTAAATTCCAGCCCTCATGCTGAGATTGTGTTTGTTTTATCTCTACTACAGACAGACAGACATTTTTGAAAAATGTGTTTTTCGAACTCAAGGGGTCTAAACCGTGGAGAATTCGTCAAAATAGCGAGTTCGAATTTTTTGACTTTTACTGTACTTCCTCTATACTACTTCTACAAGAAAGTAAAAAAAAACCGAGGTAAAAAACTTAAAATATGATAATGCAAAAATGAATGAAAAAAGTATAAAAACTTCCAAAATAAACGGAATGTTGAAAATTAAGGTAACATGTGCTAAATCCGATTATAAAATTAAATATATTTTAAAAAGTTATTCATGAGTATGGTTTTTTTAGGGACAATGGAATTTAAAAATCTGAAAGAGATTTGGTAAAATTTAGAGAAATTCAGTAACAATAAAATAAAATAATAATAAAGATGAGTATTGAAATAAATACATTTCACTGTGATATGTATAACAATAAAATCAACATGACATCGGGGTCTAATTAGTACCTTTTTGCTAAAAAGGAAATGACGTCGAGTATAGCGAATATGTCCTATATGAAGGATAGTCAATTTGACATCAGCTTCTACCGTATGAAAACAGGCTACAAACCAATTGTAGGTAAAAGGGAATGCAATTTTTTGTGGATCTGCAGAAATCATGTCAGATGTTTCTTGCCAAATAAAAATAGCTGACGAACAAAGGTTATATTCACATCACAATACGACCTGAAATCCAACAAAAAATCATAAGTAAACCTATATTTTGAAGGAGTTGCTAAGAAAAATTTGGATAGCAATGAGAACATCCGGTTATGAAACAGAGAGAAATTTGTAGCATTATGTGATGTGCTATGATAGAACCTGGGACCTTATGGTTAGCCGTCCAGAAACTAAACTACGATACAAAAACGTACGCTCGTGTAGCGTACGGTTTTGTATCATGGTTCAGTTACGTCCGGGTCACCAATGTAGGGGTATGAGATGCGCGAGGATAGAACCTGGGACCTTGTGGTTAGCAGTCCAGTAACATAACCCTTATACCAAAACAATTGTTCGGGCAGAAGAGCTGTTATCTGGCTTATATGCTATTCACCACAATTTCTAAAACATTCATATTGTCAGAATAAATTGTAAAACTACGCTGAGCAGAAGGTGAGATTTTCTGAGGAGCACATAAAATTGTCACTAATTCAGCAGTGAAGACTTATCAACAATTGTTCAAACAATAACTCAGTGTATCAGATATAAGTAATATGCCACAGCCGACATGGCCATTTGATTTTGAGGCATCTGTAAAAATAGGTGAGAACGAAGAGCACTGACAACGATGACAATGAAAAAGCTGCTAGAAAAAAGCAACAGCAGTCGATATTATTATTAAAGGAATACAGAAAAGAATAATGAGGGACATTCCAAAGCAGAAAACAACACAAATCAAATGTCAATGGTAATATTTGATAGATCCGTGTTATGCTGGAGTAATTGAGCTTCCTCACTGAATGGTAGAATGTCACATCGTTCATCACATAGTTTACGAAGACTAACTGGCAATGGCATAACAACTGTTGGATGGTTCGGCAATGATTTTGTAGAAAAACATCATAAACCAAACAGTTTTTTTTTTACACCTACAGTGAAAAGGTAGCTGGTGATAGGTAACGTCAAAGTTCTATACTGAAGAAGGTTGAAACACTCTGTAGCAGATTAGATTCATTAGATTATTGAGGATGTTATCAATTGCCACAAAACAGTAGGGCGTGCAGAGCCATACACCATGCAGTCGTACTCTATGCGGGAAAGGATGACTGCTTGATTAATACGTAGAGACACCCCAAGAGATACGTAGAGATGGACACCCATACGTAGAGATACTCAACAGCCCTAGGTGCTTTTGAAAGTATCCTTAAAAATATTTAATGATTTCTCACTATTCTTTCGTAGGTATAAGATATGTGGAAGGGAGGTGAGATTTCCATTGTGAATCACTCCCCATTATAACAATCACTCACTTTTCCTTAATAAACAAAAACAAAATACACTTGAATTGTTTTCAAAAATTTTAAAACCTTTCTATCATGAATTTTCCTAATTGTATTTAAATATCATATTTCTAAAGTTTGGAACTTTTAAATTCTTTTAATCCTTTACACATCTCTAATATATTTATTTGTAATTTTGGCCAATATTTTAGAAATGAAAATAAAATCCATAGATAATTAGTTATCAATTTTTCGTTCCTACTAAGGTTTCGAATATAATCTAGTATATGCATTATAACTTCCGCACCTTGAAGCAAATCTTGAGCTTCCGACTTTTGTGTTTGTTTGCAAGAAAAAAAGATGCTTCTCTGGAGATATTTTTCTGTCTGTTGTGTCGTATCGCTTACTCTTGTAGCGAAAGGAACAAGCCTACTGAAAAGAAATAGGGCTCCCAGAGGATAAATAAAATGAGATTTAAGAGATGCTTTAAGAAAATCTTTGCTATGCGGCTATAGGATAATTCGAAAAAAAAATTATTTGCCTTGTTCTTAGACGTCTAAATTTGCGCTTCGATATCTATGTACGCCTTTTGGGGGAATGATCAAGGACAAAAAAAGAAAGAAATATTGATTCAATTTTAACAAATAAAGACTTGTACATCATTTATGTACAGAAAAATCAATCTATAATATTTTATTACTATTATAATTAATGAAAATCAAGTTGGTAACATTGGAAAAGCTATGTGGTTTATCATTGAATTCAGTTAAACAACCTATGTACATTTTGGAAGTAATTTATATATTTTATATTATAACTTAATTTGAAACAAGAACGAAATTCAATTCTGCAAACTGATAATATTTAATCATTTAATATCAGAGAATTGTTTGCAACCCCTCTTAACTCATAGAAATATAAAGCCAATAAAGTGAGCAATCGTAACTTTCCAAATATCGTCACCTTGAAGTGTCCTTGGCCTAATTTATTTTAATTTTCCAGTCTAAATTGACTCAGTCAAGACATTTTAAGTGACGCATGAGATCCATTGGCGGAGTTTTTAGTGACGGATGAGATATATACATTGGCATGCTCTTCCCATAGGCTGAGAAGAAGCTGCAAGTGGATTGATTAAAATTACAAGTTTTTTGGAATGATAAAATTTTCGGATAATTTTAATATTATGTCAAGTATAAATTTTTCAGGTTCTTGTATATTTCATTACTTCCATTTAGTTATTAGAATATTCATAAAATTCAGCATCTGCTTTAATAATATTGTATACAACCTAAGATGATAAACAGTCTGCTGTCATAATAGATAACTAAAATGCACATTTCCAAAGTTAATGACATAAAAAAATATTAAACGAAAAAATAATTAACGCGTTTGGAATTTGAAATTAAATTGATCAACTTATGAAAGGAGGGACCTCATAATATGTATCGATCATGGCCGCAAGATACAAATATTTGCCACTGATGGGATCGCTTAACTGTACATCAAGTTATAAGTAATAAAAACACTCTTTATGTTCAGCAGGCTAGAAATAGTTAGTGAAAAAACGGCAACAAGTTATATACATTTTATACAGTTCATAACAGATTTATAAATGGTTTTATTTAAATAATTGTTTTGATTTATCATTATATTACTCAAACTATTTACTTATAATTTACATTACTCAAAATTATTGTTTATAATGATGAACAGATTTTTCTTTTCCTTTTTGATAATTATAAGTAATGTTCGTTTCAAAATCCGGAGATTAGCACTGTTCGACAACTGTACCCAAGAAGATGAACGGTTATTATGCTTCCAAATTCCGCAACCAATGTTAGCTCAACCTATTGTTATACGTAAGCATCTCCTACTTTCATCTTTCCTTTTACTCCTTTTTTGACGAAATAAGGACTTTCTGACGCATGCGCAAAAGCGCGAAGGGTTTTCGAATAGGAGAATGAACAATAATTCAATGCGACAAATTTAGGGAAGGATTAATTAACCAAAAGACAATTAGGGATTCTTCAGCATTGCGTACCAGAAATGCCTTCTTCATGTGGTTTAAGACATATTAAGGTAGATTGAAGACAAACTAGAGTTAGACAGATCCCAAGGATGTATGTTCGTTTGAGGAATGATACACTAAAAGAAGTACAAGAATATTTTTTTAAATAAAATATTATGTAAGAATGGTTTTTCGAAAAAGTTGTTATAAAATCAAAAGGACAAATGGAATGGATAATGAGTATAATGATAGTGCAACAACTAATAATGATAGTGCTATTACCAGTCCAGTACTGGACGTGTAAAATTTCTCCTACTTTCTCACTTGGCAATTGGCATTCCAGCCAGATGTAATGTTACCCGTTTTTCCAAACATAGTTAAGTCCCTATGGACCGCCAGATGTGGATTCTTTTCACTAAGTAGAGTCGTTATAACTGGTTATTTGTTGCATCCAGATAAAGGACCATAAATGTGTGTTCCGTCGTTTCAAATAGATCCTTCATATCTTCAAGGGAGTAGAACTTCAAAACATATACAAGTTAAACTTTTTTCCATTATGAAGGGAATCCTCAAATCAAGAAACGATCAATCACCAGCAACCGTTGTCATTAAGTGTCTAAGTCTGGTGGACTTTAGCCAGGGTTAACTGTGAATTGATTATAATTAGCATATGTTCGGGAAGGGAATTATAAAGATAGATCCTGAAGAGACATTTCCACGATCGACTGGAGACCATGAGGAAGCATTGTTAAGCGGCTCTTTGGTGATACGGAATTCAAGTTCCCGAATGAGAAAATGAAAGACGGAGAATATGACGGAAATAAAATGCAGGATTTTTGAAAAGATAGAGAGAAGAGAGGAGAGTAGTGAGAGGAATCGAATTAGAAATTGGAGAGACGTCGGTGTTTGAAGAAATTGTCCCCGATTTGTGAGAAGCTCCGGGTGAGTAGGTTTCTGTGTCAGGATATACCTGATAAAGATCGGTCAATTTCTGGAGCGGCCCCTGGAGTAGCCGTTTTGAGCTAACAACCTGGTAGCGTCTTTTAGGTGTCTGTTCTCTCATTTGATCAAGGGACTATTTCATGATAAAACTTTCAAATGTTAAGTGAATTTTGTAAATAATATTAACCTAGATGAGACCAAGTTGTTTTTGTGTACATATATAAGGCTAAAAAAAAGACTTGTATTACTCTACTCTCTTATTCGATAGATCAGGAACAAGATATTACTGAAAGTTCTGTCAAAAAATATTACAGAAAGTAGACACTGAAGCCGTATGATTATCAGAATCGGAAGGATTTTCTAATTTTCTTTCACAATGCGAGATACATATTCGCCGAGAATGTTTTGTTACAGGATTTGCTCGGTTGTCATTACTTTTGAAAATTGTTGCAACTTGTGAAATATTAAAAAAAATCTTTTAAACTAATCATACGTCATTAAGTAACCAAATTCTTAACTGCAAATAATTCAAAAAATAGTTACATTTTCAATAACATTGGATCAAAATGAAAATTAAATACTAATTTAATTATTTTTGAAGCCATGATAATAATATACATATCGGAATAATCAACAAATAATAGTTTAAAATTAGTATATAGTAGAAATAATTGGTTCTTATTTGAATAGTTTCAAATAAAAAAATAAACAATGACCAACAGTAAAAATGTAAATTTTTTCTAATTTTTTTTTTTTTGTTTCCTCACTGTTTTTATTTTCCCTTTCCTACATTTATTTCACTTTAAATAAAAGCCCCTTTGTTCTCTTTAAAATAACGAATAATATTAAACATCATATATGATTAGTTTTTCATAGCTTAGTTTCACCAAAAAAATTATTTTCCTCATTTAAAATTGTCACTAACAAATGCAACATTTATAAATATATATATATATATACCGTTGTACCATGGCATGCTCTGTCGGTCTGAGATAGAGTTTACGTGGATTTCTATAGTGTGCGTTTTAACTTTTATAGTGTCAATATTTAATATATAATTAGGATTACGTGAAATTCTGCTATTATATCCAATCATTAAAATGTAAAAAATAGTAAAAATAATTGAAAATCTTAAAATTAAAATAAAATTCTCATTTAGAAATACTTAAAAGGTACTTAAACCTGATATTTTAAATTTATTTCTGCAATTTTACATTTCCCCCCATTTTTCATTCGAATGTAAAATATTCTTTTCGAAGTAAAATGAACTTATTAATAATTGTTTTAACTTAAGAGACTTATTTTTAAGTAATAAAAAATAGATATATTGTGAAGTTTGCAGCTTTTTTTATGCATTCAGATAATCTTTTCTGAGTTCTTCGCATTAAAATTTAAGCATTAGAAAATAAAATTATTTATCTTTATTATGTTTTTTCATGACATGAAGAACGAAATTTCTGTTTGTAAATATAGCAATTATATAATTAAAACATAAATGTAAACCTTTTATTGTAATTTCCCTTCTAATACACTATTTGTTTAGGAATTGCTTTTCTGTAACAAAGAAAATAGTTCTAAGATAATGGTTTTACAAAAATCGAATAAACATGATGTATTGTATATTTTTAATATATGATAGGAAATGGAAAACATTTAAAATATAATAATGAACTGTCTTCCTATAACCAACCACTTCCTCTGTAACGACCAGACAAAGTCTTGGATCCCATTATTTAATTTTAATCTTGCAAGAATGTGAAAATCTATACTTATAATAAAGCTCAATGTGTGTGTGTGTGTGTTGGCGCTCTACAGGCCAGACCATTCAACCTACAGCCACCAAATTTGGCACGTGTATACCTTGAGGTCGAGAATGTGCTCCTGGGGGTTATTTTTTCGAATTTTTAATTAGAATTGTATTTATTTAAAAATTAAGCGAAATTTTGGCGTGTTTCTGCTATAACTTCCAAAAATATTACCACACAAAAAAGATTTTTACATCAAGGTAAAGATCTATACTTTATCTTTTAAATGATACCAAAGTTTTAACCTTAAAATTAAATTTCTATTTTTAATGAATTTTTAAATAAATATTTTAACAATATTTTTCAAAAAAAAATTTTTCGTACAAAATAAATCTAAAATTTCAGCTGCCAGAGCACGTTTCGCATTCAAGGGGGAAAATTAGCTTTGCCATCACATTGATTAAAGCTCCAATTAAAAATAAATTAAATCTTTTTGGAAATGAAATCTGTAAAAATATAATTTTCGGCACGTGTCTGTAGGAAAGAAAACAAATATAAAATATTGTTTTTTTCTAAAAAATAAATTCAAGAAAAATTATTTTATGATCTTTTACTCTCTTTTTATTATTAATCCAATAAATTAGTTTTATATTAAGGCAAGTTTTGTTTAATATGAACAGGATATCCATTCAAATCAGGGCCACACAGCTAATTTGTAAACCTTTAGTAAGATACAGATCTGCTAAAATGGTGTAAATGGAAAATGATTATATATTATGTAACGTGATTTAATAAATGCTCTAATAAATAACGAAGTTTTGATTTTACATAAAGCTTCTGCTGTGGAAATCACGAAAAACAAAATGTTCTTGAAACACTAATATTTTAAATAAAAAGAGTTAATTTCCAATCAACTATATCAATCACTTAAACTGACTGATTTATGAAAATTTGAATATCACTATTCAATAAAAAAAAGGATTATTTTTGATTTTCTATCGATCGTTTCAAAGAAAATACGCCAATCAGCGCGCAGGTTTCTCAAGATTAATTATCCTAAGATTATGAAAATGTTGAGTTTTTCTAACTTTTTAACATTCAAAACTTTATAAATAAATCTTAGTTGATCGTGGAAAATAGAAACATTCATTCATTTATTTAAAATTTGGTGTGTCCAGAATATTTCTCAGAATACGATACCTTACTGCATTAAATTTAGACTTCATAATTTTTGAAATATATTTATAGGCCGGAACAAAATATTATTGATTTCATTTCAATACTTTTGAAAGCAAAACTAAAAACTGAATTCTATGCTGAATCTGAGAAGTTTTTGTTGAATCATTCTTTGAGATATTATATAAATTATGAAAAATATTTTGTAGTGAACATAAGACTTAAATACCGAGCGATTCTGTTTGCAATACTCATCTTCAATAATAATAATAATTAAATAACAATAAAGATGATAAATAAAATAAAACGCTTGGTTTTATTAAAAAATATCTTTATAATTAATTGCAATTTCATCATTTCCACTTTAAATTAAAGTTGAAGTTTTACCGGAAATGACAACAAATTAGCAAAATATATAAAGTAAATTGAACGAAACGATCTAAACAACAGTATAATTTTTGTATGACTATCAAAATTTGAAGATTAAAAATGTTTTCTTTGAGAAATTATTAAGAGACCGTTACTTAAAATATTTAATTGAAAATTGTAGTGAGCGGTAATACTGGCGAACCGGCTGGTCACCAAAGGCGGCTAGTATTAAATAAAATAAAAAGGAGGATTCGTTTAAAAATGCAAGTCTTATATCCCATTCAATCAAATATTTCAAGTGCTTTAAAATCTCAAAAAAAAACAAAAAAAAAACGTCTATTTAATTCAGAAGTTTATGCGATCAGCAGAAAAAAAGCAAGTAACCATTTGATAACAGTATATTTCGCAATGTACTATATTTATCAAAATTTTCTTTATTTTAAATCTCTTAATCTTAAAATCTTAATTTGTGTAATTTTGCTGAACAATAAGTTTAAGAATTAAATCGCAATTGGTATGCATTTTAATGATTGCACTTTGGAAAAGATTTTACAAATTTGTCTGCTATCTTGTGCTCAATTATTATGACATTAACTATTTGGTCGATTACATAGAATGCTATCATAAATATGAATACGCAGTATCTAAATTATTAAAAATGAGAATGTGCATTATTATTATAGCTATCAACATTTAAAACACAGACCGAAATACTTTATTTGTTTCTGTTTCTTTAGAATTCAAGGTTTTCTTAGTGTCGAATTCTCAGTAAGAAGATCGTACTTTCTATAAATTAGCATTTTTTCGATTCTTTCAAAATTAAAAAAAAATTATCCTAGAAATACATGTACAAAACTATATCAATGTTTATAAATAAAATTTTAGTTACCTTAAAAACTCAGCAAAATTCAATGAAAATTATTGACAGAAGAAAATTGTTTAAAAGAACGTGAAATATGTTATACATAATATTTTAAATTATAAAATTGTTAAATGTTTCTTTTTGATTAATTTGGCAAAAATAAAATAGATATTTTGTCGATAAAGATGCCACAAAATTATCCTTTGATTGAAAGCTTCCGGCTGAGACAGCTTTCGAAACTCAGTTTAAAAGACTGAATATCTTATTCGTTTTAGAGAGGTAAAAAATAGAAAACTCAAGGTAACAGTAACTATAGTATTCTTTTCTTGTTGCATTTCCTATTTGCAAGTGAAAACTTTAAACAATTCAAAAGAATTATTTTTAATTTATAGAAATTTTTTTTTAGATTTCTTAGTATTTATTTCCCAAGATAATCTTAAAAATTCACCATATAACCATATACACCAAGAAAGAATAATTCCAGGTTTTCCCAAGTAGAAATACAGAAATCACCTATATTATATAAGATGAAGCTAGAACATGAATAAAACAACTAAAGAGCTTTCCATCTCTAAGATAAGAAAAATAGGATTTAGTGCAAAAAAGTATTGTCAGAAAAGTTCTTAGAAACTAGAATGCCTTAAAATATCAGACATCATATGTGGGCAATACAAAGTACAAAAACTTTATAGATATATATTCAATTTTATATTTTCTATCAGAGGATCAGAAATGGAATCTGAAATTTGCAGAAGAATAAAAGAGACACCCATGGCAGAAAGGGAAACTTAAATGGATACGCTGAAAAGACTTGGTATGATTTTTCTGACTAAAGATCTTTGAATGGGGTGAGCTGTCAAATGTGCATACTCAGAATATATATAAAAGAAGAAATGCATAAATATACATATGGTTGAAACATCAGTAAAAGCAACAAAAAAAATTTAACAATGGTAATCTAAAGAAAACAGGAATATTTTTTTAAAAAAATAAAGAAATTAAAAATATTATGGAATATGTCTTTAAGGTACAAGAAACTAAAAAAGCGATTTTTTTTCCTAATAATAATGAAGAGGGATAAAACTGAGTGAAAGCACAGGACGATTCATGAAAAAGTATGCACTTTCCATATGTTGTAAAACAGTAACAGTTAGAGACACGAACTACTTTAGCGAATTGTGTAGTAGACGTACTCTTAAAATTCCTATCTTGCCGTGACAAAAGTGACATATTTTGGGATGGACCTCGTAATTTTGAACAATGCTCAAATGACGAGGACGACACCTAATCTGGCACTCTCTTTCTAAACTTCCACACTACACCAGATGGATGGCGCTTGGCCCCGACGGTTTGAATGTACACCAGACCCACTTACTCGATGTTCCTTCGGAGGAATCGGGTGTTGAAATTGAAACTCTTCAGTTCCAAAGCCGGAATCTTATCGCAAGGCCATCGCGGCTCTCGTTTTCTTTTTAGAACGCCAGTTTTCTAGTTTCCTTTCAAACTTGATATCAAATAATATCAAGTTATTACGAATTGCTACTTTCATGCAAGAAAAATATTACGTACGCAGATCATAAGATTGCTTCTGTATAAATGCCAATCGTTAATTTCACCTAATTAATAAATATTATTCGAGATACACGATTCCTACATTTAATAATACTTCCTGCATTCAATAATCAATTTAAAAAGGCATATGAAAACAATTTTCATATAAAATTACAGTTCCTAATTAACTTATGATACGTCATTCTCAATTACCCACCTGGACCTATTTTTTTACGAAATCTTCGTGAAGTCTTAATTCTAAATTAGCCGCTTCAGGCAAATAACTGTTTCGCCTGGAATACTGGTTTTATTTGTTTGAGATAAATGATTTAAATATACGTCCGCTTCATTTCCATGATTCTGCCAAATTATCTAATAATAAAACCGTCTTATTTTAATAATCTTTTACATATGCTATGTTATACTAACTCCCATTCTAATGGAAATTATTCCCATCATAACAAAACGCTATTAAACAAAAATAAATATCTGGTTCGTCAATCTTCTAAATTTCGCTATATTATAACTTTATTTTATTTATTTGTTTTAAAAAACTACACAAATATTAAACAAAATCTTTCATTTTTTTTTCAAAATGGAAAAAAAAATCGTTTGATCAGATATTTGATAAAATGAAGCAAACGGTTTGAAATTCAGAGCATCAATGTAATCGGTTGTTTCAAATAAAGCAAAATAATATTTTTAAGAAATTTTTAAAATCGATCCAAAATTCACACGATTATTAAATTGATATCATTGAAAGAGAATGTTTTTTATATTTTAAAATGGCATAAAATTTACTTTCTTGCAATGATAATTTGAGAAGTTAATTAATCCATAATTAATATTTTAATTAAAATTTTAAAAAATAGCTCAAAATCGAGCACATTTCTGACCTGTAAGTCGAACGGTCTGGCCTGCAGATCGCCAGCACACACGCATACACGCGCACACAAACATATGTACTCACTATTTTATAAATAGTATAGATTGATAAAATTGAAAAAAAATGTAGTCAATTTAAAGAAACATTATGAATAATTTCGTTAAAATGTTTTCATTTCAAGTAAAATCTAATAAAAATTGTACAATAATTTTTAAAGAAATATATTTATCGAGTATAAAATGATTTAGATTATTTTTTCCACGGTCCTCAATTTTAAGCATAATTTTTTAACAAGCTCAACATTTTAATTTTACATTGAAATAGTTACACGCACGTAGTCATTTTAATTCAATTACAGTGCACATGCCAAATCAAATATGGGATGGACCGTAAAAGATGAAGCCACAGTATTTTATTTCATGAAAATTATTTTTCTCTATTTCCAACTCGGTGAGTTGACTTCTTGAAATATTACTATGATTTTAAAATATATAGAAATTATTCCTATAGATATATTTCTGGAAATGTAAAATATATTAAAGTGAATTTAATATTCTTTAATCACTTAATTTTTAATAATCACACAGGAAAAGAAAATATTAAATTTGTATTTTCTTCAGAAAATAATCGAGGATTTTTATATCTATGTATATGCAATTCTCTTCTCCAATAAAATGCCTGAAATAGCATTTTTATGGAGAAGGACAAATTGACACTTATGCAAGGACTAATATGAACTGATAAAAGCATTCTTAATTAAAACTGAGTAGAATCGTAGTATGTTGATTATAATACTTATTTTTAAAGTCTGGAATTCATTTTAATAATTTGCCTAGATTAATCTTGTCGAAAGATTAAATATTTGCGGCATGTAAATAAGTGAGCTAAAGTTTGAAAATGTTAGACAATTTCCTGAACTGCAGTGTTGATTTTGGTTGCCAAAGGAAGCATTTTTTTATTGACATATACATTAATATTTTAAATAAAAATTAGGGTCTATATTACTAACCCAGAAAATATTATGCTTCTAAATTAGGAGTAAGAGAAAAATTTTAATTTAACATAAAAATTGCAAAGTACATATTTACCTACGAAAAGTATGGATATAATTCAATATGAGTTTTAAGAATCATCAATTTATATATTTGATTATTAGAATTCAAATACATTCTTAATTACTAATCTTTTGGAGATGGCCAAGAAATAACGTGTATTGCATAGTTGGCTGTCAATTATGATTTCTTTTTAAAATCTTTACCGCAAATAAAATAATTTATTTAAATTTAATATGCCAGCGTACTGGCCTAGGAAGACGGTAGCGCGTATTCCCCATCATCTGGGCGTCCCGGGCTAGAGCCCAGGTTCATCCGTGGTTGTTTTTTACCCTGTGTTCTATCTGTGAAGTGTGTGAAAGATCCCCCTTGTAAAACGGGGTTGTGTAAACGAGTGTGTGAGTGTCACCTCCATATGAAGCGGCACTCCTAAGACCTGTCCGCCTGCTGACGGGGCAAGATTTTTTCCCCTTGACCCTCTCTTGCGGTTTTCTGGGGTTTTTTTTATACCAGTCCAATTTACCGACCGAAACCGCAAGAGAGGGAAAACAGGGGAAAGCCTGTCTCGTCTGCAGGCTGATAGGTCGTATGAACACGGCTTTTCCGTTGTAACGTGGACACGACATTATAAGATTTAATATCAATCTCATGCTATAATTATATATACCGAACTGGTGTACTGACGATAGTAAATCTAAGCATTTCACTACAAGAACATCCCAGTTTTCTATATTTACTGAAATGAAAAATTGCAATGATATCTTAAAAGATTTTGTTCGTGATGTAAAAATATGCCTTTCACTATATATTAGTAAAGATATAGGGTAATACCTCGGAATTAATTAGTATATAGAATTACACAGCACTATCTGTAACGCTGGTTGAAGTTTAAAAATATCTCTTCCTTTTTATTTATCTCCTCCTTGAAGTTTAAAAATATCCTTAAAAACTTCTATTTTGGCGTCTCTAGACTCGGACAAGTTTGTTTTCTTGTGTGTTAGAATAAAATTAAGTATGAAAATAATTAATTATAAGATCATAAACTTCACATTTTACCTCAATTTTTTATGTTGGTTGTAAAGATAATTAGCTGAAATTCACACTTTTTATTACATTTTCATTGCATTAAATCATTAAAAAAAAATGTTCTTTCTTTTTATTCAACATTTTATTTAATTTTATAATGTGCAATAATTTTTGTCAGACAACATTTGTTTCAACTCGATTTTAACCCATTCATTACCATTTACGAGATATCTCATAGGAAGCTACGGTAAAATTAAGCATTTAGAAATTTAGCTAGCAGAGAATGGGTTAACGTTTAGTTTTTAACTTGAGTGTACGTGAACATTATATATGGAGTATATGCCACTATAAGGAAACAAAGATTAAAGATATAATTGTGCGATGGAAGCGAAGCAAAACCAAGAGAAAATAAATTAGCTTTGACATCGCAAAATTCATACTTTATTTACATTTTAAATGTTAGATTAAAATTGTAGGCATATAGTAGTTCTACCAATTCATAACATTCTTACTTCATTTGGAGGTTATAATTTATATTTTCTTTCAGGATCAGTTTTATTTTGTATTCTAGTTTAATTTGTCGAATATCATATGTGATCTAATGCTGTTCTAAAATGGCTCATTTTGCAAGACCTACCCACACTTATTGTTTCAACTAGGATTTTAGGATCATGGAAATGTTAATGAATATTGATATTGCAGTACTATCTTATCGACTTTACTTGCTCGTATACGAATGTTATAATCGCCAACAAAATTGGAATCGAAATTTTGACGAATTTTCACGTTCTACACCTCCTGAGTTTTAAAAACACATTTTTGGAAAACATTTGTCCGTGATAAAGATAACGCAAAAACGCATTGAATTATGATCTTTACACCACAGCAAACACTGTACAAGGGATGTCTAGTTGTCCTTCTGCGCGAATATAAATTAACAAGATATCTACAAAACGAAGAAAACAAGATGAATAAAGTTCGGTACATAAATTTAAAATCTAAAGTGTAGACACATGTTAAAGTTTTAGGAAATTCCAATACGGAATTGAGCTTCTGTCAATCTGTACTCGCAGAATCAGGTAAACTCTGACTTAAAAATGCAATAATTTAAGTATATAAAATTTAACGGTAACTGCAGTTGTGTGTCAAATTTTGGTTGAAATCAGTTGGGAAAAACACTAAAATACAACTTCATCTTTATTATCTATAGTATACGAGAAAGTTTTAGGAAGACCACTCCTACTAATTTCTAAAAGTGGATCACATTTTTTTTTTTCAAACTGATTTCAAACATTCAAAACGATTTGAATGTTCGTTAATTATATAGGAAGAAATGATCCTACTGCAAATAAACTAAAATTTTAATGTAACGATATATTTATATTTAAAATGGGCTACAAATATTTATCTCTTCTTTAGCACTCTCATAATGTTCAAAACTAATTCTAGTTAATTAATCTCTGATAACTATATACAAGATGTTAACAGTATAATAATCAGTCCAGACGTCACAAATGCTAGTATATAAGGATCCACAATGGTCAGCTGTGGGTTTGAAACCAACTGAAGAAGCATGACTTTTAGAACCTAAGTTCTCACAACATAAGAGAAATCTATAACAATATAGCCTAGATATATTTATGAGTTCTCATTTGAATGTGTATTAATCGCAGAAACTTCATGGCATAAATATTAGCAAATGTAGGCAAATACGTATGTTCTGCAATGTGGCGTCAACATACTTGATCAATGTAAGAAGAAATATGCGACTTTCATATGCGAATTTTAAAATTGTTATTCATCCTTATTGTACTTTGTAATAGAAAATTTGTATTATTTTCCATTTTATCTAGTGCACCCCTTTTTTTCACATAATTCGCTTATCCGGGCCTCAGCAAATGTCGAATAAATTTCGACTTGCCTTTTTAATAAAATCCAGAAAAAGTGATGTTCCCAAAAATTTCTAGGTTACTCTCCAATACAGATGTAATCCCTGAAGACGTCTTGAATGGATTGGCGTGCAATAGTACGAATTATTTTTCTTTGGCTGGATTCAACATTGTACTAAATCTATCGTGTGACCCTTGGCGAGCGTTTTGGCGATTAATCTCTAGTATGCGATTAATAATATCCGAAAATCAAATTGAATGTGTTTTAGACGCGTTTTTCACAACCAAATGAAATCAATATTTGACACAAAACTGCATTTGTAGTCACAAAATCACGTACCAAAATTGATGCATTTAAATCATTGCGTTTTTTGTTTATACATGTGTCTGAAAGACATGTGTCCAAAACACGTTCAAACTCGTGCTGAATTTGGCTTCAAATCTGATAGGTGTCTATCAGATATTAATTTTGTTTGTAGATATTAAATCTGTTTACTGAATTTTATCCATCTAGCTTTCTTCGTTTTATAGTTACCATGAAAGCTTATATTCGAACAGCCGGACAGACAGATTTCCTCTGGATAGATTTTGCTCAAATTTGATATAAATCTACAAAATTGGTGTAAAATAGTATACAAAATTTCATCTATCCAGCTTAAGGGATTATGAACTATCTTTGTAACAGATAAATATTTTTCAGAGACGTGTTTTGTCTCAGGGAGGTCTAAAATGCGAAGAATCGTGAAAATCTCGAGTTCGAATATTGTGATTCGAAAACATCGATTTCAATATTTTCGCTATATTTCAGGTGCCAGAGTGAAAAAAAAAGAGTCGAATGAAACTTTATATTTGCTTTTAAATTAAAATTATATGTGTCTTAAAATTTGCTATATATTTCTAGTATTCTGCTCTCATTCTAATTCATTATGACATATTTGCTAATTTATTATAATCATGTTATTCAATTATAAATAAAATATGCAATTTCCGGCTCAAAACACAAATGGCATCATATGACCGACTAATCTGAACATGTTTCTTTTTTTCAAATGTATTCAACAGATGTGATTAGCCTTTAGTTACAGTCATTCAAAATTATCAAAGAATATCGAATTTTGAACAACGTTCAAGAGCCAAATTGTGTGTGTAATTGTGAAGATCTTTTGTTGGGACTTTTCAAATATTTTGAAGCCGTAAGGAGCAAAATTAGTTTCGGAGTAGCGTCAAGGGATCAAAAAGATCTGAAATAGTGCATAAGAGCTGAGAATGACAATCATTATTCCTAAAGGAAGAACAAACCAACTTTTTCAGAGAAATTTTGGACAAAGTCCACCAAGTTATTAAGTAACAGGGTCCACCGCGTTCTTAAGTAACAGGGACTCATCATAATAGCCTGCCCCTTTCAAGTCACTAGCATTGCCAAATTACCTGCCAAAGTCTCGCATACTAACTATATAGCCAGTTTACTTTTCCGATTTTGTCCCATGCAACTTTTTTCTCAAATGAAGAATTTAATTTACCTTTAAGAAGAGACGGGAGTCAAAATGACTCCCCGTTATTCATTAGCTTTGATTATCACGTGGCATTTTGCCCTTGAATACAATCATCTCTTCAATACCTTTAAGTTGTTCTTTCTGCAGTATGTTGGCAAAAGTCTAACTACAAACAAGTGCGCATAACCGAGTTCTTCTTTTCGAAAATTTTTGTTGTTATTTGCGGAGTCATTGACTCCATGTCTCTGAGACTGTTTTTAATTTGAATAATGCAAAAAGAATAAAGAAATATTCTTAAAATAATAGTTTAAAATACTTTATTCTTCATTTTTGTATACTTAATTCTTACAGTTATTAACATTAGTGTAATTTCGTAATGTCTAAATGAAGTAAATATTCATTAAAATATTTTTTTTAGGTTTTTCCTTTAACATTTTTCTAACATTTAATATTATAACTTTAACATTTTTAATATTAATATTTTTTTTTATATTTTGATTATTGCATGACTTTCAAAATGTATTGTATTTTCAAAATAAATTCCAATGATGTTTACAAAAGACAAAAAAGAATAAACAACAATGGAGTCATTTTAACTCCATGTATCTGGAAGCGTGAGGAAATTCGTCTCCAGTTACGGGTTAAGAGGCAATGATTCTCAAGGTTAGAACGAATGCAGAGAATGGTCAAGAAGGCAATGCAAGATGTTGCAAAAAGTTTGCAAGTTGCATTTGCATATTTGTATCAATGATGGTAAGAAATCATAGCTGCAGAAGGTAAATATTTTTAAATTAACTTCTATCTGTATTTATCCTTAGGTAATTGGAATAGTATAGGGATACATACAAGAAAGCTTCAGTTAAATACACAAATTTTAGTTGGCTCATTTATGTGGGAGTAGGCAAAAGGCAGGAATAGACGAGTCAAAAATATTTTTATTAATTTGTATTTTCATATTCTACTTTATACTTTATCGGCGATTTTATTTAAAAATATTTTTCAACTCCTTAATTGCCATATCGATTTAGTGTTTGTCTTGAATTCTAGTTGAATGGACTTTCAACTTCTTTTTCCTCATTATAATATGTTGCATTCCTACAGTGAATAAGATATTTCATTCCTGAAAAAACAAATGCATTTCCTAAGAGATCTACTCTCTGGTGAATAAGACAGTAATTCTGTGGATTATTTTTTTTCTCTTTCTTGGATCTAATCTAGTTGCAAAACATATTACATTTCTGTATTCTTATACTGACGTTGCTTACATATTTTTTACAATGAGTTAAATTTTTTTTCTCTTGATTTCTTTATTCTACACAGCATTACTACGAATAAATAAATAAAAATATTCTTTGTATTGTTTTTATGGCTACTGTAGAAGTAGAATATATCTGATAGAATGTATGTAAAGTGAAGTATATTAACAATAAAAATTATCATTTCAAAAGTTGGGGATATGAAATTATAATAGGCTAATAGAGAATCAGAAATAATAGAGAATGCTTTAAAAATGACAATATAAAACAATAGAGCTTCGCCTAAATTTACTTGATAAAAAATTCATTCAATATTTTAAATTTCATTATAATTGTTATTATTTTTAGGTTTACTACGAATTTTTTGTTCTTAATTTGTGTTTTGACTATGAATTGAATATGATGGTTTAATTATGTTTCATATTATTCTAAAAATTCTTTCAGCGTATATAATATTAACTATGTGTATGAAAATACCTGAAAACACGTATAACGCAAGTTTATTTCAGTGAAACAATCGATTCAAATACACAAAATTAAGATTTCTGTTTCGTAGTTCTGTTTCGTTTAACATTTAAAATATATTAGAATGCACAGTAAAACTATAAATTAGATAGTTAAAAATCAAAGCGTATCGTCAAATTCCTTGAAACATCTGCATGAAAATCATTTCAATATATCAAGAATTAGAAACTGTTTGTAAAAAAAGTTTAAATCTGGCAACTGTTTCAATTAGCATTTAAAATGTATTAGAATATACAGTAAAACTATAAGGTATATTAGTTAGAAATCAAAGCGTATCTTCAAACTCATCAAACGTCTTAATTGGAATCGTTTGAATGCATCAAGAGTGAGAAACTGTTAGTAACCCACTCCCCCGCCCTTTTTTTGCTACTCCTGCTTTTCGGAGATATTCCTGTTGAAAACGAACTACCACGTGACTTTTTCTGTTTTTGCTTCTCAAAGCAGACTACAGTAATGGATTTTATTTGCAGCTGGATACCAAAGAATTGAGCAGGTTCTCCCAGGAAAAAAGATAGGAATTTTCAATTCATTTACTTGAATAATTTTCACCTACCTGTATTTTCAAAGTTAGAATTGAATCAACAGTTCCCAATCTCTTCATAATAATAATATATTGGTAAATGATTACGCGATGTAACAGAAAATGACAGCAAGACGAGTGATTTATAACACAAAAAAATAGGCAATTGTTAATCAAAATATCAATGTAAACGACAACAGATTATATAGTCGCTTGATACTCAATACTACCCATTCCAATTTTCGAATTCTGGAATTTTTATCCTGAAGCAACCATATCTGTTTCTAATTTTATTTCAAATTGAGAATGAAGGTAACACCGGATATTCATATTTATTAAAGGATGTTAGCGTAGTATTGTGCGTTCTTGCGAAATAAATTCAGTCCCTTCTTTTAGTTTGTGAAACGCAAAACTTAAAACTGAGATTGGTAGAATTACAAATAAACCATATTTTCCCTAATTAATGACTTAAAAATGGTAAAACGAAATATATAATACTCTACTAAACAATAAAAAACAATAAATGACAGTAAACAAAGAAAAAAAAGAATCACAATTCTGTTTCAAGCTTCACTTCAGTTTCAAGTTTCCTCGATATTTTGTGTCAGTTAAATGTTTATAAAAATTTTCTTTTAAACTGTAGAGAATTTTTTTTTACCCTCAGCTTTGCATAACATTTTCAGAATCCACAAAAATGAATGTTTCACGAAGAAAGAGTTCCAAAAAGCACAAATACAAGTACTATATCTATCCATGTGTTCACGAATGCAGAATAATAGCCTCTTCAATTACTATGAAAAGATCAGCCAATAGAATTCGGTAAATTATGTTCCAGATTTTTTTTTGTAGTTTCTTGTGATATATATATATATATTTGTCTGGTTCTAAAACTATTGCATTGTTTTATCCTGTCATAGCAAGCACACAAATTTACTTTCAATATTTAAGGGGACAGTGGATTATATTAGACACTTTTCGGAATTATTCAGTCAGTGTGATGAAATATTTATACAAAATAATTTAAAAATAAATACGTCAAATTTCTTTAAAAACATTTTAAAACAAACTATATTATTTTTAAAAAATTTAAAAATATATATATTTTTAAAAAAATTTAAAATATTTCAGGCGATCTTAATTTTTATTTTTTTAAATTATTTTTTCTTATTATGAAGTAAATTTATTTGGAACAAAATTACGTATGATTTTATAATTCCAATTAAATGCTAATTTTTAGAAATACTTTTATGCACACTTACTGAATTTTCAGATGAATTTTGTTTTTCTGAACTAAAGTTGATTTTTGACGTTCTTCAAAAATTAAGACACCTGGAACATTTCAAAGATATTTAAATCTAATTACAATATGATTTAAAAAAAATCATTAAGATATACTTTTCTTCCTCTTAGCGCTTCAAATATTTATTTTATTCAACAATACATTTTATAACACTATTTTAGTTGAATTTAAACATATATTTTCATGAGGAAACTATAAAAATAAAATTGCATACTTTCATCCAATTTTTGCTTATTTCAAAATTCACTGTCTCCTTAAGAAACTAGAATTATTTGTTGATAAACGAAATTAAAGTTCTTTTAAAATATAAACGATTAAAAATGATTCGAAAATCTGAATCTCCAACAATTAAAATTTAAGAAACGTTATTATTTTACAATATTTATTATTTAAGCTTAAAAATAATAAATACTTTTTTTTTCTGTAAAATTTTCTAAAAGAAATCTTCTTATTTCGGATTTTTTATTACATAATTTGTAATTTCTATAAACATTAGAGAATATAAAACTATAAAGGCGATTCAATATTCGATAATTATAATCTGACTTTTTTTTCTTTGGCCTATTAATACTTTTCATCTGCAAAACAATATTTTCACCTATTTTATGAATCTTTTTTTAATGTTTACACAGAGTTTGATGTTTGATGGGATTTATTTTACCATATAATATTGTACTTATTGCAAGAAAAATTATATTGAATTTTTTATTGCTTATGATATGGACTCAAAATTTTATATTATATACGATATCTAAAAGAAATAGTTAGAAAATGAATAAAAGCTTTGAAGACTTTTATATAAGATTTGCAAAATTGGACACAGCGTAATAAAAATACACCATTTCAGCACAAAATTCTTTAAAAAAGATACTTTGAAATGTCAGATTGTATAGATAGATAGAGCGAAAATACTAAGATTGTACAGATACGGATATCAGTTTAGTATTTCTGTAAAGATATCAGATAAAGTTTCAAATTACAGAAGTGTAGAAGTGAAAACGTTGAAGAAAGTAAAAATAAAAGATACAGTCAAAGTATTTCACAATAGTATTTTTAAGAATTTATTTCATTGACGGTAAGGCAAGCATTTCCGAACAATTTTCTATTTTCCATCAACTGTCATTCTTTATTTGGCCACAGAACTATTTCTCTTACCTATGGAAGTCACTTCAGCTTCAATACTTGGCTATTGAAAAATGCTCGACACATTTTAAAATTAAATATAATATGAAGTATTAGATATATGAAACTGCGGTTTTCATTAAAATTTTTTCGCTTGATGAAAATATTTGTTCAAGTTTATAAAGAAAACTGATTTCTAATTATATTGTATATTTAATATATTTAACTTAACCCTTTCGCTAATGACACGACCCAACCGGCCGTATAAATTGTATCCGGGTGGCTCGGTTTATATTTCAAACGAGAGGTGCGATATTTAAAGCAAGGATATTCTTGGTGATAACAAGTTTTACATTTCTCTCTGTTCGTTTGGAATACAAATTCCATTTATAATTAAGAAACATTAACAAAACCAAATTCTACAGATAATGGCATATACAGTAATGTTCAGCTGTCAACCTAAATGTTCAAATTATTTGGAATATCATCAATATAATAATATAAAAAATAAAATCAGAGTTCCATTAAAGCAAGGGTGAATTTTACAGAAGACAATAAAACACCATAATGAATGATCAAATAAAGAACGTACATACCTTTTAGAAAATGAATGATTTGATTAATGCCTAAATTATAAGATGCAACTGCACTCAAAAATATTTTGGAATTCATGACAAGACAATAGTGGAATAAAATAATTTGGGATGCTAAAAGATGCACTGAAAGTGGAGCCTTTATTTCTGTTTAAGGATTAAACAATGCTGAAGATTTTTAATAATTTTTTCAAACCTATACCAGTTTTACTTGTGCCATTATTAAAATTGCTGGATGTGGCTAATTGTCACAAATAATGATATCGAAACTAGAACTAGGACGCATGTTCCAAAGTAAAAATGTTATATTTTCTTTAAAATATCTTTACTCTTTTCATGTTAGTTTTCCTAAATTCACTAATTAAAATTCCAAAAGTTTCCAAGTCCCCGAATAGCAAATTGGTCCATATTCAAACTTTTGACAGTAGAGAAACAAGCTTATCCTAATACAAACAATAAAGTCTGTTTACTTTCAAAATTAAAATGTGGCTAAGGCTGTTATGAGGTCGATTCACTGGATAAAAATGAACTTTAAGCTTAAAGGAAGAGTGATCTTCAGAACTTCTGTGAAATTTCGATAAAGAGTACATTTCCACTTTACATAGTTTCTCTTACTCAGGTTTCCATTTAACAGTGACAATACTTCCAATTCATTATGAATGTATAAACTGATATTATTTGCATGGGCTACAATGCAGTTATACAGGATGTTTATTTAGTCCTGGACCTATTTTGATGTTTAATAACTCATAAAATAATGAAGATATAAACAAACTTATGGCATTTATTGATGGAATAACTCATATATTTTCCTTTTCAGGTTTGAATATTTTTACTTTTGTAAATATCGTCTGCGGGTGTAGTAAATTTCAGATAATTTCATTTTACAATCTAAATATCTGTACTTTTCTAAATATCGTCTGCTTATTAATTGCCTTTTTCTCTCTTTTGTTTTTGGCAACTATTGAAATGTTATGTTTACTTTTGATGTGTTTGTTCTATGTAGTACTTTTGTATGTGATCTTTTATTCGAGCGGATATTAAGGAGAATGCATACACCACAAGAGAAAACACAGATTTTATGCTGGTTCATAGAAACGAAATCGCTAGTGCAAGCACAGAGAAATTTCAGAAAAATTTACCAAAAAGATCCTCCATCCAAAAACATCATCTTGCGGTGGAAAAAGAATTTTCTAGAAATTGGAAGTATCGCAGATAAGAAACGTTCCGGACGTCCTTGCACAAGTGATTTTGGTGTTGAGCGTGTCTGAGAGACATTTTTACACAATCCTAGAATATCTGTGAAATCAGCGGTTCACATTCATTGACAAGTTCATTGACAAGGGTCATGAAACCTTTTGAGTCTATTTAACCATTTATGTTATTAATTTTAATCTATCTTTATTATTTTATGAGTCATTAAACATCAAAATGCGTCCGGGACTAAATAAACACCCTGTATTACGGTAAATGCAAATTTTGAAAAGCACTAGCCTCCAACATGGTAATATCGTTCTTCTTTCCCATAGAAGCATATGCATATATTAATTTAGTTTGCTTATTCTTTAATTCTGTATTTCTTACACCTTAAATTCCCAATTAAACCGTCATTCCTATATTTAAAAAACTAATGAAAAATTTAAATTTGATTACATCAAACATTCTTTTTTAGATGTTAAATTACTGCAGTTGATGATTACTTTTCTCATCAAATTACTTATAGATTGACAAGCATTCTTATGAAAGTCTTATTTTACAACTTAAGGTAGAAAATTAAATCATGTAGAAACCCTATCCAAACAATCCTCATTTTATGTTATATTATTACAAGGTTCTGATCTTCAGGTATTTAACTTTTCAAGAAGCTTCTCAAGGTTGAGAAAATTGATAATAGAAGGTAAAAGAATTTGAAGATTTTGCAAAATTATCAGCAGTGACATTAGCCTCTTATGAAAAGATAATCATTTTATACGTATTGCTCGAGAAGGAAAACAAATCCTTAAATTTTAAAATATTTATATTAATTAGAATGTGGAATAAAACCATTTGAGAATCTGAGCTGTGATTCACAAAGTGTCATCTACGTACCATCTGTCCAAAGCAAAATTAGATGAATATATAACCATAATAATAGTTCTTGTTCTACAAGTGTAATACCAGAAATCAATAACAATCGTAGAATGATTGTCTTATTCAAAGCTTTACGCTGTATATCAGATTTTTGTATTATTATTCTAAATATCGATCATTTGATAAAAAAAACTTCGAAGCCACTTATCCAGTTTAGAATCTTTTAGTTCGAAAAAAACTGTAGACACTTTCACCCATGAGAATAAGTTTAATAAACACCAGACAGACATTCCGAGTATATAATGATTGAATTGAATTTCTCCTACTGGATTTCTGATTGCAAAATCAAGATTGTGCAACAAAATCATTCCAGATTCTCTCACGCTCCTAGAGGGAAATGATGCCATTATCACTATAAAAATTCTTTCGTTATAATCATGATAAAAAAAATTACCATGCACTAAATTGCATATGAAGAGATTTCAACAGATTTGAATTCACTGATTTGGATGACAAGATTGCAGAATCAATCACGACAGTTGTTCTCATGTCGATTGTCAACGAATATGACCTATTTCGTTATGTTACACATAAAATATTGCAAATTCACCAAAAATGAAAATTATTTAAAAAAATTTAAATTGTATGCCAATTATTAAAAATTTTGCTACAAATTTGAATCGAATTTAAAACCAAAAACTGACTTGAACCAAGGCCAGAAGATCTGGAACGACTTATAAAATCTAAGATCGTCCAAATTATTCTAAATTCATCATTAAGAAAAAGTACTTAGCGAGTTAAAGTGAAGGTTCAATTGATTATATGAAAATATAAAGAGAAATAATTATTAACACATTAAATTTCTGTAGCAGATTAGAATGCATGGCAAAAATGAAAAACAATTCCCAAATGAAAAACAAAAGTGGGAAAATAATTTTTAATTATTTTGCGTCTATGTACAATGAAAGTCTATTAATTTGGGTCTATGTACAATGATTGGTATATTATATCGTGATGTATTCGATATTATTATTTTAATACACAAGTTTTATTCAAGAAATTCTTTTTTCATAACCACTTTTCTATCACTTAGCACAAGTACATATCGATTCTCTTGAATAAGATCGAAAGAATTCCATCTAGAATCTTCTATTTATACTTACTTACGAAAGTTGGAGAAAATGAATACAAGTCCGATATTGCCTGGAGGAACACAAATTGTTTAATTTTATTTTCCCTGTTTCCGACTGCATTCGCAATATTTTCTTTTTATTTCGAGCTTATATTTTTGGATTGCAATTTCCAGAAATGGCAAAGCTCATTTGCAGAATTAGAACGTAACTGTGGATTTAGGTCAATGATTATGAAGAGGCTTATGACAAAAATAAAATTGCCGTTATTAAATAGCAAAATAATTAATTGCATCAAAGGGCACTTCCATTTAACTAATAATTCAGTGTTTCAATAATGAAGGACATAATTTGGCAATAGATGGTTGTGATTGCTCTGCATGATATTTTAACCCATTGGCCTTCAGCTACCAAGTTTCTGAATCTTCCTAAAATGACCCTTACTGCTAAAAAGGGAAAACACTGACGATTTTCTACATCGGAACCGGTATCAAAAAGTTTTCTGAAAACGATTTTCTACTTTTCAGCATAATAATCAAAGATTTTTACGTTGAAGCCTTTGTAGAAGGGATTAGTTAGGAGAACTTTCTCCATTCCAGCCGCTTAAAGGGTTAAATATCTCAATGTATCTTTTAATATTACTTGCATAATATTGTTTTTACTAACCCAAATTGTTCATTATACAATTAATTTAAATTCCTAAATTACTACGTTAAGTTATCACTGCTGTTTACCTTTTACTGTAAGACTCCTCTCCCAAATTTCGCACTTATAGCTCAATGTAGTTCTTTTGTAATAATAAGTTTAATCTTAAGGTCGAATCCTTTTTAACGTTTATCATGCTTTCTGGAAGGCAAAAAAGTAAACATAATTAAGATTACTTTATATGATATTTGACATTCCTGCTGAATAAAATTATTTCTTTAACTTATATCCAAAATAAAAATTTTGGAACTGTATAGAGGTAATTAGAGGGATTAAACTAGGAATCTAAATTCATGCTTTCAGAAGTCACACATGATATTTCTATTTTTCATTTGAAATTGAAGGTAGACTTTCGCTTTAGTCCAGCTGTATCGATTTAATTCACTTTAACGCAATTATGAATGCTGTATTTCTATTATTAAAAGTTGCACTCAATTCCAGTTTTTTAAATATACTCTATATAAAGGGAAGTTTATTATAGAAATTATAATTATAGTTTTAAATGAGAAAAATACTCAGCAATCAAAGAATTCAAAAGCCGTGAATGATTAATATTTAAAAAAACATTAATGGTTTAAAAATTGCAAATACTGAATATTAAAAATTACCAAAAATTTAAAAGTTGTAAAGAATTAATTTCAAAAAATTAAGGGAGATGCAGAATATCGACGTTTTTAGAAAATTTTTTTTTATAATTTTTTTTCAAAAACTTATATAAAGAAATTCTCCATATAACGGAATTAATTGAGATTGTTAGAAATCTCGTTAAAATGTTTTTAAAGCTGAGATAAAGAAATTTTCTCTATATAATAAAATTAAACAAGCACGATCTGAAATATGCACTTATTTGTAACATTTTCGGTAGCAGTCTCAAAATGAATACATTTAATTAATATAATTAAATTAATACGTAATATAAAGCTTATTATTCGGTTATTCAATGAAGATGAAAACAGTTACGTCAGTGAAGGGAATAAAACTCAATTTTCTCATGTTTTCTCCAAAGCGGCATTATTCATAAACATTAACAATTTCCAAAAATCCCAACATTTTATAAATATAAAAAAAAACTTTACAAATATCCTCTCTTATATCAAAAATTATGGTTCATTTCCTATTAAATATATTTCATTTCAATCAAAAGTTGGTCTATCAAAATTGCAGAATTATAAATATCAAAATAAAATGGATGATAAAATAAAAATTATGTGGATAATTATGATAAATTTATAAGGAAGCATTATTAATAAACACAAGATTATTAACATTATTAATAACACAAGGTTAATAATAATAAGGTTATTAGAATGTTATTAACAATAATTACTCCGTTTTATTAACCTTATTAAAAACTCCGTTTGTCGGAGTCCTGGCATAGGGGGTAGCGTGTCTTCCCTGTGATCTGGGCATCCAGTGTTCGAATCCCAGTTCGGGCATGGTTGTTCATCTGTTTTCTATCTGTGAGGTGTGTGAATGTGCCCCTCCCCCCTGTAAAAAGGGGTTGTGCAAGCGAATGTATGTGAGTTTCGTGAGCTAGAAGTCAGACTTCTGCCCTCGGATGCTCAGGGGTCTTTACCCTCAGAAACTACTGCAACCCCTTTCCCTGGTAACGCGGACATGACATCATCATCAAGAATTCGGTTTTATTAACCTTATTAAGAACTCGGTTTTATTAACCTTATTAAGAACTCGGTTTTATTTACTGTGTTAATAACACTGTTTTATTTACTGTGTTAATAACACTGTTTTATTTACTGTGTTAATAACACTGTTTTATTTACTGTGTTAATAACACTGTTTTATTTACTGT
>JAPMOR010041600.1:403355-463379 GCA_026543865.1 Argiope aurantia | reverse complement strand
TAACACTGTTTTATTTACTGTGTTAATAACACTGTTTTATTTACTGTATTAATAACACTGTTTTATTTACTGTGTTAATAAAACTGTTATTAAGACTGTTTTATTAACATTATTAATAGCAATACATAATAGAATTTACGTAGGAGTATTATAATTCTTAATTGCTTGAAAATCTATGAAATTATGAAACATTTTGCTTTTTGTATCATATTTATGTTTTTTGAAAAAAAAACCAGCTTATTTCACCATATAAGTTAGATTTATTTCACAAAAAATAAAATAACACTTAAAATTTATTGTCCACAGTTACAAGTGTGTACAAAAAAGAGCTCATCATCTCTGGAAATTGAAAATTCCAATGAATGCGTGTTTAATGCAGAGAACAAATTGAAAAATATTTCTTCCAATAGAAGGAATGTTCTTTTCTAAACTTCTATTGATTTTTAAAGTTTTCGTGGAGTTGGTTTCTATTGGAGGCCTCCGATCCTCTGCACTGTGGGAGAATATTTCAGATAAGGACTGCGCCTTTAAACTTGTTTTCGATACAAAACTGGAGTGTTTCTTTCTATCCCATTCGATATTTTTTAGTCAGTTATTTCCTTGATTTTTTTCCCGTTCCTTTTCATTTTGATAGTATCGCTAAACGTTTTGAATTGTTCCTCCAAGATTATTTAAAAGAAGCTGCTTTTGGAATTACTTTGAAACTTCCAGGCAAAGAATATAAAAACTGGATATATTGTTCCTTCCAATCGCTTTATTTTCCTTATTCAATATGCATAACATTGTTTCCATATTTTGAAATATTTTATTAAAAGAATGTTCGATTTCTCTTATATTTGAACCAGGTATAAATTGAAAATAATTGAATTGTTGGTGCGATGTATGAAATAGAATTTTGATTTTATAATGAAAATAACTTTTATTAAGTACTGAAGCTCAATAAAGTAGTAAATAAAAAATTTAGCTTGATAAATTAAAAAATGAAGGTAATTATTTTACATTATCATTAGAAATTTTAGGGTCATCAAATATTTCAATTCTAAAAATTGTGTAATTAGTTTTAAAGACAATTAGTTAGCTTGGTAAATTGTGAAGATTATGTTAACCTACGTAAAGTAGGTCATAATTTAGGTTATATTTCAAATGAATCCAATTAAATAAAATGTGGCCTTTAAATTTATTATAGAAGAGTCGAATGTGTTTTTGAAGAACATGCCTCTGGATATGCCATTCTCTGATCTGACTGCGGCTGACAATTTCGAGGTCCTGCCGTTAATATTGCTACTACATAAAAGGTTAAAAATATAGATATATCTCTTAAAGAAATTTAGAAGTTGGTGTCAATAGAGATATCACAATTTATATTTCAAATCCATAGCAGCATACAAATACTGTACAATATTATATGAATGGATCAATTTTGGCAAAATTGTATAATACTGTGGAATATTAATAAATATCATATAATATTGCACAATATTGTGCAACAAGCTGGGCTTCGAGGGATGATGTATGTTTATTTAATTTGGAAGAAAATTACTTCGTAAAAATAATAGTTGCATTATTTTGGGTGTATAGATTATATATATGATTAATGTGAGAAGCAGACTCAAGAAAAAATACTCTTTAGAGCTATTTAAGTAAAACAAATGTTACAGAAATTTCAAGATTTTTTTTTAAATATTTTCTTTGAACTACAATAATACTAATTTGCTTCTCAAATATTAATTGGCTATAGTTAAGTAGAAACCACGTAAACAAATGTATTTTTTATTCTCGATATTCTTAACGTTTGCAAAGTAATTTTTTACTTATATTTTATATCTTTATAAACTACTTTGCCGTCTTATATCGTTTTCAAGATAGGAATATTAATCACAAATTTTGACTACAGACAATCTAAACTCATTACACATTATCACATATTTCCTAGAAGCCCTTTTCTTATTGAAATTATCATGACTTTATATTTCAAAGGTCACTCGTCTACGCATTCAAACGTTGCCAGGGAATTGGAATATTTTTACAGGATTAATGTAAAAACTTACTTTTCCTACGTTTATCAATTGTCGCACAAAGAGTTTGGCATCGACCAATAATATTTCATCACATACATGCTCTTCGAGTGGACACTAATTCTTCAGAATATCACACTTTGTATGAGCGGCCATTAAAATATTGTATAGAGTTGAACACTTTTACAAACACCCTGTCTATCAAATATAATGATAATGAATTTTATTAATTCATTTATTTTACCTGTTGGAAGCAAATTTTACAAGAAAATAATTTAACAACATTTTTTTTAAAAAACTCATTGCATATTTTTTAACTATAGCACAAAAACATTTTAAGCAATCCTATAATTTTAATTTCGACGTCCCATCCTATTCCGCTTCTCTAGAAATCGAGAGGAAAAAAGATACGTTTCCTCATCCATTCTGTCAAATCGCATATTCTTGGGGAGAAGAAACGAGCTTTTTAATAAAAAAAAGAGCTCCCAGAGAATAAATAAACTGCGACTTAACAGACAATTCATGAAGCAGTACCTCTTCATTTTATTGGATAATCCAACAACTTCTTATTTCTCCCGAGATGTCAAAATGAATACATTTATGATAATAAGTTTTAAAATTGGAAATGAATGACACAAAAACAGAGGGATTTCATTAAAGAGAAACGTCTGTTTTTGCGTTTTGTTATTGAAGAGGGAAATGATAGCATTCTGAAAATATTTTGGCAACGTTTTTATCTATTAACGGTTTTCTTCCCTGGTGATTATCTACTTATAACTGTTTATTTTATATAAACTAATGTTTTTTTACAGTCAATTTATTTGTTCCGCCACATAGTCCATGATATTTTTATTTTTCAATTGCTTGCAAGCATAACCATTATGCAATTATTTCAACTACTCAAGTATAACCAAAGCAATCGGACTTACAAACTTAGTGACACTCCTTTGGGAAAGGGGGTGTTTAAAGGTACGCTAATGAGCTCCAGATGAAATAAGTTGTTTCTCTTTCTACTGGACGGCCACAGTTATGGTCATGAGGTCGTTCTAACTATTTCCAATGATGAATTGTACCTTTTCGAGATCTCCGATAACAAACAAGAAAGAAGCCTCTGTCGAATTTTTAAAATGAATACCAAAACATATTTGACTTTTTATATCACTTTTAAGAAAGAACATTTTAACGGTTTTTATTGATTTACGCTCCTTTCTTCAATACTTTAAAAAATATTTTGCTAAAAATTAAGCATTATTCTGGCGACCAGAAAATTCCAAAACAATTGAATTGCACCAAATGCATTAAGCTGTTTAAATGCAGCTGTGTAAATCCATTTTCAATCTAAATTTTAAAAAAATCGATGACGTACAAAAAGCTAAGAAACATTTCTGTTAATTAGTATTAATCATATCATATCGGCCATGAATTATTAGGGAATTTCATACTCAAATAGAAAGGTTAAATTAGAAAAAAAAATTCAACAGATTGACTTTTCGAGAAAAAAAAATATCCTATACAAGAGAGTTTGGAATTTTCAAATTGAAATTCATATCAAAAATCATATTCTAAGGTATTTTAATTATGAAAAATTTAATATCTGCTCAGATCTTTTATGTAAAAAAATTGTATTCTGTATAAACTCTATAAGTCAAATAAATGAAATATGTTTAAAAAATCAAACCTAATAATTTCATCCACAGAAATGTATGTGGTAATGTCTACCAGTTAATTTTTTTTAAATTTTCGTGAGAAAGCTTAAATTATTCAATCAATTTTAAGCAGAAATTAAATAGTACAACGTTTTCTAAATTTTTAATGTAATTTCCAAGTATTTCAAAAAATGTAAAAATGATCCTTAATGTCTATATTTGATTAAAAATATTAATAATTGATTAAAATATTACTAATAAAGTCACATTCGTTTGTAATTCACATTCTTAATTATTTATAATAACTGGACTCAGCTGGACTTGAAAATTCTTGGAAATTAGCAGTTTCAAAGTGTTTGTACTGCTAATTTTTTTTGTACACATACATATATATATACAGGGTGTCTCATAAACCTTGACAGCGGCTTTTGTTCCTTAACACTAAACCTACCGGCATTTCACCGATACATTGGAATTGCCATTGGAAGCGGGTCAAATGACGCGCTCGTGGTAGCTTTAGTGTTAAATATTGATCACAGACATATACTGTAAATTACAAAGTTCAGCAAAAAAATGTGCAAAATGCTATGAAATCAATTAAAATTTTCAGGAGATTAAACTTTAAAAAATACAAATATTAAATTTAAGGAATAAAACCCGCAGGCAAGGTTTTTGAGACACCCTGTGTGTGTGTGTGTGTATATATATATATATATATATATATATATTAAAATCGAACATTTGGAAAAAAATAATAAAATTATTCATCAAATCAGATCATAATTATTACCGTTACAAACTTTAAATTATCCTAATTTCGTTGTTACAAAACTCAACCTAAAGCGTTTGAGTGATCCGGACTTTAAGTGTTTAATCTGCGGCTGTATAACTTAGTAAACATTATTAGAAACCAAGTGTAAAAAAAATGAAAAAGATAATTTTAGAAGCTTTTATTTGAAACAAAATTTCAACATCAAAATAAAATTAAATACATAAAAAAATTCAAAATCAAAGAAGGAGAAGATTTAAAAACATAAACATGGAAAGGGAACATAATCAAAATCAGTTTCGACAATCATTTTTCATATATCAAGCACTGCGAATTTGTACTTAAATATAGTAATTTTTTATGAGACAACAAATCGGTTACGCTCTCTTTCATTTGAATCGCGGATTTTAGAAAAAAAATATTTTTTAGGAAATTCATACAAACTTTCATAAAAAAAAAGCTCCTAATTTTTGGCATTAAATTTAAACAATAAATATCAAGTGAGAAATATCGAAAACCTCCAATTTGGATGAGTATTTGAACAAGAATTCTTAAAATAATTATTCTCCATTGTGTTTTTTACTATTATTATTTTCTTATTTTCTATAAATATTTGATAGAACATATAAATATTAAACATCTTTTTATAGCATATAGTAAAACTATTAAATCTGATTAAAAAATAATTACTGATTAAAAAAGTTTTAAAATATCATTTCAAAACAAGATAACCATATAAACTTTTTGGAAATAATTAAAAAAGAATAAAATCGAATGCAAATTTTCAGCCTATCATATTCATGTAATAATAATATACAATGGCTCTGAAGAACTCATATTCAAGACTGTCTTGCAATATTAATCATATAGATAAACGGAAAAAAGAGGCATCATAATTTATATTTTGATTTAATATTACGATTTCGAAATCTGAGATAAAATATCAAAAAGTATATTGATGAAAGAAACTTAAATTTTTTTATGGTATTATATAACATACATTTGAATAATTATAGGCTGCGAAGAAGAACACATTATTATAGACATCGCTGACTTTCCATCAATAGGTATTTATTATTTATCGAAAAACTTTTTAATTAAAACTACTATTAAACAACTTGAAAAGTTAAATTGCATACAAAGATTTATGAGTCTGAAAATGATGTGCACAAATTTTATATTTTATATTTCACACTAAATTGTTTAACACTCATGCACTATGCGATAAAAATATAGTTTAATATTTTTTTTGTTGCCTTGCATTTTATGAATGACTAAGAATTATATTCTTTTACACGATAATAATGAAATAAATAATATATATCTCATTTCTTCTAGATGTATATTTATCATTTAGGTTAAGATAGGGATCCATCCCCTTGAATTCTTCAAATAAAAGGCATCGACGTAATTTCTCAAAAATTTGAAGAACTCACCCACGGAAATATTACAATGAGTAATATAAAATTAATATTCACAAATTCCTATTAAATTAAATTTGGGAAGAAACTCAAGAAATATTTTGGACATTAAAAAATTTGAAATATGATTTGAATTTAAACCGCAATTCCGTTCTCTATATATAATGCCTTTACATTAAGGAAGTAATTGGATGAATTAATGACACAAATAAAAGAATAAATCTCGATAAAAATAAAAATAATAAAGAAAAAAAGAAACAGAAATTGGAAATAAGAATAAATTTTAAAAGAACTGTCGCCGAAGAGAAACCAAACTGAGCAATAAACATTATTCATTGAGTCAGACGCCAGTTTCGAATTCTGATGGGACTGTAATTTGGCGAAAACATTTTAAGGATAGTTTAATTTTATGACGCTAAAATGTTGATGTTTTTGTAAGGAAATATGTGAATAACAAACAACTTTAGATGTAATTCTAAAAATATTATATGAATAAAGAAAAATATCGGAACAAAAACTGCATGCATATTTTACATAAAATAAATCAAAATATGAAATTTATTATAATATATATGCAATGATATCTCTTTCATTTTACATTCCAATTAATTTTCTAATTTTTATCTTAGAAAATTCCATATTGTTTTATTCTAAAAATTATCTTATTCCCTACTTCCTAAATTTATCTTTAATCAGAATTTTACTTTTTTTTTATTTAATTATCTCTAACACGCGCTCAAAAAAGTTGTTGATCATTGCAATTCTCATGTTACGATAGAAGGGATAAACGACATTCCTTTCAAATATACCCAGGATTCCCCTTTCTAAATCAACACGTACAAAAAGAAATTCCTGTACGAGTCTTAGTAAAAGTACTGAATTGAAAACTTCACATACTTTCAATTTTGTGTTTTAGTACGAACAGACGCGTTTCTTATTCTTATAATCGGAGAGGGAAATAACTTTCTGTAAATATTTTGCAAAGTTTTTATTTATTCTTTTCTGATGATTATCTACTTATAACTATTTTCTATATAAACTAATGCATATTAATAGTAAATTTAATTGTTTCGCCTCATAGCGTTTATCATTAAATTTTAACTCCTGAAAACGTTCTCAGACATGAAATATTACTGAGTTGTGTTCCTTATGTTTAAAATATTCTTATATTTAATTATCATTATTTGTTATTGAATTTATTTAATTTAAATTCAGCAATCATTTTTAAAAATGAAGAAAAACTGGTGATGCAGTTGGAATTTTTTAAAATTCGGAATCTTCCTGTTAAGGATTTTATGCATATTTTGACTTTATTTTTGATGCATTGATTATTTGTATATTGTAGTTTGCTACATTTTAGTTTACCTTTTAAATCAAACTAAGGCTAAGATTCTTTTAATAAAATCGCATTAGACTGAAATAGTTTTATTTTAATACAATGTAGCAACCCGGCCAGTCCAGCCTAATAATTGTAAAAAGTAAGATAATTTTAAAGTAAGATATTACTGAATTTTAATTCTATTATTTTTAACTAAAAAAACTGTATAAAGTTATTTTAAATTACATACAATAGAGTTACAAGTATGCTTGCCAATGAATATTCGATGATTTTTTCCCCCTTAACGCTCAGTGGTAAATATGCTTACCACTTTCAGTTTTCTCAGAACAATTTCTGTAAGTATATTTACCAACCCTTATTTCATAAATTAAATCGTAAATTAATGACCTTTTGATGTTTTAGTATTTATGTCACGAGTTTATCCTGATTTAACCCTAAAATAACTTATTTTTCTATGGCCCGGAATCATGCCCTATAAAGAGTTAAATTATTTAATATTAAGTAGAAAAAGAAAGGAATAAATGTTCTAACAAACGAGTCAAGACTCTACATTCGAGATCTTTTTTTCTTTCTATTGGCTAGAATGTGCAACTATAAATAATGATAGTGTGAAATCTTCGCTTATTTTACTGAGGTAAATACTTTTCCGAGTCTTATTGTTTAAACAACCACTTTTCTGTTACTTAGACCAAATATAAATGGAATTTCTAAGTTCAGAAACAAGATAAGTCCATCTAGGATCTTCTATCCAGACACGTTTTATTTTACGATCTATGTATAGGAATGAACAGAAATCTCATGTTTCGCAACAGCGGAATGTAGAATGTTTCAGATTTTATTTCACCGTCACCTCTTCCGTTTATTCTGGGATAATATCTTTCGATTGCAATTCAAGAGGAGTTTCCATACTTTTCTTACTAGATTAAACCATTTCCGGAGACTTAGTGCGATGGATTTTGAGGAGACTTAAGACATAATGAAATGAGAATAGCGAAAGACTTCGCTGCAGTAAAGAGCACTTCAAATGAACATTTGATTCAGATTCATGAAAAGTAATAGAATAATTTCGGGAGAAAACTCTCGTGATTTGATACTTACTTTCAAATAAGTCCGATTAATCCGGGTGCTCTGTGTATACCCAAGAATGTTACATTTGATTTACAAATAGCATAATTCGGTCCATAATCTGAATTTCAAAAGCAGCTTGTCATAGTACAATCTAAAGATGTTTTCCAGACATAATGGCACAGATAGACCCAAAAGTATCAAAATAATGTTTTAATAATGTTCAAAATAATGCTAATAATGTTGTTAATAATGTTAATATGCGCATAATGATTCAACTTATGTGATTCAAAACTAGTGATTTGATTTAAATATATATTCTAAGTGTAAGAATTCTTCAGTTTTAAAGTTTTCACATCTGCATAAATTAAGAACCATGTTATATAAATTTTAATTATATTAATACTTTGTTGCGTATATACAAAGAGATTCTTTTGATTATATTCTTAACCAGCTGTACATTAATAATAAATAAGAAACAACAAGAACTTTAGAAGTTATTATGACCTGCACTATTAACTATACAAAGATATGGAAAATGAAATAAACCCTGAAATGTCATATTCATTAACATATAAAAAAGTATCTTGTATAAATACATAATGTGTAAATTTAGATTTTAGAAATATATCCAGATAAATATATTTTATTTAATTTTGAAAAATATACGATTATGTGGTATTCAGAATATCATATTCTACAAATATTAAGATCCTTCCCAGAAAGCTTCTTTTTTTTAAGAAGAAAAGTCTCAACCGTTTTCCCCATAAAGGCTTCAATTATTCAAGATAAAAAGTGTAACTTTTTCTTTATTACAAGTGTCCATCACCATTACTTTAAGTTTTCCTAATTGAATCTTACAAATTAACATCTCAATTATACACAAGAAATATTTTTTTGGAAAATCATAAATTTTTCTGGTCTGGATCTAAGGTCTAATTTATATATTTCTTCAATTCATGAAATAACAATGTAATTAACTATAAAATTGAAAATGTAGGAAATATTAAGTGAATAACGAAGTTTTTCTCAGCATTTAATTATATCCTTTCTGAGATACACATTCTAATCTAACTTTACTTACATTTTTTTAACTTCCTTGTCAAATAATTTATAAAAAAAATTAAATATATAATTTTAATAATTAACATTTATAATATAATGACAGATTTTTATTCAATTTTAAACACCATTTGAATAGACAAATAGAAGGAATCGCAGTTCTTCGATATTTTTGTTTCCTTCATTTTCAAGACAATGTGGTATACAACTTTTAAAATAATCTTAAATTTTATATTACGTCCCCATACAACAAAATAGTGGTCATCAACCTCAGAAAATTGAAACATAAAGGAATGCGTGCGTAACCTTCAGAACAAATTGAAAAATGTTACTTATCCAAAAATGAATGTTTTCATCTATCTTCCATCGATTTAAAATGTTACCTCATAGTTGATATTATTGGATCTACGATTTCTTGCACTTTAGGAGAACATTTCAGATAAGGGCTGTGTCCTTAAACTTGTTTTGGATATACTAAATCGGAGATATTACTTTAGATTAGAATATTTTCCGCTATTTATTTGCTTAAGTTCTTTTCTTTTTCCATTTCTGTATATATAGAATGCTCTCGATAGCTAAATATTGTTCGTTGTTATGCAGGAAGCGTTTTAGAAAAGAATATTTGGATTTCACGTGAATCTTTTTTTAAAGAAAATATGAAAATTTATTCGTATTTTTTTCTTTTAATCTGTGACTTTTCTGCATATATTTCCAGGGATGTGTGTGACATTTTAGAAGAATATTATTTATGTTTAGAGACAAAATGGATATTACAGAATAAATATCCATTATGTTTTTATTACTCAAGGTCATGCTTTTATTATTCTACATGGTCCTGGTCCAATTCATTTTTAACTTAATATATCATATATGTCATTATTCATCTCATATTATACATCCAGCAAACAAAATTATTTATGAACATTCAGGAGACTATAAGGCATTTTTGCGGATTATTCACTTAGGGTTATGAAATGTATGCATTTAAACATAGCATAAAATGAGATCTCATGAAAGCGTCTGTATGCTTGAAAGAGAAAAGCCCGAGAAATATTTAACTGATATTGGAGATATTTGTATCATTTTGTAGGGCATTTATGGGGGAAGGTTTTAGTATATTGAAGTTATTTCAAAATAAAATTTTATAATTCCAATTTTAGTTATTTTCCTACTACGGTTCGCGCATGCGTAAAACAGCAGTATCTGTGCTTTGTATTTATCCACGTATGTGACCAAACTTCAAACTGCGCATGCGCAAATAGCAAGAGCTGTAGTATGCATATACGATACATTTTTTTGTTACATCTGATTTTAAATAGCGATTGAAAACTCATTATGCCCCCCCCCCAAAAAAAAGAAATACGACCTTGGCCGGAATACATTAAATGCCAGAACGCATCGAGAACGAAAATGTAGAGGAAAGAAACGTTCGGTTAGCGAATATCAGAGAAAGAATGTCCACACTTAGGTAAGTTTAAAATTAATTTTTTCGCCTTGGATGCTATACCACGGGTAATGCTGTACGAGTACTACTAGTATGTATTAAAATATAAAACGTCAAATATCTTTAAAAACGCTTTAAAACCAAATATATTATTTTTTAAATGTATACTTATAATAAAGCCCAATGTGTGTGTGTGTGTGTGTGTGTGTGTGTGTGTGTGTGTGTGTGTGTGTGTGTTGGCGCTCTACAGGCCAGACCATTCAACCTACAGCTACCAAATTTGGCACGTGTATATCTTGGAGGTCGGGAATGTGCACCTGGGGGTTATTTTTTCGAATTTTTATTCAGAATTTTATTTATTTAAAAATTAAGCGAAATTTTGACGTATTTCTGCTATAACTTCCGAAAATATTACCGCACAAAAAGGATTTTTCCCATGAAGTTAAAGATCAAAAATTTATCTTTTAAATGATACCAATGTGTTAACCTTAAAATTAAATTTCTATTTTTAATGAATTTTTAAATAAATATTTTAACTATTTTTCAACAATTTTTTTCTTACAAAAAAAAAATTAAGCTGCACGAGCACGTTTCGCATTCATGGGAAAAAATTAGCTTTTTTCAAAGTGTTGAAAATAGTAGCGAGCGGTAATACTGGCGAACCGGCTGGTCGCCAAAGGCGGCTAGTATTAGAAAATAACCTTTATATACGTGTAAAATTTCAAAATATTCCAAATGCCTTAATTTTTAATTTTTTTTTCTATTATTTCTTTCTTATTATTCTATACAAATTTATTTGGATAAAAAACTACGAAGGATTTTTTTTTTAATTCCAATAAAATTTAGAATTTAGAAATACTTGAATGAACATGCACCTAATTTTTATCAGAATTTTGTATTTTCCAGAACTAAGATTGATTTTTAACTGCTTAAAAACCACAAAACATGAAATGTGTATCAATTTTCTTTAATTTTTAACTTAAATCTTCATTGACATTTTTATTTAATTTCTTCTAAATTTAAAACATTGGAACATTTCCTAAACATTTAAATCCAATTAGAATAACATCAACAAGCAATTTTTTCTCTTGGCCCTTCAAATTTTCATTTTTATTAAATAATACATTTTATAATGCTATTTTAGTTGGATATAAACATATATATATCGGTGATGAACAATAAAAAAGATAATTTCATATTTTCGTCCATTTTTGCTTACATCAAAGTTCACTGTACACGTAAGAATTACGTTTTTGTTGATTGATTCAATAATATAAAAGTAATTACATCTAAATTGTTATACAATCTCCCATTCCTATTAGTCAAATTTTTAAAATCATTTTAGATATACTTTAAAGAAAATAATACTATCTTCTGTGACCAATACTAACCAAGTTATGAAGCTTTGAATTTTATTACTTTATGATAGTCAACGTGCTCCACTTCTTCTAGTTATCGATCTAAATTTTCTAATATCGACTAAAATAATGATATTCAATGGTTAACTCATTTCATTTCGATTGTAGCAGAGAGTATAACTGTTTTTGTTTAAAATTGATGTATACCAAAAATATTTTCTTTAAATATATTTAATAAGATCGGAAAACTGTATAGATATGTAGTCTTCTTAAATTTCTTCAGACCTATATTTATTAACTCAGAGCCATAAAATATTTTTAATGTTCTTTATATCAGTTTTTTTTTCAACAACGCTTATGACAGTTTAGAAATACAGTTTAGGGAACTTCTAACGCCATTATAAAGCATGTAGTCAGGGTTTACGCCGCAATAAGTAAAATTCACCAAGGTGCCATTATTTTTTCAATTGAATACTTTGGTCTATTGTAACTCAGCTATTTTTGTAACTTTTAGTTACAAAAATAGCCGAGTTTCATGAATGGTGTCAAAAGTAAAGCTGAGAAGTGAAATAAATAATTATTTGCCCATTAAAATAAAACAAATGTACTCAAAAAAATGCTAAAAATTAAAACTTTTGTAAAATTATTACATAACATAAAATTAATCGATCTCAGAATCAATAAAATTCGATTCCGAAGATGCCCTAATCTGCATTTCCGCATAAACATGTCATGTCTGATAAAACGATTTTGGTTCTTCATTTTTGCCTATGTAAATGTACCGATTTAAAAGCGCAAAGAATTATAAGAGTCGGATTTTGTGATTTTGTACTTTGATCGATCATGGAAACAGTATACGGCATGAATACCCATTCTATATACAGATAGAAAATAAGAACAGTCGATGTTCAGAATTTGATTCATGAAAAATAAAATGTTTTTAATAGCAGTTTATTTCCACATCCTTCCAATTCTTTGAAAGACAAATCGGAACCAACAAACATAGAACAAAAATGCTAACTGAAAAAAAAAGTTACAATAAAATCATCTTGGCGAAAAAGTTGATCACTAAAGGTTGTAACATATAATATTAAAATAATGCTGCTATAAAGTTATATTACTGCAACTTTGGAATAATAGCATTCATATTTTTTTCAGTCAAACAGAGAATGCAATTAATGCAAAAATAGTAACTTTACATTCTTAGAGTATTATTTTTTGTTCAAAACGGAGTCAACGAAGGAATATTTCACTGTTTACTACTGTTACCATTAATGTTAAATGTAATTTCTGATGTTTTTATATATTAAAAAATGATTGCAACGTTAGTTGATGATAGTAATACACTCAAAATTTGGAGCACAGATTCTGTCTTTAGTGCGACAGCCGAAATGCTCGCCAACATTTGGCGACAATTGGAATACTGCCTTGACATTCTTCGAATTACCAAGGGGCTCTCATACTATAATTACTGACTTAAGTGACTTTATTAAATACTTTATAAATGCCTTTACAATATATTGAAAAGAAAATCATATTTCAAATTATAATTGCTTTTTTTTACAATAGTTTTTTTTATAAAACAAAGAAAGATTTTGTAACCACCCTTTCTAACTATAAACCATTTTATACATCTCTAACAACATTTAATGAATCCTCGTTTGCATGATTACTGCAGGAGGAGTTCTCTCAAACTGTATGACAGTAATCAGATAATACAAGAATCATTTCTAAACCTATTAAGTTGTGAATCTCTCTGATATATTAAATCCTTTAATGAAAGATCCCCTTTCAGGACATGCATAAAATGTATCATTTGTCACAAATTAAATTGATATAGTTAGAATCTCATTAATTCAAATGTATCTTATTTCATAAATGCGTGTCTGCATATCACATTAACAAAGGTTCACTTCAAATCCGTTACTATTTTGGTTTCAGAAGTATCAATTTACTTACAGACATTTAATCACTTGCATTGGAATTACGCAATATGCTTAGTATAGTGTTATATTTGGTCTTGGTTATAGAATGAGTAACAAACTTCCAAAATAACTGTTTCTCGTACAGGAAATTGATAAAAACATTACAGAAAAATTCAAATGGTAAATTTCATAAATAGTTCTAAACATTTTACCAAAATTATTATTTATTAAAATTACTCTATTGTAGACAGAAAAATTTGGTTCAGAAAAAATATTGATTATGTCAAAAAACGATGTTTTATTTTGGGATTTAAAAGAGCACAGGCCACATCATGGAATTTGAAACCTTTTCATTGAAACTAAAGCATTTGAAAAGTTTATGACGAAATATTGATGAAATGCATTTTGTTTTTAACGGATTATAGTGAATCCTTATTCCATCTGAGGCAGCAACGAATACACGGACGAAATATCAACGGATAAGTAAGCAGGTTCTCACTACCAAAAGGCATTTAGACACCGGGTTATATCATTGCGGAAAATATTGTCTACTTCTTAACCGTACATTTCATCGTGCAGTAAGTTGGCTACACGTTTTTATTTCCGTTTATAAATTTCACAAGGCTTCTAAAAGGGCAACAATGAGTGATTGGACCAGGTGTACCCACCAGGGTAGCGCCAACAAATCACCATGCTAGAAGCTTCTCTTTTCCATTTAGAGCTGCCCGTATAAACATGGGACAAAATATATTGAAATAAATGGACTTTTATTTTATTGCAGAATTGTTTAGTTTCGTTAGTTTAGTTATATTAACGTCCCGGTTTTTAAAGAAACACTAGGGCTAATTTTGGGACGAACCTCGTAATTTAGAACCATGTTCAGATGACGAAGACACCTGAGCTGGCAACCCCTCTCCTTACTTCCAAACCACCAGCGGGAGGACATTTATTCCCACCGGATTTAACGTGCACCAGAGCCGCTTATACGACGGTTCTTCGGTGGAATCCGGTCTCGCATTTGAAACTCTCCGGTTCCGAAGCCGAGACTTTACACCTCTGCAAATGCGACCCTTATTTCAGAATTATTATAATGCGAGTCGCGTCACTGATATATCATTTAGTTCATAATGTAACCATTTGGAACATTAATTTTTAATTATTTAAAATAATTTCCTTGAATTATATGCAGTTATTCAAAAACAATTTTTTGTGTAAAAAAAGTTATACATTCTAGGGTTAAGAGAAGAACTCTTGTTGGACCAACGATGCTAATTTGTAACAATTGCATTACTTACTAATCCTTGTATACCATCATTCAGGTATACCGGCCTGTTAAGTGCCAAAGTGAGATACCCATTTATGTCTCATCAGAAAATATTTAATTTTTATGAAAATTTATGCACAATTTAAACAATGATTGTCTTGTCATTTCCATCTATATTATGATCCATTATAATTATAATTATTTGGCAACATAAGAGACTGACAAAATTAAATATGTTTTTGATTCCACCATCAAATAATCAAGATATTTGAAGTTATAGGGTGGAAAGTATAAACGAATTAACAAAATTACTTTTGTACATGTATAGTTTGTGGAAATATTTCACTACTTAATATGCACTATCATTCTATTTTTTAATTATAAAGATAAAAAAATTAACAAATTTCATTAAAATGTAATAAACATAATTTAGTAAGATATAAAAGTTTTACAGATGCATGAAATACATAAAAGCTTTACTAAGAGCTTAGTATATATTAATATTAAGAAAGGGTTTCAATAGATCCAAAAATCGTTATTAACAGTTTTTAGTAAATTAGATAGTATTTAACCACCATAAGACAAAAACCAAGTTTAATTTAACAAAATATTTAAAAAATTCAAGTATATTGTCAAAGAGAAAATGAAAAGAAAAGGTTGAATTTTCCGAATTAACCATTTCCTGTTTCCAGTCTTAGGGAAGCAAGTGTAAAATTAAAAATAAATATGTCGTAATATTAATTGAGAAATAATGGAAAATAATTTTTTCCATTACTTTCAGTTGTTTTTATCTTTCCGATTTATTAATTAAGAATCTGTATATAAAAAAGTATAGTCTTTCATCAAGAGTAACTAAACAATGATGGTGAAGAAACCGAAATAATCTAAAAGTCATTTTCTTGCCATTAATTCTTTTTTATGATGTGGTTAATCGATTCTAATTAAAATAATTATTCTTTCATGCTATTTTTTTTTATGCCCGAAGACTCAGAGAACCCACATTATGTTCTGGAAGCTTTTTTAAGAACAATTTAATTCTCAAGTTTCTGACATTCATTTTGTAAAATATTATTTCAACTTAATGGAATTTCATTTTTAATTGAATTTTAAACATAATTCCATTATCTTCGTCAAAGGTATAGAATGCGATTAATCTGTTCTAATTAAAAGAAAGATTCCTTCATGCTTGTTTAAGATGTCTAATAATTCTGAGAATCGGTATTATGTTCCGATATTCCAATTTAATTCTCAAATTCCTGAAATTCGTTTTGTAGAGTATTATTTTAATTTAATGGTCTTTCTTTTTTTTAAATTGAATTTTAAATATAATTTCAGTACCTCTTTGACAACAAAATAAAGAATTATTCGAAATATTATATGTTTGAAGAAAATAAGCCTTCAATACAGTACACTTCAGAGTATACAACTTAATATGGTGGAAGCGCAGTTCGTTTAACAAAAAAAAATCCGGATAGACCAGAACTCTATGAACTCACTTTTTTGCCCAGAAACACCAGAATTCAAAGTTTCTACACTAAAACTCACTGTTATAATACGTATTTGCTTGTTTTTTCTTCTTCACTTTCCCTCCATTTATCTAAAACCAACTTCATAAAAACAAGCATCCACATCAGTTCAAAATCCCATTTCTTGCACATACCTGCAGTGTATGTACTGTAGACATGCTGCAAATATTTACAGAGTATATTGAAGATAAAAGCCTTATGCATGGCTAAATATGTTATGAATAGGAATGCTAGTTAATGATCATGCAATAGCTACATTATTTTTTGATATAAATCTATGATGCGACTTCCAAAACTGTCTCTTTTGCATATTCAAAGTGGCACATAATTGTAATTAACATATTTTATTCAGAATTTTTAATACTGAATATATAAGAAACCAAAAGAATTTATATCTCCAAAATGAAAAGAAAATCTTCTATTATCATTCTGAGTAAGAAGCCTTCTGTAATGCTCAATAATGCATAAATTCGAACACATATATCTGAAGTCTCCTATGCCCACGAAATTTAATAGAATTTTTAAATGGGTATTTTTCTGGAACAAATATATTGCCTTCAGTGCAATCCAAAATAGATAAAATTCAATGCCTTAAGTGGAATATATTTCAACGCATCCGTTCTAAAGACAGTATTAGATTGTTTTTTTTCATTGAATTGAAATAATATGATAGGAAAATAAACTTAAAATCTTTTGTACTGGTAAATTTAAAAAGAAAAACATCAGAAAAAAGACAAAAAAAAATAGATAAAAAAAAATCTTTTTTTTTTTTAATTTATAATGCGTATTTTAAGGGGTAATAATTTATTTAATGGGTTTTAATGGATAAATAATTTATTACTGATGATTATTTTTATTTAAATAAATAAAAATAAAGCAAAGTAAAGTAAAAAAAATAAAGTAATTATTTAAAAAAAGGTACTTTTAAATAAAAAAAACAACAGATAAAAATCTCATTTTTTTTTATTTATAATGCATATTTTCATTGGTTAATAATTTAATGAATGTGAACCAAGAAAAAACGGTAATTCAAAGGTTCATAAAAAAGTAGATGATTTTAAAAATTAAAAACTGTTTGGGGAATATTAGAGTAGAAACTTAGATAGACTCTATTACTTGCAAATAATTATGTAAAATAGAAAATAACTGGTGACAAAATTTCTATATCTAAAAATGCTTATACAATAAGATGATTTATAAAAATTAAAATGAAACAACATAAAACATTGTTTCCAAATATATGACATATAATATTTTTATTCTTAGAAATAATGTTAGTTATTTATAAGTGAAACAGAGTTACAAGCTATGACTATTAGGATACTCAGAGTTGTTAATTTAAGTGTTCTGGTATTTCTCGAACGTGAAGTGATTCTTTTTCCTTAAAACTCTTGGTTATCTAAATGGTTATCTCTTTTTAGAGTATTTTTTTTCACCGTTGTATAAGGGAACCCATGATTCTTGTAAAGGATTTCGGCAAAACGGCATCGTAAAAATAGTTAGGTGACCTCACTACAATTTTATCTGGAGGGTTTCTTTTTTAAATGTTAAAATTAGAAACTTTAAATACTTAACTGATTTTTTTAGACGGAATTCACAGAATTACTATGTTTGATGGAATTTATTTCTCAAGCTTAGTCTATGAAAAGACATCAGCTGTTAGAAAGAATTCATCTGGCTTTTCTGTACATGATATTAATTCAAATTATATATCGAAATATAAACTATATAAAATGTAATTTTTAAAAAAATAAAATTTAAAATTTCTGCGTGTACGTACAGTGAAATCAGGTTAACGTGTAAAAAAAAGATATATTTAATATGGTAGAAAATTTTCAGTTATTGAAATGTTTCTTTGAAATTAAAAATGGTCGGATGGACTGAAATATATTAAATTATAATAAAATTGGATCAATTGGGCATTGTAATTTTAAAGGTCATGAATGAAAGGATTTAATCTATCATAAAAGTAAAATTCCTATAGAATTATTTTTAATCTACGATTTAAATTTAAGAATGCATTGTTATATATAATAATTGCTTAGGTTACAAAAGAATATAACTCTCTTTTAAATTGAAATGAAAACATTTGAATCCAATACAAAAGGCAGTGTAATGTTCAAGATGCGTAATGCATATGTAACTGTCATTCAATATCCGTTCGGTGATTCATTTCATTAGTATGCACTCTAAAAATAGAAAAAAGACAAGAACCTACGACACATGAAAATAAAGGAAGTAATTCCAGAGGGTTTAGGTAGCTACTTACAGAAAATTCACGATTATCGTATGTCCACTATTGTCTGGAAGCGTGTTTCTGAAAATCTGGAATGATACAAATTATTGCTTGACGACTCAAAGAAACGTCACAGAACCATTATTACGTATGAGAACAGACCTTTAAATTTCATTTTGCTTTGTTCCTATAGTTTAAACTTTACTGTACACGGAGTATACAGAAAGTATTATAATCGTTAAAAAAAAAAATCGAACACCAGATTTTTGCTGATTCTTCACAATTTCAGACCAGCCTGAGTTCAAAAAATACATTTGTAACATTATGTCTCTCTGTCCGTCTGTGACAAAGATAACTCAAACACGTTTAAGCTAGACAGATGAAATTTGTTATATTGTTTTTACATCAAATTTATAGATCCCTATTAAATTTTGAGCAAGCTAGGATAGCCCGGTTGGTAGGGCGTTGGATTCGCATCCCTTGGGTTGCGAGTTCGAAACTCGACAGACTCTCCGTGTGTGTGGTGGCTAGCGCACGTATAAATCTGTCATGGTCACAGAGTCCTCCATATCGAGAGTAATATCACTGGGAAGGGGTACTGGGTCAGAGGTGATCGTTCTCCGATTCAGGTCTAAATTACCATATGTGGATGAGTGAATGAACCGCATGAATGATCTCCGCCCCGTAAAAAGGGCTGTGACGCGTAAGTAGCTAAGACGTATTCTTGGTCTTAGATGGCGCTTCTGAAACACAAGAGACGCTCTCTCGGCTTAAATCTCTGACAGATAACTGTCAGATAAGTCCTCGGGCTTGTCTATGACAAGTGCCATTAGAAACAACAACAGCAAATTTTGAGCAAAATCTGTTCAGAGAACGTTTGTCTGGGTGTTCGATTATAAGGTAACACGATAACTACAAAACTAAGAGACCGATATAGATATTTCAACTCAATAGTGTATACAGCCGTCAAAATCTGAGTCACATCGAACAAGAGGCTGAACATCTGAGGGTCTGTACTTTCAGAAATTTAATGTGAAGAATTTAAATGTATCAAATACGATACGTGATTTTGAAACTATAACTGTAGCTGTGTGTCAAGTTTTGGTTTCAATCGGGTGGGAAAAAATGTGTCTAAAATAAAATTTCATTTTATCAGAGAGCATGCGACAAAGTTTTGGGAACTTTACTCCCATTGGTTCAAAGCATAATTGGATTGGCTTCTAAATTAGATACAAATTTGTAGGTTTAATTAGATCCATCTCAATACTTGCATTTTTGAATTATTCCGATTGACAGAGCCAAACAACGTAAAAGAAGTCTAACGTCTAACGTAACAGAAGTCAAGAATTAATGAAGTACTCCAAGAACGAACGTTACATGACAGTCATTTGCAGTATTCAATCATCCTAACTGGGTACTAGAACTAAGAATATATTTGAAGTAAAGGAATAAAGATTGGTTCAGATTTTATTTGACCCATCACATTTTCTTTTACCAATAGATTATAGATTTGAGATAAATTTCAGACAATTTTTATTGTTAACCGCAAGGTTTGTGTACTAATACTTAATGAAATGCTGTGTGATATACTTAATGAAGTTCATCAAAAGTAACATTTCATTAAGTATATGATATTCATATCAAGAAAATTGATATTCTTGATATGTATATCATATACTTAATGAAATAAGTTATTTTTGGAGAATAACATATAAATAAAAGTCTCAAACATATGCAAATATAATTTACCTAAAAGAGACATTTAAATTAGACAAGCAATTAAGTTTCTAGAAAATTATTCGCATTATTTTCCAAATCTCAAACATGGTATGATAAAGTACTTCAGATTTCAAATATATCCACTTCATTTGGCTATTGAATCTGTAATATAAACAGAGTAAAGTTTAATTCTTTTTATTTTCCCTATTTCAAAATCAGAATAAAATATCAAACTTATGGATATTTCCATAGTTTAAGAACTAGAAGAAATTTTAAAAACATAAATTGGATTTTAAATTAATACTTAATGATAACATCGTACAATAAAACACTGATTTTTTTTATATTAAAGTAAATAAATAATTTAGATTTCACAAAATTCAAAAATTTTCAAACAGAACTTAATTGCTCTGAATTTCAAAATTTTTCTTCTTTTCAAGCACATAAAGCAACCTTCTTTCAATGTTTTCATAACTCATTTTCAAAAAGCGTCCAACACTACTTATCAAACATTTTCACGTATGTTTCGGAATCAATATACTTAAAAAATATGGAAAAGTCAAAATCATAATTCTGAAATCATGAAAAAAGAAAAGTATTCCTTTTTGGAAAAGGTTTAAGTGTCTAGAATTTTAATACATAAAAATTTGTGCAAATTTCTTAATTTATATACAAGTGTTGGTACTTCGTTTCTTTAACATATATCTTCTGAATATCAATTCAATATTTGCTTTTTTTTCATTTCAATATTTGATTTGCATTCAAATTTCGTACGAAATTTAAAAAGAAAATATCACAAATTCGATAATTAAAAAAAATCGCATTTTTTTAAAATTTAATACAAGAACTGAAACAATTTTAAAAGTAATTATATATTCTAGAAAACGACGAAACTGCAGTTTTATTTTTTATGGCTACATCTGTAAACAAAATGGCGAATATCATTCTTGGAAAATTGAAAACTCCGATGAATGAGTGCAGAAAAATATTTTCTGCCAAGAAATGAATGTCTTTCTCTAACTTTTATCGATTTTCAATGTTTCTTAAAAAGTTTTTTTTTATTTGGATGAACTATTTTTGCACCCTGGAAGAAAGTCTGAGATAAAGACCTTTTCTTTAAACTTGCATTCGATATACAGGACTAGAGTTATTTCTTTGTTTTCGATTTGACTTTTTCCCGCTATTTACATTTTCTTCCTTAGCGTATAACATTTTTAATAAATAGTTTCAATATTCACCATGGAAGATATTGAAACATTGATGCACGTCTATATTAAATAGGTTTGATATTGAACATAAATATCCACATCTTCCTTCCTTTTAAATGCATACTTTAAAAACACATGCATAATTAATACTTAACGGAAGAGAAACAATATCTAATCTCGCGGTCGGTATTAGTCTAAAATTTCATACAGATCTTCAACTCCAATTTTAATACCACATATCAAATTAAACCAATGCTAGAGCATTTTAATTTTCAATAGTCATGTTCACTTGTTTGTTAATAGATAAGTAAACAGACTGTCCGAACGTACATAAAATAAATCAAATAAAATTCAAAACCTTTAGACTATAGACTGCATACCAAATTTAATTGACCTACCTCGTTGTCCTTCTATCATATATAAATGGATAGAAGGTCAGTCTTTGTGATATTTTATCAGAAATTTAATTACAGATTTAGAATTTTAGGGCAAATAAGTTTTATGAAAATTGTCCTGTTGTTAAGGGATTTAAATTAAAAAAAATTAACATATAATCATTTCGAAAAATATGTATCTTCATAACAGTATAATCTAATCGAGAATCAATGAAATCCGTATAGAAAGTTTATAATCTAAGAGTAAAACCTACTTTATATTATTCAATTCATTTTAAGATAACAGCAAATATTAATATTTATTTTCATTGATATAAATATGAATGGAAAAATAAACTTTATCATTAAAACCAATTTCGATATCTTGGACTTTAAAATTAAATCCAAAATAAGTCAGTTCGGTCAGAAAATGTGTAATATATTTAATTTTAATTGCATGGATGGGAACACAATTTTAAAAAATTATGATTTTTTGAAAACTATTAAATATTTTATAGTTTTGTTGAAATTATCTATATTTATTTCTTCTATTAAATCAAAAAGTATATATTATCTAATTTTGAACCCTTAAAAGCATTTCTGTTACATTAAACATCTAAAAACTATTATTATGAACTGAAACATTATTTACCATAATATATTAACGTATGGAAAAAAAACAACCACACTGCTTCTGATGGTAAAATGGTTATAGATAAGGAATATAATATATCTTCAAAATTGTTCCATTAGGAACTATGTAATGGATACCATTAACTGTATATGTGTCATTACTTTTAAATACTTTTTATTATGGAAATAAAGTTTTTTTATCTTTAAGTTAAGACAGAAAATGTTTGCCAACCAAATTACAAGGGAATTATTTTCACTGGATTGCTTTGATTAACAGAAAAAATATACTTATTATAATATTTCTACGTAATTCACTCAAATAATTATTTAATTCTGAATTAACAACTTCTATACCAGCTCAGCAGATAGAGAAGAAAAATGCACTGCTGTCAATCTGTTCAATCCATAGGAAAATGTTAAAAAAAAAATTGTACATTATATTTTTTTCACCATATGGGGTGTAACGAAAGAATCATCGCGTTTTGAAGCAATGCAAATTTAAATTACAAACTTCATTGCAATACTAACCTGCAGAATAGGCAGCTGGCATTTTTTTAAAAATTCTTTCATTATTCCACTACCAGACTAAATTCTTTTTCGCGTAAACATGATAAAGTGGTTTATTTTTCTACGCCACGCCTCAACGACGACTGCTGAGCAGATGGTCTTTAGTGTTTGGATTATGTGAAATATTCATTATTGTTTAAAGAGTAGCAAGTGATAGGAAAAAAAATATTGAGTGGATCCTTTTGATTGTTTTTAACAATTCCAGTACACTGCTTGTTTTAATAACAGAACAAGGTCAGAAAGGTCAAAAGTTTGAATGATTAAATGAACTCCAAATAGAATAATTCGTGCGTAATTCGCAAAAATCAACATACTTTGCTAATTACGAATTGGATATTCTGCCATTAACTGCCCCAATTATTTTACATCCCAAATTAAGTATAAATATATAGTACGTAAGTTACTACAAAAACTGAAGCTCCAGGACAACAAAACATTTCAATCAAGGACACAAAGAATTGATATTATACACGTATATCGTGCTGCGAAAAGATTATATGTTGAATTCCTAAAGCATTCAGAGAAAAAAATGAAAATGTCTTCCTTTTTAACCCTTTGCACGCGGAAAACTAATTCTATGTCTAATTCTTCATCTAATAGAAAGAGTTGTTTATTGCTCTTAAAAATATATAAAATTATTTTAAATTGAATTCCCCCGAAAATGAGTTCTCAATCCTTTTACCACCGTGTCAATATTTTTAATAATAATCAAAATTAATAAATAAATGAAATTTCAAAATGATGCACAGTCTTGAATGGTCCCTGGGAGAAGACATCCAAGAGTGCAAAGTTTTGATATTTATTTTCATGTTTTTATGTATTATTTCTCCTTGAAGTATTTTTAAACAGAATTTATTTATGCAAATTGAGAAAATCATTAAAACTACATACTATGAATAAAAAGTAATTTTCAAATAAAGAACCAGATGGACCACCAAATCATTTCATTGCAAAAAACGAAATTATTGCATTACCAGTTTTATTGCATATGAACGAAAAATAACTTTTATACAGACATAATGCAATTTTTATATTGTATAAAATTCAGCGTATAAGCAAATGAAACCTTTAAAAACTTTCCCATACGTAAATTAATTTTTCCTTGCTTGAAAAACCAATTTCTTGCTCTTCGTGATGTTTTAAATTTAAACTGTCCATATTTATCGCGATACTTTTTTATATGCGATAGAAACATACTAGTTTCAAAATAATTATAATAATTCAGTTAAGTTTCAGAAAAAAATTTTATGTTGTTCTTTTTCCCGCACAGAAAGCGGTATGGGTGTATAATATTTTGTATTTTCAAACATAGGGTATAGAGTACTGATTTTTTTTACAAAGTGGGAAATTATGCTTATTATTGGCTAACATATTATTGGCTAAAAATGATAGAAATTTAGTAATTGTTATAGGAAGAAAAGTAATTATATTTCTTAATGTGATTTACACAAAGAATATGTGCAATTTATTGAATGATTCAGTATGGCATATAATTTCAATGGCATGGTAAAATTTAAGAATGGTGAAATTAGACATGATAATAAGTTTGTTGAATGACATAATTCTCGACCATAGACAGCAAATAATATATATCGAAAAAAAAAGAAAAATAGAATTTGTAACTGTTTTACCTATAGGGAAATTGTTTCACAAGTTATAATATTATTGACAAGTTACAATTACAATTTATTGTAAGTTTTTTTGCCAACCACTTGCGCTAGAAAGACGATCCGCGCTAGAAATGATTTTGTCACAAAATTACCAATGACGTATTATAAAGCAATAGTCACAGAAGCAAAAATCATGTCCCCCCCCCCTCCCGACTGCGGTTGTGTATCGGTGCAAAGTTTACAGAAGAGCAGTGTTGTGTACAAAAATAATTTACAAGATGTAAATATTTTGCTGATTTATGCAATTTACGCGGAATTGCTGCGAGTTACAGTTTGGCACGTGCATTTGTAAATCATTTGCCAGCGCAAGTGATTTAAAAAAATATTATTAACCTTTGAAGAATTATGTTCAAAATATTACTTAAATGCAAAATATTATTTAAATTACTTGGCATCAAATTTATTTCGCATTTGTAAGAGTTATGCTAGAAAACTGATCAAAAAATGAAACAATGGCATTGAATATTTACAATAAAGTACTAAATGCGACTTTTAAATTATTCGTAATATTTACAATACTAAAACTGAAAAAACTAGAGATAATAATAATAATGCATTATAAATATTTCAAGATCCTCCGGCTATCAATACATTACATAACATTGGAAATATGTCTAACAAAATATTTCAAACATTTCGTCATCTTGAATGTTATTTTTTGATCCTGATTTTAAAGTACACCTGCCTTGTTTTATCATTTTTGCATATTAAAGAAAAAGTACGAAATTGTCTAAATTGACATAATTATAAAAAATACTGCAAACGATTTTGAAGAAAACGTTTGTATTTGAGAAAAAAAAATGAATAATTAAATTACGAAATCGGTATTGAAATGAAATGAAATCATCTCTAATATGCCGAAAATTGATCGATGGCATTTCATTTATGGAAAAAAAATTAATTGGTACAATTTTACAAGAATAAACAAAAAGTTCCGTCAGAATATCACTATAAAAAGTTAATTACATGGTATTCTTATAAGCAAAGATAATATGTAAATAGTTTGTAAAAACTTTTATTACATTTGTAATTAATATCTATAAGATTACATTTCGTTAAATTATAATATCTCAATATCATGGTAAAAAATATGTGAAATTCGTTTGAAAATAAAGATATATCGGCAGGATAGGAAAAAATACAGACAAAAGATTGCTTTCAGAATAAGAATTTCTTTTTGTCATTATTTAAAAAAAATAAAAATTGTACGGAAAAGTAAAATATTACTATATTTATTCAGAATTAATGGAAAAATTATTTCTCATCAATTTGAAAGATATTTTTAGCTTCAGATTTATTAATTAAGAAGCTTCTGAATGAAAAAGTACATTCTATTCTCTGGAATAACTTGACAAGGTTATCGAGAGGAATTTCGGATAATCTAAAAGTCATTTTCGTGCCATTAACGCTTTTTATGATCTGGTTAACCGATTCTAATTAAAAGAGGAAAATTCTTTTGTGGCTCTTTTCGGAGTCCTACAGGTCGAAGAATTCGTTTCGCTTTCAGGTTGCCTTTTGATTGGGATCAACTTAATGCATAATTTTTTATAAATTAGTTCTGAAAAAGATCATTTCTCTTGAAATGTTTTCTATTTATGACCGACTGTTTTATTTTTGCTTAATTTTTGAAGATCATTCCATTATCTTTTATCATAAGAGAATATTTTTTTTTTTTAATTCCGATATATTTAAAAATATCAGAATCATAGGAATAAATAAATAAGATTTTTTAAAAAAATTTGTAGAGATAAGGCGTACTTGTTTTTATCATTTTGTTTAGTATTATTTAATCAAAATTCTCCTAATTCTTATTATTCAAATGGATTTCCAATTATTTTTTAAAAACAAAAATTGCAGAATGAATTTTAACTTTATTACTTATAATATTCTACATTAAAAAAATGCACTGAAAAATGCACTGGTCAAAACTGTTTCTTTCTATGTGTTATACAATATATTTATCTCGATTTAAATTAATAAAAATACTCGACAGAATTCAAGCTTGTATTTTCTCTTTTTTTCTGTGAATAAGGTATTTTCGTAATTTTGATATTTTTTAGCATTAGCTTATGAAACGTTTAATGGTCCAGCACTATCTTATCCAAAGATAAAATTTAAATCAAATTTAAAGGAAAGGAATTTAAAATTATCATGATTATGTTTCTCTAATTACGTGCGCTTTTACCATTCTAACATAATTTTAAAAAGTTCTAGCGTTTAGATTATTTATATACTATCTACAAATTGCGACTTGTGTAAAATTGTCATGCATGTCACAAAAATCATTTATATTTCACTTATAAGACTGATCGTCTCATCTAGAGCTATAAAATTGGGTCATTATTACACCTCGAGCTAATACTAGCTAATTATAATCTTAATTAAAAATTACGAGAAATTTAATTTTTTGCTTACTTTTAAAGCTTTAGTGCCACCTTGTATATGTAATTGTTTTATTTACTCATATCATTTATTTTATTATTTCTGATTTTTTAATGGGTTTTGTGACTTTCTATTGCACGGGGTATAGAGGAGGTATTGTAATCGTCAAGAATTTGAACTCGAGATTTTGACAAAATCTCCACGTTTTACCATCCAACCGGAATTCGAAAAACACAGACCTTATATCTGTCTGTCTGAGAACTCGAAAACACTTTAAAATAAAAAGATGAAATTTAGTATATATAATTTAGACCACATCTACAGATTTTTTTCAATCAAATACTGAACGGTATCCAGTCCGAGAACGTCTACCTGTTGCAATACAAGGGAACTTATAACTACAAAACGCAAATCACCGAATGAATAAAATTTTGTACACTGATTCAGCACCTAAAATGTAGATCCTTATCAAATTTTAAACCAAATCTATCGAAAGGTTGATCATCTCTATGTATGCACTTTCATGTGTATATAAACGTAAGGGCTTAAATCAGTAGAATTAGGTACATGATCTAATGACAACATTCATTTGTAGTTTCGAGTAGAATTTTGATGTCAACAGACCGGCTAATGTCCTTGTTAAAATGTGAAATTATTTCCTTGTTAAGAAATTATTATTCAACTGTCAAGATGCCGGTTAGAAATTTATAGGATGCAGTCAATGCTTCATTTTTAATTAGATACGTCATTATCAAATGAAGCACATTATCTTCCTAAAGAAAGGAAGTACCAAACTTGATACTCAAGTATACCCATTACAATTTGATAGTTCATATCAGTAATGATCGAGTTCAAATATTAAGCACCCAGCACTCGCCAATCTAGCTCGTCTCGTAAATATCCTCTCCTAACCTGGCCATAGATTAGATAACCTTCGTTTAAAATATTGCTATTACTATATTTTAAAACATAAAAGCCACTGATGCTTTTATTCATATGTATGCACATTTGAGTATTTAATAATTGATTATGTAAAATTGATAATTTTTTGAACTATTAAAAAGGGAATTAAGAGCTTAGAAAGTTAACTCCATTTCTAGGCTTTCACTGAAATAAAAGTAACATGAAATAAAAGTTCAATACTTAAATTATCTGGTTTTTGAACTAAAATGATTTTTGATTCTTCCTAATATATTTACAAACCTTTTCCTCATTAAAAAACACTTAAAGAGGGGATTTAATGGATTAATGTGTCATTGTGACAACATGTTTAACTTATTTGCTATGCATTATTAATTTACGTAAGAGAATAAAAATTCATGTTAATTGGATTATTCTATTGCAAAAATAAAAGTCTAAGATAGCTATAATTTCATAGAAATTCTGGGCTCATAAGTGATTTCCTAATTTCGACTGCTTTTTAACCTATTCGGATAAGTCCTCAATGGAAATCTTAAATTAGGAATTATCGTTGATATCTTAGCATTTACTTCCATTTCTTGATTAATCGTAATTTCTATCCATAAAATCCAGAGAAGGAAAACCTAATATTTCCGAATAAAAGATTATTAATTTTTTCCTCTCTGGTAAGAATTTAAACATTATATTTCGCATTTTATTAGATTTTACCTAATGCAACCTCTTTACTAAAATGTTTAATATTTCATCATTCGTATTTTATTTATTTTAAATGCTCCATTTTGACATTTCTCATCAATCAAAGAACGAATACGTATAAAAGAGAATGAATATCCAAAATGTGTCGTCACACTGTATGGTAGCATTCACTTTGCGAAACATCCTCATTTAAACGAGTCGCTTTCTTGCATTTTGTTTTGCTCGTTATATGAATCGCTCATTAAATGAGGATTTACTGTATCTACAAATTGATTTTTAAAAACTTTATATTCAGAGACATAGATTTCGATAATTATACTTCCGTGCATGCAAAATATCTCAAAGCCTATTTCCTATTTTTGCACCAATTTCGATATGTTGGAAATTTCTTTTTCAGTGTTAGTTGTGATGAACCGTTTCCGTCATTACGCTCACAAATAACTGTTTTTATTTATTTCAATAAACTAAATAAAATTTCCCTTATAGAGATCTGATTCCTTAGAGTCTCGAATATATCAAAATACGCTTAAGTAGTTTGTCAGACTTCCTGTTTTCAGACAACACACAACAACAGATTTATGTCGTTTTATATCTTCGGTTTGTTGCTTGATTTCCGAAATATTAAACTAAACCAGTTGTTTGAGAAAATCTGCGAACTAGAAAAGCTGTTGATGTAACATCTGTTTTCAACACATCCCTCGGCGAAAAGTTTTGTTTACGTAAATGATTAAAAACCCGGAAGTAGTATCTGCCAGTTAGGATCAGTTTTCTTTATTCTCCTTATCCTCGCTGTTTAGGCATTGTATGAAAAGAAATTTTAAAATGAATATTTATTATCTCTATGTATATGACATATTTTATTCATTTATCAGTAGATTACAGAGTGAAGGAGTTATATTAAATATTCAGAAAGAATAAAATGAATGAATATTGATTATTACATTACCAATCAATGGAAAAATTCTATTTTATAAGTAATCAATCATGCTAACATATTTATTTATATATATAATATGTATTACATAATTGTAGTTTCTAAGGAATATTTGGAAATTATAGAATATTGCAGGCATTTGCTTTGCTTCTATATGCTATTTTAACACTAGGTTTAAGAGAACAGTCACTGACGCGTTTTAAAAAAAAATTTTTTTAGGGAAATTACAAAAACTGTTCGCATTTTTATTTTATCTCTTGTATTGACTTTTATCCGTTGAAAGAGGTTAATATATATTGAAGTCTATTTTCTTCAAAAGTTTTAAAACATTGGGATTCTCTATGTCGTATACCTATCTCTACGAATGTGCAACAATTTGACGCAATCGTAATGTAAATAAAATTTTTAGTAAATTAGTTTTATCCATGTAAAAATGACAATAATAAGTATCAATGAATCTCGATCCCGTTATCTCAAATGAAACAATCCTGATAAGCAACAGTAGGAAGAACGGAAAACAGAATGCGAATTGCGCCAGAGTGCGAAAACATATTGAAAGTTGTAATTGCTATTAGTTCGAGTATTGAGAAATAAAATATTATTTTTTGAATAAACAATATTATTGTGAAACTCACTTTTATACTGTTTAGGATCTCATACAAAGAGTGTACTGGTTTAAGATTATCCAGAAAGTATTTTCTATTTCAGTTGGCCAAAGAACTTGCAGAAAAAGAAAAGAAACAGTACAAAAATAGACTATAATACACTATCTCCAAGTACTTCATAAGAACGCAAGACTTGCCAAATTGGAAACTTTGTAAAATTGGTAATTTTGTAAAAGAAACAGAAGCATTATCACCTGTAGAAAAATGTGAAATAATGGTGTGCGAAAGTGTACAAAAAATTCTTTCTATAAATAGATCTCATATTTTCATTGTTTTTTTTACTCGTAATGTTTAATTATTTTGCTTTCTAAGTGGTTGTTTTTCTTTAAATATATGTATTCGTTCATGCGTCAAACTGACGCGTGCTCGTAGTTTAGTTATATTAACGTCCCGTTTTAAGCAACACTAGGGCTATTTTGGGACGGACCTCGTTATTTTGAACCGCGGTCAGATGGCGAGGACGACATCTGAGCTGGCACCCCCTTTCCACACCACACCACACCACACCAGCGGGATGATGTTTGGTCAGGACGGATTTAACGTGCAACAGACCCCCTTACACGACGGTTCTTTGGTGGAATCGGGTCTCGAACCTGAAACCCTCCGGTTCCGAAGCCCAGACCTTACCACCAGGCCACCGCGGCCGACTCGTGCTCGTCGAGATTGATATACAAGAAAAGTTTTGTAAAACTAGTGTTAATTTGACCAACCACAATGATTTATAATATTTACAAGTTATCTTTGTGTTATTTTGTTGTTATTAGTAGCCCTATATGTTTGTTTTTTCCATTATCGATGCTTAAATTCCTTGTGTGCTAGAAAGTATACCACAAGGCATACAAACGTAAGTCAGTACACTATTTATAGAAGAATGTTCAAGTATACAGGAAGCAGGCACAAACACAAAGAAAAATGGGAAAAATATACAAAAAAAATATCCTTGCATACTAACGGAAACATATTGTAAATGATATTCATATATACAATTATATACAATTGGAGCATAATAAAAAAAATCACAGATACAAATACATAAAGCATAAAATGGATGCAAATACATATATGTAAACATATGTAGGCAAAGACACAGAAATAACGTCTAAATAATACTGGAAAAAATACTATTAATGTATGTACAAAAGAAAATAAAAAATACGTACAAAGGCAGATAAATGAGAAGGCTAAGCTATATTGCTATTTGGAAGTCAATTTCTAAATTTAAGTCTTTCGGAAATAAATTTAGTGTATCCAAATATCACGTACTTGGCATACTAGTCCCTATATTACCAACGTGTTTATAACTAAGATTTAAATACACTTTCTCATCAATTAAAAATGTTACAATACAATTTATATATTACAATACAATGTTAGTACAATACAAATTATAATTTTAGTACCACTTATCTTTTAACAACAGCAACGTCCCGATATTAGGTATCTTCAAATTCACATATTTTATTTATAACAAAAATCTTATATGTACATTTTCTTTGTCATTAAATTCAGTTATTTTGAATAAAAAGCAAAATGCATCAACATTATATATGTCATTTTTTTAATATCCATAATTTTAGTCCGTTCAAATTTTTAATATCACTTTAATTTTTTGTATATTTTTATTATTTTTCTAAGAGATATTAATGTTTACATTAAATGTAACTGATGCAGACAACAGTGATCAAATATTCAGTTTACAGAAAAGCTATAATAATGATTGGTTCTTATATATAGCAGAATTCAGAGATCTGATTAGCAAGCCAAGTGCTTTAATAAAATTCTGTTCTACTCTGATTTTAAGAACATGTTTTAAACTCTAGGAAATGGATACTGGATCTCTTTATAGAATCTTAGTTTATTTGAATTGCATTTTATGCTAGTGAAAACTAATATTTCAATATTTTTGTTTATAAATGGATAAAATAATTTATTGTTATAATTCCAACATTCTTGGAATCAATTTAAGTCCATTCATCCGGTATGATCGTTGTATCTAAGATTTTGGATCTAATTATCTGTTAAGAAGTAAGTTTATCTTCAGAAATTCCATTGATTTGTGTGAAATTATTAAGAAGATCACAATTTCTAAAGGTTAGTTAGGTTAAGTTATATTAACGTCCCGTTTAAAGCAACACTTGGGCTATTTTGGGACGGACCTCGTAATTTTGAACCGCGGTCAGATGACGAGGACCACACCTGAGCTGGCACACCCTATCCTCTCCACACCACTCCACACCAGCGGGAGGTCGTTTGGTCAGGACGGATTTAACGTGCAACTGACCCCATTACACGACGGTTCTTCGGTGGAATCGGGTCTCGAACCTGAAACCCTCGGGTTCCGAAGCCGAGACCGTACCACCAGGCCACCGTGGCCCCACAATTTCTAAAGAAGGCTTTCTTTAAATACGCATAATGTTCCATGTCTTTGCCAAATTTACCTACTGATATCAATGAAATAAATAAAGATATTAGCAACAGTTAATTCCATTGGTACAATAACTTAGGAAATTATAGCATGAAGTCAATTAAGGAATTTGAAATTAGATACGAGTTATTTCCTACTCAAACCAACAACACAAAGGCTATTTTGGCGTGGACCTCATCATTTTGAATTCCTAACAAATATTGAGAGCGACATCTAAGCTAATATCCCTTTCTCCAAGCCTCAACATTACTCCAACGGAAGGTCATTTGACCCATAGAGTAATGTATATCAAAACTATATACACGGAAGATCATTAATTGACTCGGGTTTTGAATCTGAAGTAATTCGACACCAAACTTTACCACGAATAATCATTATCACTAGGTGCGAATATACACTTTCATACTGTTTATTGGAGTAATTCACTAGAAAAATTTATTAACCTTATAAGCTTAAAATAAACTGCGGAGTAAAATCATAAGCATTGAAAGTATGAAAAGCGAAAATGTTAGGAAATCATAAAATAATAAGAATAAAAAACAAACCTGTCTAATCTGTTTTATATTAAGACATTAACGACCTCTTTACATGCCATTCAAAACTACTTTAATAGACAACAAACAGCTTTCACATTTATCGCATTAAAAAGCTTTACCCATTCGGCTGTTTAACGTGAAAAATGGATTGGAATCTCCGATAGTTTACCATTCACTCTTTTATTTAGCTAAAATATTAATATTCTTTATTATGACATTAAAAAAGTTATGAACTATTAATCATCATATTAATGATAATTAAGTTTATTAATTATCATTTATTATGGCAATAATTAATATATCATTTCAACTATCTACGCCTTTCAATTTTAATTTAACAGCATCCAAATACGATTTAATTTGCCGGCGTCCTGGCATAAGTTTAGCGAGTCTTCCCCGTGATCTGGGCCTCCTGGACTCGAGTCCCAATTAGGGCATGGTTGTTCTTCCGTTCTTCAATCTGTGAGATGTGTAAATGTGCCCTCCTTTAAAGAGGGGTTCTGCAAGCAAATGAGTGATGCGTGAGTAGCTAAGTCGTACTCTTTGCCCTAGTTGGCGCTACTAAAAAAACAAGAGACGCTCCCCCACCGGCTTAAATCGCCTTCTTCGTAACAGCGGGCTTGTCCATGGCAAGTGCCATAAGAAACAGCAACGATTTAATTTAACTACAACCAAAGTTGGCCAATACATTATCTTCATAAAAATTCAATTCCGGTACATGAAACGTTTACAAATCCTACAATGAATGCATCTGAATTTTGAAAATTTTATATCAGCGACAAATACATAATTGTTAATTTTTCCTCTTATGTTAAAACGGTTCTTACTTTTTCTCCCTCAAAAGTTAGAAGACCTAGTTAAATTGGCAAGATTTCAAAAATGAATGATTCCCATTTCCATAAAACTTCTAGCTATGGTAGAAGTAATTAGAAAGTGTAATATATAACCCTAGAGGAAGAATATTCTATTTCCTTCACAGTTAAGGAATCGTAGTCAAAACTGTAACCGACTCCATCCTAATTTAATGCTCTGATATCACGCAAGTAATTCATACATTTGAATGGAAATATTTTTATATCTTTATAACAGCCTATAATTCATTATTTCTATTTAGTCAGAATAATACATCCACAGGAAAACTACTCAGTTGATCTCTATAAATTTACATTAGTTAAATAGTGAATGAATATGATTTTTCTTGTGCCTAGAATAAATTTATATATTAGGCCAGCTATTTTTTAAAACTATATTCACTTCCCGCTTTTAAAACAACAATAGGGATATTTTGGGACGACCTCGTAATTTTAAATTGCAGTCAGATGACGAGGAAAACACCTGAGATGGCACCCACTCTTCACACTTCCACGCCACACTAGCCTGAGGAAGTTTGTCCTCAATGGATTTAAAGTGCATTAGACCCGCTTACACGACTATTCTATGATGTAATCGGATCTCGAATCTGAAGCAATCCCATGCTGAAGCCGAGACCTTACCACGTGGCAACAGCGGCCTCGTATATTCGGCCAGAATTTAGCTGAAAAATTTATAACACATATTATACATAATCAAAAATATATATTTGTGTGTCATGCTCTAAAATCAGAGGTACAATGCATATAATTGCAAAAGTTCTGCCTTTCCAAAATAATAATTAAAAAAAAAACTCTTCGTGCCGGACAGATGGCGTTCTTTAATGCAAGTTTAAGTTACTTTATTATTTTAATTATTCATTCTACATGTCGTTTTTCGCTGCGTGTTACTCATGTTACATGCAATCATTCTGAACTTCACTATAACAAACAGCTTTTAGTTCTGATGATTATTAGTACTGAATTACTCGTGTCTTTCTAAACATTATTGCATAGCTCAGACATCTTGCGATGTGTAACTACCAGAACCAGCTTTCTCGCATATTCTCTAATAAATTTTCCATGCCAGAGAACGTTTTACATGGCATTGTCGTACAATAGTTACGAAATATACATTTGGCACGAATTTAGCATTTTTATTGAATTTATCATTTCATCCATGGCGAATTATTTAGCGATTAAACCCTAGAGTCGAATTTGTGTTTTAGATGCCTTTTTCCCAACCGATTCCAACGAAAATTTGACAAATCAAAATTGATATGTTTTTATCATTTCGTTTTTGAATTATCACGTTTAAATATTTCTGGAAGTACGAACCGACAGACAGTCAACTCGCAACTGGATTTCGCTCAAAGTTTGACAGATGTCAGCATCAAAAATGAAAAATCTGTGAACCAAATTTTATTCATCTAGCTCTCTTTGTTTTATAATTATCGTGTTGACTTATATTTGTACAGTCGACAAAGGGACTTTATTTAAACAGATTTTACACCAAATTCGATAGAAATCTGAAAATTTGGTTTAAAGACCATATATCGAATTTAATCTTCTCACTCAAACCATTTTAAAGTTATAGTTGTCACAAACAGGATGCCAAAAATATGTTTCTGGAACTTAGTGAGGTCGGATACCTTGTGGTTTGACGAAATCTTGTGGTTTAATTTTTTTGCGGTTATTTATACTTCCTCTTTACTACGTATACGAGGAAGTAAAAATATAGCAATATCTTTTGCATATCTAACATAATTGTAATTTAATCGTTGAATTTGATCTTCATCTCTCAGAATTCTTTCTGCAGTTGTGTTAGGTATGTTTCGATTAGAGCATTTCTATAATATTTATGCTGATTCAAGTTACCGGAAACTGGTTATGCTTTCCGCCATTCAATTTTTTTTTCTTCTGTTTAATGCAAAAGGCTAGTAACAAATATGCATTGACAAGGAATGTGCTTCCGTTGATAAGAATACAAAACAGCAAAATATAATGAAATAATGTTATGAATTAATTGTGGCAGTGATTTAATCCATAATCAATTAGAATAATTTGGCACCACAAAATAAAAATAAAATGCATAACTGAATAATACATGAAGGCTGGAATATGGTTTTAGAAACAGGAATTCTAATTCAAATTCTGGAATACAGAAGGTTCAATTTTAACTTACATTTCTTTATTTAACAAAAACTTCGACAATGAGAACAACTTAGCAGAAAAACAATAAATGCAGCAGTAAATATTATACAGTACATACTTTATCAAGGAAAAATATTTTCAATGAAAACGAGCCTTTCCATGTTCACTTTTCGAACACCACACATCACAAGACAAAAGCTATGGTTATTACAAGTAGTCTTTTTACAGCTCAAAAAACATAAATCGCATAGTACGTCATGTGAGTACTTTTCGATTATTATTATGTGGGTAATTCATAATGTTATAATCTATACGTATTTTGATATTGAGTTGCCAATGGCAATATTTTCAAGTAGAATTTTTTTACATGAAAATTAAAAAAACTAAAAATCACTGCCGAAATAATGAAGAGAACAAGTAAATGATATTTATGAAAAACGATTGGATAATGAATTTAATGAAATTTCGTCACAGGAATTCTATATTGTTTAGAAAGAAATAAAAGAAGAATGATAAGTGTTCTATTGAATTTTCCTATACATAATTAGAAATTAAATTCTATTAATTATTTCGATTAATTCGATTAGCTATTTAAATTCTATTTTTTTAAATTTTATTTATGAGCTTTAATCGGTGTAACGCCACTTTTGGCACACACGTAATCATCATCATAATACATAATTAGACTTTTTTTATTGTAATTTAAAAGACGCATTCTTGGATCTACATTTAAGAAGGTTTGAATAAAGTTTTTCTTTTAGTTCATTAACTCAAGCTATAAAATTCGCCCGGATATCATTGCAAATTTTTCCTATTTCTGTTAAGTGTGCTTTATTAGAATACCTGTAATACAAGTTTGTTCATTAGCGACACCTGCCCGGATAAATTTTGATGACAGAAAAAGGTTTCTAATAACTTCAAAGAATACTCAAACATACATTTGCGTAATATCTTATATAACAATTTCTTAAAACGAAGACTATCGGTGAGGTTTTTGAGGATGGAAGGTTCTTTGTGAGAAATTTTGGCATTTTTCTATTCTGAGGTATCAGGACTAAATTGACCTTAGGAATTAGAGGTTTGGTTTGGTTTAGTTATATTAAAGTCCCGTTTGATTAAGAATTAGATGATTTATAAAGCAACATTAGGATTTTTTTAAGATCGAAGACACTTGAGCTGGCACTTCTCTCCAAAATCTCCGCACCACGGAGAGTATACTTGGCCGCAATGGATTTAACAATCACCAGATGCGTTTAGTTGATGGTTCCAAACTTGGCAGCTTTTGGTATTGAAGCCGAGCCCTTACCCAGGTTTATCTTCGATATTTCATTTAAAGAAGAAACCCGATCAATGTCTATTTAATAATAAATTCCAACACGCCTTAACAATAAGAAATTAATAGATAATTCTTTGATCCAATTAATTTAGGCGTATATATTTTTTTAATAAGAATGTGTAACATTTTGTCGTTCTCACTTCATTTTGGTTATGAATAATCTAGAATGTTCTTTATTTTAATCATAAAAACTTCGTCCATCAACGGTAGCTCACAATAAAAATAAAGAAGCATAAAAAGCCTTTTTTCAAAGCATAAATTCCAAATTTAAATAAGAAAAAATTGCGTAATCCCTGTAAATTCGATCTGATTTTATTACTGAAATATAATGAAACTTAGCATTTATGCTTACCTCCCTCCTATTTGCAATATTATTCAAGATATTACAGTTACATAACATTTAAGCAATCTCCGTATAGTATTAGGATCAAAATTAGCAATCATGTAGTGCCTGGCAACCTTTGAAATCAGCTGATTGCTTAGTTGCCATTATTGGAAATTCTATACCTTCATGCTCAAATTATTGAGAGCTATGATTACAGCTCACAACTATTCTGATACAGCTAATAATACTTTAGAGTGTGGAAATGATTTTCACTAAGTTCAATCAGATTGCATCTCGTTTGTTAAATTTATTGATATTTTTATAGAACAATTCAAATAGTGTAACGGCTTATTAGTCATACAAGTCGCGTTTGGCGACAAACTTGGTAGCCTAGATTATTGACGTTTTGGTTGTTATATTATTTTTAAATTAATAATATTATAAATTAATAAATTTTACTTCATTATTTTATATGATTGAAAATCATGAATTCAACTAAATCAAATTATTATAAATTAAATTGTGCAAATATTACGAAATAAAAATCCTATGAAAATCCTATTATGGAGTTAATGATTGGCGAAAACCCACACTTTAATATTTTGATGGGCGAATTTGAATTCCATCATATAATTTTAAAAAAAAACATTGTTAAAGAGAATGTATTAAATTAAATGAAATTTATTAAATTAAAATGATATATATGAAAATTAAAATGATATTTATGAAAATTAAAATGATATTTCTATGAAAATTAAAGTGATATCATTTAAATAGTTATTTTTTCAATCTTAAGATAATACAAAGACTACATTTATGAGAATTGTTTTGGAAGGTAGGAACATCTATTTCCACAGGCAAAACAAAGATTACTCATCTAACAATACTTAAACTCATTTTTGCACTCGATTTAACTCGATTAACTCATTTTTGCACTCGATTCTGACGAGTATACTCGTCATGGTAAAAGTACAACTTTTTGCATTATGACGAGTTTATTCGCCAGGAGTAATAAGTAGTAACAATTTGCAATTTGATTAACAATTTTAGTAAAAATTCAAACTATTTGTAAATCTCAAGATGTTTAAAATATTTTGAGGCCAAGGCGAAATCAAATGCATTTATTTCAGTTCCATTATGCATTCCACCATGCTTTGCTCAATACCAATTTTTAACAGCAAATTAAAATAATAAATTCAATTTTTATATTTCTTTTCGTTCATATGTAAAAAATGTATGTTAGTTTAAGTAAATAAATGTGATTATCGAAATAAAAAAAAATAAAAGTCATTTCATAACAGCATAATTTCATAGTACACATACTCTGTGTTTGACGATTATACTCGCCATTGCTACATTTTACCACACAGTTTAAATACACATTTTCCGAAGTCGAAACAGTTAACTGGTTAAACTTTGTTTGAAACCTATTTCTTTTATATCCACATTCCTAGGACAGAATGGACTTAAGATGAAACATTGAACCTTCTCCAGAAAAATGCAATTAGTATTTTTCACTTCAATTAATTAGTTAAACGAAGCGATAAATTTATACAGCTATAAAAATATTCAATGAAGCAGTCTGAAATAAGTAAAATGGTTTGTTTGCATCTGATTGTCGCCATTTGACAATAAGTAATAAGAGCTATTTCTTTGCTACGTACGTTAACGTTTTATATATACAGATTCCTTAAGAATTTGGATTTATTACCTTTCGTTTTAAGTTATATTCTGATAAAAACAAGTTTTTCAATTTTAAAGTAAAAATAATTATTTCAGTAGCAGCAATTAAAAACAGAAATATCAGGAATTTATAATTAATTTTCGCTACAAATTAATTATAAATCTAAAACATAAACCATAAATAAAAAAAATTATACACGTTAAACAAACAACACTTTTGTGTGAATTACATCAATGGCTCTTAATTCTATTTTGCCATTTGTAGCCATATATATATTATTTTCCAAAATTTCAGCAATTTATAGTCGTATTCTTGACTAATAAGTACTATTATTCCTGTCTTAGGCAATTGAAAAAATATTTTTGCACACGATCATTTAATCCCTTTGTGTTAAAATCATTTTGCATATATTATGGACAAGCTGTGCTCAGGAATTTTATGACTGTGTGGTGACGAAGCATTTAAAAAAACCGTTTCAAACCCGATTAGAAGAGTATGTATAGATAGGGATGTAATATATTGAAAAAAAAGATAAATATGACAAAATACGTTGCTTACTTTCGATACATTTCGCCCATCCTAAACCCAATTCTAATCGCTACAATTGTTTTCACCTGTTGATGTATCAGTTACATTTCTTATATCAACATCAGAATCTTCAAAAAATAAGCGTCAAACACATTTTTTCACGACTTTAAAAAAAAACTAAAATCATTACTGCCACTATCATAATAATATTCTAAATTATTGTTACACCTTTTCAGACTTGTTACAAATAAATTTTGTAATTATATAAAAAGTTAATAAAGTATGAAACCAATTGCTACATACACAGCGCGAATGACACTTGCTAACTTGCACGCTAAGTACCGAGGCACATGCATTAGTCCGACCCATTACTATGTATTTTGATTTCAATAATACATCACAAGTGTAGCTCGTTTGTTAGTGCGAATGGGTTAGAATGCTTACTTCCAATTTAACCTGAAGTGCGTTCGATATTCAATACACGTCAAGCCAAATCCTTATTTTGGAGTGATCGATGTGTAATTTTTTATCTAATGAAAATAAAATCGTATTCCTTTTATTACGATTATTTTGCAAAATCAGCTATGTAAGTATTTGCATCGCATTCGACGTGTATATGCGTCATCACTTTACTTTAAAAAGTGGGACTTGACTCACTTTTAAAAATTCTGCAGTGAACTGCTTTATCTTCTTATATTGACCCATGGGGGGGAGGCACCTCGAAATTGAGGATGAGAAGTTTCCGGCATGATGGTTGGTTCTTGCCACCCTCGTCTGTACACGAAAAGCTGAGGCCTGACTCCTTCCATCGATGACGGGACGTACTTCCTTAAGGAAGGGTTGTACTGTGGCCGGTGATGACCCTTAGGATTCAACCACAGTTCCCGCCAGTGTTCTGTTGTGGCGGTCCGGGCATTCAAGTTTTTTTGAGTGCCTTTCGGCGGGTCGGAGTAGCCAGTTTGTGATACCCTCTTCTGTCACACTCAAGTATTAATACTCACATAAATGTGTTAAACAGTTCAGATTACTTATTTCAGTGGTCAGTTAATTAAATTATTTTGGAATGTAATAAAGAGTATGCCCGTCTCCACGTATTGGTGAATAATTCGAGTAATTCCATCCACAAGCTTTCCAGATCGTAAATAGTGGATAATTGTAGTAGCATCAACAATCCGGGATTAATCATAGCAACTATAAAAGGAGCAATGTTTCTCACAAGTCTTATCATCGTAATAGATGCTACATTTTCTCCCCTAAACGCAAGAGAAAAGTTTTTAAGATATAAAAAAAACAAAGAAAATTTCTAGATAAAATGAAATGCAGGTATAATGAGAAAATAAAATATACAGATAAGTCTAAAATTCTTAAACAAGGATAATTCTGGGCACTATAGTATTATTACACTTTTATAATATCTTAGAATTAAAGAGTTTGCTTGATAATGGTTAACACAAGAGTAGTTTTTAAAAGTAAAAATATATTTAAAAAGTTCTCAATTTTGAGTGAGTAATTTCATAAATTTTTAAATAAAAATTATACAATAAAAATGAAGATATTGATAAGAAAGTGTGAAAGGAATGATATACAATTCCGTCGGCTAATGGAGTTAAATAATAAGGTCAAAAAATATTATTGAATATATATTTAAGTGATTTTAGACTTACTGAAAACAGCGTTGAAATGGCATTGTTCCAATAAATTTAAAAACAACAAGCCAGTTTAGTAACGATGCATAATAAATTTAATATTTTTATATTTGTGAAAACATTTCCCGGTTTAGATTATTTACACGAACTTCTAAGACAGCACTCGTAATTTTGGGCAATGACCAGATAATAAATACTCTATCTGCGCTAGTATTGCCTTTTCCAATTTTTCGTACCTCACTAGCGAGAGGAGATTTGGTACGGTTTTAGAGTGCACCAAGCATGCTTAAAGAAATTCAGAAGCACTAAAATTTCACACAAGAAGAATCCGCTCAAAAACCTAAGAATTTGTCAAAAGCCCAATTTTTTTTCGGAATAATAAAAATCACGTATGTATTGGTAATTCCCGTGTTGTACAATATTACATATTTATGCGCTAGTACGCTAAATAAGCTATCCGTGTAAAGTAACTTATACTTTACATTGAAGCCTTAATGCGATTTAGAATTGCTGTTGAGAACTAATATATAATTCTAGAATTCAAGGATAAACGTTCGAATTAAGGAAATGTTAGTTATTTTAAATAGATCTAAAAAAATTCAAGGTAAAAATATAAACTCGATAAAATTCAAGTCATTTTATAGTGATCATAGAAACTTATTATTGCCCACAAATATATTCCGACCTCATGAAAAATGATGGTAAAATTCGCGTAACAAACATCTCGCATAAGGATCAAACAAAAATGTGAAAAAAGAATGACTTAATGAGTGATGTTTCACATAACAAGCGACGAGAAGACATCACCACGCCACTAGTATGATCATGTCTAATTATCTTGGTCTTTGTTTAGAACTTGTTTGTAGATAATTGAAATACTTTTTTTTTTCAAATTAGAATTGGGACAATAAAACAGAGTTAATTGAATCCTAAAAAGAGAAAAAGAGCAATGCATTTTGATAAGCATGTTGGCAACAAATTGTTACATGAAAAGGAAGTCCTGAGAAAAATCGCTTGATGAGGACCTAATATAACGAATGATTCGCATGACTAGAAAAACAAAATGTTAAAAAAGTTGATTCGCTTAACGAGCGTTATTTCAAGGAAAGAGTGTGGAGAAGCCATCGTGACGTCACATGCGGAATTGGACTATTTCAGAATGTCTTGAACCTGTATCACTCATATTCGGAGAGAACCAAGGAGGAACATGGAAAACGCTTTGGACGGATAGCGTTGTCGAACGCTACTCCGAAGTATTTGAGTAAGTGTCTCTGGATTCTTTATCGACGAGATTGTATCTTTGGTCAAAGTTATGGAACTAGAGGTGGATATCAACGTCATCGATGAATTGATGGTAGAAAACAGCCAGAAATACAGAAGACCTAATGGAGTTGTTTTCTGTGTCACAGTAAAAAGTTACGGAGGAGATACAGACTCCTCTTAGACTACAAGACTAGGTGATAGACTAGGCAGCTGGAGATTTTTAGACTCAGGGGAACAATAACCTTCCAGTGAAATGAGGCAGATACTGAAAGTATGGTAAATTGTATCGTACGTTCAAAAACATAACCCTAATTACGAAGTAGGTATGCGCGTTATAAATTTATTTTAAGATAATGCTGTGTCTCATTTTGGCTACATTTTGAAGCATATCTAAAAAGAGTATTTTTTTTTTCATAAAAAGCATGCATTATAAATTATCAATTACATTATTATAAATTTATTTGAGGTTTTGGAATGGAACACATTTTCCTATTTTATATGGATTGCTATAGGAAAAAAAATGTTTAACTTAACGTGGATTTCGCATTTAGTAAAATTCGGGAAAGAATTATACTAGTTAAGTGTGGGTTTATTGCAATCTCCCACTTCAAAATATTTTACCTCCATTTGCTTTTAACTCTTCGTTGTATGATTTTTTTCTTATTTTGTGAAATAAATCAGATATAATTCATGCTCTAGATTAAAAGAAAAATGCTTAAAAAATCCTTGTGTAAACATATAATAAAAAATAATTAAAAAAGACAGGATACTGGAAATATCCATCATCATGCAAATTTACATGTTAAGCTCAGTCCAAAACTTCAAAGTCCTTCTCTTCTAAATTTCTCCACACATTATCGCTTTTATTAGTAAAAAACAGATTAGTTATGAAAAACATTTAAGAAATTGCACGTTTCTTCCAACCACTACAAACAGCGAAATGACAAGTTTAAACCCTCTATAATGATTTTCACAATTTTTTTTTGACAGCCACGTTACTTATTATGCAATAGTCGTGAAAAACAAGCAATTTACAGTACACCTGTTTTGAGTATAATTTTTTGTTCACAAAGTGTTAAGATAGAAATTCCCATCATCATGCAAAAAAGAGTTAATTCATTTTTGTTTTTTTTACAGTTTTGATTATCTTCGCGCAAAATGGTACCTTTGTTTTAACTGGCGTGAATCAAAGGTTAGACATACGTTAGGGACTTAAACACCGAGATGGTATAATAAAATACTTTTTTTATCTTCCGATATATTTTTTTTTTCAATTTCTTACGTTTTTATTTTGAAACTAAGATTAATAAATATCTTCTATGTTAAAATTTTATCTTAAAATAAACGTTTTTCTGATACTAAATTATAATATCTAATAACTTTTCATGCAGATAAATTTTAAAGTTAAAGTTGAGTTGTCCTATTTCTACATATTAAATTTCTGAAAAAATTTCAATGATCAAAAATTTTTTTAGTTCATTACTGATTTATTTCTGTCAATGAGATTTTTCTTTTGTCCATTTTTTTATTCAATTAATCCTGTCAACTTGTTAATTGTAAACAGTTGACAGCTATAAAATTTTAGCCTAAAAAATGATTTGAAATATTTCTTTTAAATAGATTATGGAGATAACGAGGTGTTTGCAACAGCAGTTTGAGGAACAACGATAAATAAATCGACAGTAATACACATTTCTTAGTGATAAAACCCAACAGTAAGAAACACTTATCCTTATCTGGTTTTCAGTTATTTGCGTAAATAATCTTCTTAGACACGATGAGAATCAACGCCAGATGTTCCTTCAACAGTTATTAGCTCGTTAATTCCCTAACACTGTTGCTTATTACTGCCTACGATTACTTTCTAAAGAAGTCAATGAAACCACTGAAGGTTGAATGTATTTATACTTTTTGTATTTTATCTAACATCCGTTTTATTTCGAAACTAATGTATTTAAAGCAAATACATATTTACTGCATTTAAAAAAAATGAATTATTTGTTTCCGAAATTTGGAGAAATCATTAATAAAAAGGTTTTAATATATTTATTTTAATTCATAGAATTAATTCTTCATTAAATTTAATTTTCCAATAGCTTATTGCTAAACTAACAAAATATTTACATTGATCACATTATCTAATAATATGTTTTTGATAATTTCCACAAAACAGTTCAATAAGAATTACAACAGGAGATATCTGCTGAAATTTGATTAAATATTTAAATATTGCGTTTCTAGTTGTATTTTTTAAAAAATAATTTATATACAATTTGTTATATTCATTTATTACTTTATATAATAATTTACATAAAATCAAGCGACCCCTTAGTGACTTGCAACTGATGATTATCCCTGATTAACTAATTATTTTATATATATTTAAATATAATTTCTAACTTAGATTTTACTACATTATGTTTATTTGATATGAAAATATGTATAAAGCGTAAAGTAAAAGTGAATACAATTGGATTAATGCAGACCAAAAGTGGTAAATGTTATTAGTCCTTTAAAACAATGAGATGGAGGCAAAAAAATCCAATTCTTTTATTCACTTTAAAGCGTCAAACGAGCACGTTTTATAAAGTAGTTAAAATAAAATGAAAATTCCCTCTATTCCTCTAAGTAATTTTAAAATAATCATTGCTTTGGCTAATTTGAAGAAGTTTTTATTGTTGAAATTTTCAAAAAATTTCACATTTTGCACTTAAAAAGTGTACCACTTTTAGTCCTCAATTATTATTACATTACAAGTTATTAACCAACATAAAAGTTCATAGTTTAGGTTAACTTATAAACTGTTGATGTTAAAATATACTAACTCATAAAATCGGGCAATTGATCTGTTGAAGAACTATCCGTCAATTTCTATTTTTATTCAATGAAAACTCAACTCGTTGATTGTAAGCAATTTTCAGCTATAAATTTTTCAATTCGGATGTATCTTGCAGTAAGAAATCTATCGAGATTCTGCTCAGTTGCATGTAGGCAATATTTAATAATACTTATCCGTCCTTTTAACTGTCACACTATAATTCTATTAAAAATTATCCTACATGATACTCTTGTAATATAGAAGTATTCCATCATGTTGCAGCTACATTCATCAATATCAATCATCTCTTGAATGCACAGCAACAAAGGTGGATTTACGACCAGGCAGACTAGACCTATAGTCATTTGGATGAGGGAGCCAGCAGATATATCGATTAAAATTCTATTAGTCTAGTAAACAAGTAATTAAATTTAAAAAAATAACCATTCTAGTTATAATATTATATATTATAATCCCCATTTATTATTACCATGGGTATTAACCCTTCAACTCGCACACCCATTTTTTGAACTTCAGCACTAGCGCGATGTTATTCTAACTTCAACTTATCAAATATTATTTGCTTATCTTATTGGTTATTTGTACAAAAATAAAATATGGTTCGAGTATATGAATATTTTTCATGCAAATATGCTTCTTTTTAAGTTGTAAATGAGATTTTTAACAAGAAAAACGAAAATTGAGTTAAACCCCCTCCCCCCACCTATTCTGTATTCATTTATTTTTCTTCACATTCCATTCATATAAAACTTATTATTTTTAAATCAAATATTTGTCTGTATAAAATATTGAAAGAATAAGAAAAACTATGTTTTTAATATAGTTTAGATTTGAAAGTTTTTAGAAAAAAGAAGCTTAAGCATACAACTTTGAAATTTTTTTAAATTTTCATTACTTTCTTGTATACGTGCATACGTTTCTTGTAATAATCGTCAAAAATTCGAACGCGAGATTCTGATGAATATCTATGTTTCAGACCTCACTGCGTTTAAAAAACAAATCTTTAGAACTCAGCATTACAAGTCGAGAACGCTTTAAGCTAGAGATTTGAAATTTGGTATACTGTCTTTGCACCAAATTTGCAGATTTATATCAAATTTTGAGTAAAATCTGTTCCAAGGTAGGAAGTCTGTTCCAGCTGATAGGTTAACACAATTATTGAAAAAGGAAGGAGAGCTAGAAAGATACAATTAGGTACACATATTTAATAAATCTATTGCACACACCTGTTGCATTTTGAGCAAAATCCAACCAAGTGTTGACCATCTCTAAGTCAATACTTTCAGAAACATAAATGTGATAATTCAAAAACGCAATGACTTAACTATATCAAATTTGGTATGGGAGTTTCCATTACAAGCACAGTTTTGTGTCAATTTTTGTTTTTGTTTTGCAATCATAGTTAGTCACATTTTTCCAAGGTATTTTTTTTTTTGTCAAATTTTAATTTGTTGAGATAAACTTGTCGAGAACACGAATTCGATTGTCGGATACTATTAACCCGTGCCAGAGATTAATCCCCAAACAACTTGCCAAAGATGACATGATACATTCGATAAAAATGCTGAATACACACCGAAAGTTAATATTACGTAACTATTGTACATCAAGGCCATGTAAGCCTTTCTCTGGCATGACAAATTTAATCAATAGTATGCTAGAAAGGTTTAAGGAAATCAATTCCGCTGGTTTCTATCTAATATTAAAACAAACATTTATTATCCTTTATTCAGAATAAAATTAATTTTTACATACATTTCAAGGTAGTTTATTTATAGTAAAAGAATGCATTTTATATAAGCATTTACTACTGTTTCGACGAGGAAGAACGAATTTTTGATCCGATTTTCTAAAATCTGTGTTTTTTTCCGTAAAATGACTATTTTCCAAAATATTAATATCTAAAAAATCTGAGCTGTCATCCTATTTGCCAGATCTCAGAATTTCTGTTCCTCGGGTTCGTCTGTCATGATCATAATGTTAAATGAATCTGAAATACTAGATCTCGCTGAAGTGAGTAGGGCCCCAAACCTCCAGTAAAAAATAATATACACTGTTTCATCAATTTATGTTTTTCTATTCTTCTTTTAGCCCAACCATTCGTTAACGCTGCACATTCTTTAGCAGTCTTCACACGAGATCAACTATTGCGTGTAATGGAAAGTCACGTCTATTTCAGGACGATCACGTGATCCCAACTAGAGAATGGCAAATGGTTGTCTCATCGGAACAATTATTTGCCACTGTCCTGTTGCGATTACTTGATCTTCCTGAAGTAGACGCGACTTTATATTGCGCACAATAGTTACCCTCGTGTGAACCCTACTTTTCTAAAACTATATAAGATTGAAGTTCTTTTTTAAGCTCTCATTTTTCTACTTACCTACTTGGTTCAACCCCCCCCCGGGGGGCACCTCGAAATGAGGATGAGATGCTTCCGGCATGGTGGTTGGATCTCGCCACCCTATAGAGAACACTAATAGGTGGGGGATCTGACTCCTCCCATCGATTACGGGACGTACTTTCTTCGGGAAGGGTTGTACCGTGGCCGGTGATGGCCCTTAGGACTCAACCACAGTTCCCGCCAATTGCTGCTGCGGCGGTCCGGTCATTCAGTTTTATGGTTTAAATCCGTGTGCCTTCGGGCGGGTCGGAGAGTAAGATGGTTGACTTACCTACTTAGTTCGTCACTTTTTATGCATAATTTCTTTATTCTAATCCGTTTACCTTAATGTCAACTGTTACTAATACAGAATACTTGTAATCAAAAATTTGAATATACCGCAAGTAAATTTTCATGAAATAAGATGCAGTGTGAGCTCTGGAAATACCAACGTAAATTAAATAAGCATTTTAAAAATATTTTAAACTTGTTCATTTTTAAATATAATTCTCAAAATCAGTAAAGACAGATACACTATGCTAATTGGATGCATTAAATTTACAAAATTTCATAACTGGTCAGATTAGCTGAAATTGCAACAATTTTAAAAGGCAATTTTTGAAATAAGAGGTACAATGTAACAAATTAAACTCAACTACATGAGTTGTGTAATAGAAATAAAAGTAAAAATGACTGAAGAAAATAATTTATTTTCATTACTAACAATAGCTCTCAAATAATAATTGCATGACAGAAACAAAAGTAAAAATGGCTGAAGAAAATAACATTTTCATTACTAACAAAAGCTCGCAAATAATAAATGCAATTAAGGATACAATAGGATTAGTACTTCAACGGGAAAAAATATACACTTTTATATAAAAGGCATTTAAATAAATTTTAAATAAAAAAGTTTAAATCAGAGAAATAGCAGCTTAGATAAAGCATTTTAGAAGCATAAATTGCATATTTTAAAAATTTAAGATGGTGTAAAAATTTTTGTGCAATTATTTATTAAGTAGACATGGCGGGAAGACTAAATCTTTCAACCACATTTCACCCCCTTCAGGATGTCATACACATTTCAATCCTTTGCACTCGAAAAAGTAATTCTATGCATAATTATTTATTACCAGGGCTTATTTATTGCTCCAAAAATAATTATATATATATATATAATAATTTTAAGTTGAATTTCTCAGAAAAATAATCTACATTCTTTTACCCTTCTGTAGATGTTTTTAAAAATCAAAATTGAAAAATAAATAAAACTTCAAAATGGTGCACTGATTTCAATGGTAACTGAGAGGCACCATTCGACTGGAAAGGGTTAATAACGCAGCCCTTAAATTCTTAGTGTTAAAGAAACATGCGTGTCAAATTTCGTTTGAATCTGGAAAGGGGTGTCGAATTGTGCAAGTTCAAACTAACAAATGGATTTTCAGTTTAATGAATATAAAGTAGAATTTTGAAACTTCTCGTAGTGGACAAGTTTCTATGTTTCATTTCATTAAATTGTAGAATGAAACTTTTTGAAATATTAATTGTTTACTTAATAATTACTGAAATATTAGATGCATCTATTATAAGTGAATAAAGATTTCGATAAAGATAATTGTTTATTATAGTATATTCTATTTAATATAAAGTACAATCTATAATAATGATCTTGATAAAATGAAAACACAACAATACAAAACTTAGTAATAGGTTTCTTTCTTATTTTCAATTATACTTTAACATTTCACCACTTACATAAGCGAAATAAGAGTTACTTTTTTTCAGTTTGACTTTTCTTTCAATCATTGCCTTCATTTTTTTTAATTTTAGTTTCAAAATATAATTAAAATTGACGTCGCAGAAATTTCGTCAATGTCTACAAAATCTTGCCAAAACAGTAGAAAACTTGCCAAATATCAACAAAAGAATACAGTTATATTACCATATTTGGCAATTCATCGCCTTCCTATACTTACAGTTTGGCGATTGTGTCATTCTTCCATTTTATTCTGCTCTACTCCAATGTACTACATGACTACCTTTCTTTATCATATCCTTAGCACATTAACACTGTACAATATTGCATGACATTGATCAATATTCGTAATATTGTATAATATTGTAGAATATTGATTAATATCGTATAATATTGTTCAATATAGTGCTACTTCGGATATGAATGAGTATGAGGTGATTAATCTCATGTATACAAAAAATTCGGATTTATTATCGCTTTGTTGATAAAAATTGAACAATATTTTTAAAAAAATCACTTCATCATTTCTGAACTTTAGATATTCTTATATTTATTAAAACATCGAAAAACACTAACTAGAAAATATTTTAAATCTAAAATATAAATGAAGCGATCTAACAAAATCTGAAACATTAAATGGGGATAATCATTTAGACAAAAATAATTCATCCAACCGGCAGTAGAGAAACCTGATCACATCACAGAAGCTTCGAAAAGCGTTATAAACCGATTCTCTTTTAATTAGAATCGTTTAACCACATCATAAAAAACGTTAATGACAAGAAAATGACTTTTAAATTATCCCAACTTCATTGCGAAGCTTTCCACCAAAAGAATAATGTGCTTTTTCATACAACAGTTTCTTAATATAAATTAGAAGAATAAAAACATTTTAACTTGATAAAAAAATACTATGCGAGTATTCATTTCTTATTAATTTTGTGAACTTTCCATTTTTAAATAATTAATAAAACCCGAAAAATATTTTAAAATTATATGTAGTTCATTAATAAACCTAGTTCACTAGTTTAGTCAAAATTAGCATACACTTAATTCAAATATTATGAACATCAAAACAGGCCTACCTTTTCTTTCATTTCGTTTCTGTTATTCCATTTGTGCAGTTCTTTATTGCATAAACTTCTGTTCAAATTCTGGATAGATTTTGGTAAAACCATGAAAGGAATGGACTTCTCAGATAAAGTTCAAAATATTCTTCTTCGGATTAGAAAATAAATATTAATTTGTGTACACAGTGTACTTATATCAAACATACCATACGCGTATCGTCTCCGAACAGCAAAGAAATAAGTGCGTATCAGTGAAATTCTAATTTCTACATCTGGTTTCAGTTTCAATTTGGTGTTGGCGGCTTTTTTGGCGCTATTTGGCTAATATAATCCAGTAAGGAGGAAATACAGGACGTTTAGTTCATTATTTTGAATAGATTTGAATCGTGTTCAATCTTCGAATTTTATTATGATGAATGATATTGTCGAATCTGACTCGTAAAACGTTCCTTTAAAAAGCACGTAACGATATTATGTACTTTATTTATGAATATTTTATAAATGGTTGATATATATATATATTTTTCTTGATGGTGAATTTAAAATTTTAGAGGGGACAAATTTTGAAAGTTGTTCAGGCCTCTAGGAACAAATCATATTTGCAATAAAGCATAGAGTACAAAACATGGGCTTTAACAGCGCCCACAACTGGTGGTTCTGTGCTATGGAATTAAATAACAGTTTTCTTTTGGGGTAGTATATAAAGCACGTAAATAAGTTTAGCAAAATATAAAATCTCATTGCTATAGTATGATTAGATGTTCAGTCACGGAACCTCGAAGAAAACATACAAGGACACCAAAATATCCAGGCTTAAATCAATATTTTTAACTAGCTCTAAATAAAGTAACTATCAGGTGTCGGAGATTTAGGACCACAGAGTCCAGGAGCTCCATCCAAAACATTCATTGCGTCTTCTTCATCTTCTATAAATTCCCATTTCCACAAATATTATCTTTATCCATTTTACTAAGCATGTAATGGCAAATAAGATATAGTGTAAACAACAAATCTGTGACTACTTGAAGTACATGTTGAAAAGACTAAAGTTATATACGTTTCGCTGGCGTTTATTCATGTATTTGTACTATTGCAAATTTGTATCCCATTAATCCTGTAGTGGTGCAGAGTTTCATCTGTGTATTTGCATCTTTTTACTTAATTTACTCGCAGATAACTTTCCGTGGTCATTCTTCCATATTTTGTGATCTCATGCTGAGTTAAGAAAAATGACACATTTTGCAACGCCGACACACTCTTGAAAATAGAACTCTAATTTTAGAAGCATCATGTAAATGTTAACGAATATTAATTTTTACAATACTATCTTATCGACTATTTTAGTTTCTCAGATACATAGTATAGATAATTTACAGTAATCGTAAAACAATTCAAACTCGAGATTTTGACGAATCTCTACGTTTTAAACCTCTCTGAGTTCAAAGACCCATTTTTATTCTTAATTTATACTTAATATACAAGCTATGGTTGAAAAAGAATATTACGTAAAATATGATGAAGAAGAGTTATTATATGATGCAATATTTACTTGAAATGGAACAAGATATTGATATGGATAATGCATGATTTGAAAAATTAACAAATGATAAAACATTTTCAAACTTTTCTTATTTGAAATATATTCTTAACATAGAGTTACAACAGGTAAACATCAATGGAACAAAGTAATTTTTATTACTGAGTTCCGCGGCTAGCAAGAAAATTAAAATATAAATAACAATTGATAAATTTTATGAGCAGTAATGAATGAACAGCGTGCAGTAGATTCATTTCGTTCCCTTCCAGTAGCAGTAATAATTAGATTTTATTATTATTAAAAACTTTTGGACATTTTTTGGACAAAAGAAATATTTGCAAGAGAAATGAATTAATAATGGAAACATCCTTTAACATTCCAGTTACGAAATTTGAAAGACAGAAGCACCGATTATCGGTCTTCCATCTGAAAGTATTCAAATTAAGAAATATTATTTTGACAGTAATCAAATATCCAGTTACTATTAATGTGAAAGCAAAGGTAATTAATAACTTATATATTTATTTATTTTCCTGTATGGTTGTGACTTACGGCCCTTTACAAGCCAGCTGACCGTTATCTGTCAGCGATTTAAGCCGAGTGAGCGTCTCTTGCTTTTTTTCAGTAGCTCCAACTAGGTTCAAGAGTACGACTTAGCTACTTCACGCATCACATTCGCTTGCACAACTCTTTTTATAGGGGGGGGGGGACATTCACTCACTTCACAGATAAAACACAGAAGAAGAACAACCATGCCCGAAATGGGACTCGAAACTGGGGTGTCCAGATCACGGGGAAAACACGTTATCCCTATGCCAGAACACCGGCTCCTTTTAAAGACTGAGTCCAACCTTTCAACCACTCGCTCCCCACTCACTGGCGCAATCCCGTTACTACATGATGTGGGGACTTTTGCCTGCTCCGATTCCAGCCTGGACCAATCCTTCCCTCTTTAGTCGATTTGGTTAACCCGAGCAACCACAGATTAACCATAGCGACACAGTGTTCGGCTCGTACTCCAAATCAATATGGGAAAGTCGAGGATAGAACCCCCAACCTCAAGCCATCCTCAATCTTTACTTGCAAAGGAGCTGGAGTAGAGGATCATGCCATCGGTCCCAGTCATTTTCCAGCATGCGAAATTTAAATAAAGCATAGCTTAAAGCGTAACTCGAAAATGCTTTAAGCTATATGGATGTAATTTTGTATACTATACACCAAATTTGTAGATTTCTATCAAATTTTGAGCAATATTTATTCGGAGAAAATGTGTCTATCCTACTGTTCATAAATAAGTAAACACAATGTTGGACATTTGGAAAAGATTCATACAGAAATTTATTTTGGGTCCGAATTTTTATGGTGTCCCTGTGTTTTTCCAATTCCGCACCATGATCTCTAGTAAATAAACCGATTCGAACCTTACCTTTTTGCAAATTTCGTGATTCATGGTTGTCAGCAACTGCAGTGCAAATTTGGCTACTATTTAAGCTTGGCTACTAAGTAAGTATATTTTTAGTTAGAATATGAGAAGTGGTTTAAGCTCTTCGGCCGAAGCGGAAGAGAAGTTAACTCTGTGCAACTAGTTTGTTGGTTCACCATTTTAAGATAGTTTCTTTCAATTAGTTTAAATGTTAGACAGAAAGGATGAATGATTCGAATTTCTTGACCAAGGCCCGATAATGTTAATTTGAACTTTGATTTAAACATTTATCGCATTATTTTTATTGCTCCAGTAATGATAGCATTGACTTCATTCTTTATAATTAGGGTTTAACAGTTTTTAAATAAAAAGAAAACAGCTTTTCCGGAAAGCCTAAATATTCCTCTTCTTCAAAAAAATAATTCAATTTTATGGGTTGGGACCGATTCGTCTAGCAGTTGAAGGTTTAGGGCGATGAGATGCCGATTTATTAATAAATGAAAATATATTTGAATTTATGTTAAATGAACTAAAATTTAAACACTGAAAAATGTTTAGAATTATTATATACTTTAAAAGAAAAATTCAAAAAAAAAAGACAAGTAGAATTACCAACTCTTATGCTGTATTTGCAAAATCAACAAAACATTTCTAGTTCAGCGAAGAAATCTAGTGTACTTTCTTTAGCATCAAAAACCGAAATTATTAAGTTATCTGGAAAGATATTGTCTACAATATTTCAAGTAACCAATCTAAAGCAAGAAATAGTTTGAAAACTAAACAGGGGATTCAGGGGATTTTCGGGTCACGAAGGAATCATTATTAGACGTTTGTCTGAATTTCCTTTACAGAAAAAATCCCTTTTTTGAATCCCTGCCTGAGGGTGACCCTTGAAAAAAGTCTTCAGGCCGGATTCTTCCTTTTTTAATCTTTTTTAATATTTTTATTTGGTTTATTTGTTTTTCCATTTAACTTGATTTTTGTACTTTTGTGTCTACAATATTTCCATATTCTTACGTGGAAACAGATTCTGATGAAGAGCAATTCAAAGAAACAACTCGTTAGAATGCTTTTTTTAAAAAAGAAGCCATGGAAAAATCAATTCATAATGGGAAAAATCAATTCATAATTCCCTGAAGAACAACTTACAAATCCAAAGATGCTGAAAGCTGATTTTTCATTGCTTGAGACAACGAATAAAAGATCAAAGATTTGTTAATTGATGCCATGAAAACTAGGAAACCAAGCTCAGTAGCTAGTGAACGAGTATTTTCAATTTCGGGCAATATTGTGATTAAAAATAAGAAGACTTAATCACCCTTCAGTGGATATTTCATGCTTTTTTAAAATCCTTTCTTAGGAGAAATTAAAGTTAGTGAAAATAATATAAATATTTGAAATTTTTGTTTGAGTTTTCGTTATTTTGTGTAAGTAATATGTATATGTAATCCTTATTTTTTATATGTATATAATTTGACTTTGATATTGATTTCATTTTTTGTTAAACTAAACAAAATATTTTCCCTATTCTATTTGACAATAATTTGAAAACCGGCTAAAACCGCTTTTGAAATATTGAATTCAAAAACCAGTTTTTCAAAAAGTCGGTTTTTGTATAAACCCTATTTATAATCAACTAGCTATTACCCGCGACTTCGTTCGCGTGGAAATTTTGTGTATGTATGAGAACTGACCATCTGATCAACAGTCGGCAGTGTCTATCTAAAATCGCCCGGGAGCAAAACGACAACGCCATCCATCCCCGCCTGGTTTCCGCGGATGTCCTGCAGGCTGCGGTTGAACGCCACTAATGCGTTCTTGTGCGACATTGTGAGCTCGTCCCATACTATCAATTTGCACTGCTACAAAAGAACACCGCGGCCGCTGTTTTTGGTGACGTTGCATGTTGAGATATCTTCACTTTCAAGATTAAGCGGCAATTTTAAAACGGAATGTGCAGTCCTGTCACCATTAAGCAAAGTTGCAGCAATGCCTAAGGAAGCAACAACCAGAGCTATATTGCTGTCCTTGCAGAGTTGGGCTGTCAGGAGATTCAACACAAACGTCTTACCCTGGTGCGTCAAGATAAAATAATCCCTCCTCTCCACTATTTACTAGCTTCAAAATCATTTCGTAGACTTGACGCTGCTTGGGAAGTAATCGTAGTGTCATTTCATTGACCTGTGTTTCCGAAATCGTGGTGTCGTAGTTTAGCTCCTTCAAAACTTCCCCGCTTCGCTGCAGTCGGGATAGGCCAAAATCAGCTGGACATTTTCCAGATATGGAAACAATTTTATCTTCAATCAATACCAAAGCTTCGTTAATGATTAGGTCATTTGAATGTCATCCAGCCTATGCACCATATCTTCTGATAAAGCGTCCTTGTATTTGTCCCATAGCTGGATGGGTTTTGATAGTCCCCAAGTGTTCACTAAAATTGCAAACAGGTCTTCTAGCTACTTTCATAGCCCGAGTTTTATTACTGCGTTTCGAAAGATTAGATTTGCGTTTTCTGGCCATTTCGAAAAACTATCAAATAATAACAAATAATACAAAATTAAAACTAACATAAAAAACAATGCACTTAAAACTATAAGCATATACGAAAAATATATAACTAACATAAATACAATTTCACTTCAAAAGCATGCAACTAACCTAAAAACAATTTATTTGCATAGTATACCTGAAATAAAACAAAACAGCAAATCAAGTCCGTATTTCTTTAAAACCAAGTCAAGTCTATTTTATGATTAATCTAATTAAGTCAAGTCAAGTCAAGTGATTTTGTGAATGCCATTATAGTTTTGTGTTAAATTTCGGTTTCAATCAATTGGGGAAAAAACGCTTCTACAACAAACTCGTCCTTATTAATTTTGGAGAGATAAGTCATCTGATTTTAGAGTAAGAATGAATTATTTTTAATAATATAATGAATTATTCTTAATAAGTTATATTTGTTCTAATACAGAACAAAGTTAATGGAATACAATTATCTTTAAAATAAAAGATAATAGACTTCTGTGAGAGGAATGCATTGAAATACTTTTTATTTTGTTTTATAAAGTTGTCACATTATGAAGTGGAAACATCATTTCATTTGCAGAAAATTAATGATAAACATTTCCAGGAACATGTATATTTTATAGTAATGACCGACGAATAAAGTATTTCACTTTATACTTTAAACATATATTTTGTAATTAATTACCGATTTAACACGCGAAAACGATTCTCCATATTTCAGAATGTGGGTTACTAATATATATTCGAGTGTCTGGGGGAAAAATGATTATTTTAAATTAAATACTAGACATCGTAATTAAAGTCGTACCGAAATTAATGAACATTGGCTCTATTTTGTAGACATAATATGTTGAAACGTCGTCTGCGCACACGCTGTAGTAAAAAAATAAAAACTTTTATGTCTGGAATGGATTGTTGATTCTAAGCTTGTAAAAATATCATAGTTTATAATTGTGCAATAGATTTAAAGCTTATTCAAATTGTAACGAATATTTTAAAATATGATTGTGGCTTCGATTAATAAATCAAAATTGCTTAATGCAGCCATTCAATTAATAGTCTTAATGGCCGTCTTTAGAAACTGAATAACAAAACTTAAAAAAAAAAAAAATTAGACACTTCTATTTCAAGGAATGTAACCAAGAAATAATAACTACATTAGATTTTCTTCATTTATATAAGTTAATTATTATAATTATCTGATAAATTATTAATTTTTTAAAAATATAGTGGAATGAGCGGGATAGAAATATTTTTAAATACAATTTGTAAAATCTAAAAATAATTTTAAAAATGAAATCGAAAAAATGTTAGTTATAATAACTAAAGTTAAGTTTTACGTATATTAAAAAAAAGCGCGATGTTTCTGTGCAACACAAAAAGGATAAAAATAGAAAATTCTTTTATAATTTTCAGTTTTTGCTAAAGTTGTTAACAGATGTAAGCAAAAGCTGTTATTAGATGAAGGAAAATATTTATAGGAAGTAGAAAAATTATTTTTTATTTAATTTGCTTTACACTTGTGAATAAGTAATTTTTCTGCTATTTTTCACTCTTTTTTTTTCTCACTTGCAAAAGCCTGCAAATTTGGACTTTTATATATTCTAGATAAAATTATACTATTTTAATATTTAAGCTTAATTATTAAATGATCATTAATTGAATCTTATTATTGAATCATTAACTGAACACTCATAGTCACAAAATAACGCATCAGTTTAGATATGTTTAAATCGATATAACACGAAAACATGTTTCTGAAAGAGCAGACCAACAAACTTTCAACTTTTGGCTGGATGTGTTTCAAAATTTAATATGTATATACAATATTGATGTGTGGAGAAATTTATTCATTTAGCGTGTATTATTTTGTAGCTGTCGTGTTAACGGATATTCGATCCGCCGGACAGACTGATTTCCTCTAAATAGGTTTTGCTTAAAATTTGACAAAATTGATTTAAGGGCCATATACCAAATTTCATTTATATAGCTCAAAGTGTTTTTGAGTTAACCCTATCGCTCATAGACCGTCAGTCTGATATTTTCCAACTAGGTACTTTTCGATCTGAAGAAGGTCTAAAACATGGATACTCATCAAAATGTCGAGTCCGATTTTTTTTTTTTATCGATTACTTCACTTTCTCTATACTTCGTATACCAGAAAGTCTTGAAATCTATGTAAATATTTACTTTATACAAAGTTTAGATTGAAAGGATTAATAAATCTAGCATTCGTTACTGCCTTTTAAAATTTTAAAGAAGCATTGACAGATATTTTATTAAAATATTTCCCGTGTAGCAATCGAAAATGAAAATGTTTTGCAATACTGAATACTCTGATGCCGAAAAGAAAGAGGGCTTTTAGAAAATAAATAAATAAGAAACTTGAAAATCGAATAAAAGAGATTAAAAAAAAACCACTCCAGTTGTGTGTATGTTGAAAATGTTAAAGACACAATTCCTAAGTGAAACATTCTTCCACAGTGCAGAAAATCATAGATACCAATAAACCCACTCCGCGGAAACTTTTAAAATAGATAAAACAGAGAACATTTATTTCGGGGGAAGAAAAATCCTTCAGTTTGTCTATTATATCACGCACGCATTCACCAAAATTTTGAATCTTTTTTCCCTGCTCCTTTCAAGCAGCATAGTAGTCAGTAGGCAATAAGGACACAGATAGTAAATTTATTTATTTCATTATATTCTTATTTATTTCTTATTATTTTTTCCTTATTATAAATTTATTCATTTCTAGTTCCTTTCAGATAGCGTAGTAGTCAGTAGGCAATAAAAACACATATTTATTTCCTTATTATTCTTATTTATTTCTTATTCTTTATTCCTTATTATAAATTTATTCATTTCCAGTTCCTTTCAGGCAGCGTAGTAGTCAGTAGGCAATA
>JAPMOR010041600.1:377113-403345 GCA_026543865.1 Argiope aurantia | reverse complement strand
ATTCATTTCCAGTTCCTTTCAGGCAGCGTAGTAGTCAGTAGGCAATAAAGACACATATAGTAAACTTATTTATTTCCTTATTATTCTTATTTATCTCTTATTATTTATTCCTTATTATAAACTTATTTATTTCAACTTCCTTTTAGGCAGCGTAATAGTCAGTAGGCAATAAAGACATATATAGTTTCTTTATGTCTATTCTTTTAACCTACGAATTTATTTAACTTCCTAATGGCATATCCTATTTTGGACATTTATTACTCATTTAATTTCGATATTAATGTAAAGGCATTTCAAATATTGAAGCATTTTTAGGAGATATTTGCATTTTGAATTACTTAATACTTTCACTTAATTGAAGATTTATGAGTAAAAAAAATAATAATTCAATGCTCGAGTCAGACATGCCATTATATGCGAAATGATTAATAGCAATATAGTCTTAATTTGATGAAATAATTTGATCTTTAAAAAGCTTGCTATGAATGAATAACTACGTTTAATATGAAATGTATTCCTTATATTTTGCAATTTAATCTTTCAAATATTAATTGAAAACTCATTTATTTAAACTTACTTACTTTTTTATTTATTATTATTAAAGGTATTTATTCTTATAAATAATATAACAGGTAGCCTAAACACAACCCTTTATAGTAGATAATAGTTATTAAAATTGGCTTAGTAGAAAATGATTAACGTTTGCTTCATTTTTCAAAAAAGGTATTTGATCTTCTAATAATTAAATTATGAAATTAGCCCATTTTTTTGTAAAAATGGTTGAATTTAAAAAGACGTTTAACTATGAGAATTATCTCATAAAAATTGGTTGCCTTATATCCCAAAATTTATGATGCAAGAACATGAATTACTAAATAATTAAATTGAATTACTAAATAATTAAAGTAACATGAATTACTTTTTTACTTTATCGTACACGTAATAAAGAGAAAGTTTTGACTAGTGCTTCAAATTAATGTTAAAGATTTTGACGAATCTCAAAGTTTTGGACCTCCATGAATTCGAAAAACACAATTTTGGAAAATGTTCGTCTGTCTGTCTGTGATAAAAATAACCTAAAAACGCTTTGAGGTAAATGGTTGAAATTTAGTAAACGCCGTTTGCACCAAATTTGCAGTTTTCTGTCAAACGTTGCGTAAAATCTGTTCATGGGAAATCTGTCTGTGAGGCTATTCGAATATAAATTAACACAATAATTACAAAACAAAAAGAAAAGATAAATAAAATTTGGCAAACAGATTTTAAGCATCTATAATGTAGACACCTGTCAAATTGTAAGCCATATCCATGTGCATGTTAACTGTCTGTCACGCTATACTTTCAGAAATATCTAAAGGCTATGGCTCAAAAACTCAATGGCAGAAATATATCAAATTTGATATGGAATTTTGTGACAATAAGAGCAGTTTTGCGTCAAATTTTTATTTCAACTGGTTGAGATAAAAGTGTCTAAAGTATAAATTTGATTTTTTGATACTATCCCAACGATTGAACGCGTCTCAAGGGTTAATCGCCAAATAACTAGCCAAGGATGATGCGATAGAATCAGTAAAAATGCTGAATTCACGCCAAAAGAGTATATTTTTTATGTATTGTAAGCCAATGCCATGTTATGCGTTCTCTGGCATGACAAGTTTATTAGAGAGCAAGAGAGAAGGTTTTGAGGAGACAACTTCTTCTGGTACATTTCAAGTAACGCTACGGTTTTGTAAATTATGCACCTAAAAGAATTTAGTGTCAAATAAAGACACATATATAATTATCGAAATAGAAACTTGGTTTATATGTGAAATTAATCACAGGAATATGTGTGAAATTATTGTGTACGGTCAGACTAAATTGAAGATTATAACTGTAATTCAAAGTGGAAAGATAAGCCGATCTTGAAACATAGGTGCTTTTAATATTTTATGTTCTCTTATTTTTAGAAATGATATCTCAAGAATACACTTCCTTTCAATCCTGACTTACTGCTAAGTAATGTAAATGAAAGTGCTCCAAAGAAATATGATTTTAATTCTTTCTATAGAGTTCCTTTTTGTGTTTATATTGTCGACTTCATTTTATATTTTCGACGCAGTAATATTCATTATACCTTTTGAATATTTGTCATTTGTAATGTTTAATAAATGAAAGCGTAAGATTATGCACACATTTTATTGTTATTTATATTTAAAAAAATTATTGCTTGGTAATATAATTTATATTAATATTTTTTGCTTTATATCTGCGTAGATTGTTTAAAGTGAAATACATCAGATTTTTTTTTAATAAAAATTCATATTATGATATTTGACTCGGATTTATTCAAAATTATGTTTGAAGGATCGAAAAATACATCTAACATCAGGAAAGAAAGAACATAGCATCACATTTAGTTTGAAAAACGTTCAGCTATAAAAAAAAACTATAAGGGGTTTGTAAAGGAATATCTCAAATTAGTTGAGATTATATACTTTTTCATCGGAAATCAAAAATAACGATCAAAAATTAAAATTCAACACAATTATAAATGTCCAATATCCATATTTCCCCAGAAATATGAAAGATATTGAAATGATACAGTAACTCATTCCACGTTTTTTTCTCCGGGCCTTTGAAAAGATTCAGATATGAGTGTTTGGTGATACTTAACATTTTTCTGCTTGCTGTTTGAGGCTACATCAAACGGTTTATTCCCTCACACCAACAAACGATGACGATCTTATTTGAAGATTTTCAAAGTATCGCAGCACACATTGAAAACCTTCAAATTCTGAAAAAAAAATCGGAGATTCTGAAAAAAATATCGGATGAGTAAACGAGTTGACAATGAACTCTTATAACTGTATTGAATTTAAATTTCCAACTGCTTTTTGTAATTTCCGATGAATAACTAAGTTATATTTTCTTTTGTTTTCTTTTAATGGCCCTACAATGTTAGGATATTCAGATATATATGCCTTGTAGATTCAATACATAATTATGTCTGTACATGGAGCGTTGCCATCTCTTGACTTGCTATGTTTTGCTAAAACAATTAAATTTATAATTTTAATTTTAGGTTACAAACGATTTCAATCATTCGCATTTTGCGTTTTCGACACAGGTTACGGCCAGAATATTGCCAATTTACTTATATTTATATTAATTAATTTTAAATTTATTTATATTAAATAGAACGCACGTCTAAATATGTTCGGAAATTTACAAAATTGACAAAGAAGAAATATAATTACAAGATGGTTTAAAGCTCTTTTGACTGCAAGTAAATCTTTTTTCTTATTTAATAGAGACAGTTCCATTTCAAAAATTCATATACGTATTATGTCTTAGATATACAATTCACAGTCAGAATGTCGCCAAATTAACTTATTTTTAGGTAGAGTGCATGATCATCAGTTCTGAAAGTCACAAAACTGATAAAGAAAGAATAGTATTACAAATTCATTTAAAATTGTCTCAACTTCAAGTAAATAGTTTATTATTTAATAGGGGCAATTCCATTTCGATAATTCATATGTACATTATGTCTTCGGGACAATTGTTGTCAATTATATTGCAAAATTAACTATCTTTTTGAGTAGAATGCACTGTCGTCAGTTTCAAAAGTTACAACACTGTTCAAGAAGAAATAGAATTACGGATTCGTTTAAAGCTCTTTCGACTGCAAGTAAATCTTTTTGTATTTAATAGAGACAATTCCATTTCATTAAGTCTTAAGTCTGAACGAAATCCATCGCACTAAATCTCCGGAAATGGTTTAATCTTTATAAGTAGAGTATAGCAGCTCCTCAGAATTGTATTCGAAGGATATTATCCCGGAATAAAAGGAAAAGGTGATGAATGCAATCGAAAATGGAGCAATAAAACTGAGCCATTTTGTATCCCGTTGCTCCGAGCAACATCGAATTTCTATTCATTCCTGTGCGACAGCCGTAAAAAAGTGCACGAATGGAAGATCTTAGATGGATTTCTCTTGTTTTTCAATGAGGAAATTCGATTTATACTTGTGCTAAGTAACAGAAAAGTAGTTATTTAAACATTTTGCTTGAGCAAAGTGTTTGTCTACCTAAAATAAACGAACCCGTGTCGTCTACCTTCTTTATCATTAAGCGGAGAGTCAATCTATTTGGAAATTACGTTAGCAACTCAAAGCAAAATTTTAAATTACTTAACAATGAATTATTTTGTTGTTCGCGAATCTATATATAATAATGAATTTTATATTGATATTTACTTTTAAATATACTTACATCGGAATTTATGCTACTAAAATACATAAATGAATTAAGCATTATTATATAGTTATATACCCCAAGTCGCACAGCCTGTTGAACTATATTGAACAATATTGTATGATATTCTATGATATTAATCAATATTCTACAATATTATACAATATTGCGAATATTGATCAGTTTCATACAATATTATATTTGTGTGCTACTAGGGATTAACTAATATTTTAAGTACTTAACACAATGAAATACCATAGGGCAATAAGGAGTCATTAATGACTGGCAAGGTTTGCTTATAACGTCACGGGGTAGGATCACCGTTGATCGGCGATTCGAAGATAACAAAAAAAAAAAAAACATTTTTTGAGTAAATTTTCACTGTTTTTAAATTTTTCAATAATACTGTGATGAAACTTGTTCTAACTTGAGGGGGGGGGATTGAATGGCTCAGTAGTAGTAGCTGCCTAAAAATTGTTTTGTTATTGATTTACATTCTGTTATTTATCTTTTGCTTTAAAATGTTCTTATAATTTCTGTACCTTTTTAAATCAGGAAGATTTGTGTCATATCTTCTGGATAAAAAAATATGTAAGGTTTAGTTCCTTGAATAAAATCTCGAGTTGAGATTAGAGAGTTTTATCTTTGATTTTAGTTAACACACGCTTCATCTATGCCAACTTCATCTACGAGACAATATCATTATTATAAAAAAAGGTGTGAGTAATTAATGCAATACAAAATATACAAACATAAACGGCTGCCTTTTAGGGACATGACAGTCACTTGTGGCCTTAGTAAAATTAATGATTTATGAATGATTACACAAATTAACTTATGTGTTGTAATTAACATTTTCTCTAGTATATTAAAAGCATAATGAAAAATTCATTATGGCCTGAGGGTCAAACCATGTGAAATTAGGTAGCATTCAGCGTTTTAAAGCAATTTTAAGCGATAATAGTTTGCATATCACTGTTATTTTTGTATCTTACATTTCTATAAATATTTGAATAAATTTGATCGCAATTAACAGTTAAAATATGGTATTTTTATTAAGATATTGGATCCAGAAGTATTCATTATAGAGGTATTTTACTTTATCAGATGATTTTATACCATAGTTAAATGATCTATTTTAAAGTTTAAAGCACTGACTTAGTGTTTTCAAAATGAAAATTCATGGAAGAACTATATCACGTATGGGGGTGACGAATATTTAATCCATTTAGTCCAACGGCATTTTTTTTGTTTGTTTAATGGCTATGTACAAAATTGTTCATTGACATTCTTCAAGTGAGAACAATCAAAACTACGGCCAGAGACGCATGCCAACAAAATAGAAGATATCTTTAAGAATCAAAAATTAACTCTCATTTTAGAATGTCTGCTGCATAATCCATTTTAATTTCTGTTAAATGTTTTAAATAGACATATTAATTGCTATTGACTAATTATTCTAAGTAATCTTCAAAAATCGGTTGGATCAAATTGAAGAGACTTTTAAAAAATTAAAGCAATCCTTTTATTTAAAAGGTTTGCTAAAATTATAGCAATCCTTAATAGTTTTTAAGAAATTATAGCAATTTTTGGAATCCTTTACTTACCATTAAAATATATAATTATTTCTTGATTAGGATGCAGAAATGATATAAAGTACCGATTGCAAGGGATATTTTTGAGTTATATCTACTAATACTACTCTGTAAGCAAGCTCTAACTTCATAGTCCTGAAGTCACTTGCAAGATTTCTGATAGTCTTTGAGAAATATCTTTAGAATTTCGTCTATTTTCTAGACATTGGCCAGACAAGAAGCATATCTCAGGTTGCATCCTTCATGATCTAAAATTTCCATCTATAAGTCATTATGGCTTTCAAATGAATTTGCAGTTAAATCATGGAAATGATTAGCAATTATGTATTATCTCGCCGTTCATAAAAGTTTGCTAAAATATTTTGAATAAGTTGTGCGAGAGATGATATATGAGAAAATCATTTGTTTCTAATCTCGTCGATCATGAAACATAGGGGTGGTTCTGCCAAACTTGAACGAACTAATTAAAATTCAACTTTAAAAAACGAGGATCCTTTACATTTAAATATAAATAAACCAGCAGAAGGGGGTCTTCACAAAATTTTCTCGTATGCTTTCTGGTAACAGTGTTGTCCCTATTCCCATGTAAAAATTATTGGACTCTCGGTAAGGAAGAGAATGCCTTTCATTTGAGTACAACTATTACAGAATAGTCACCTTTGGCGTGAAAGTAGCATTTTTACTGAATCTATCCTTGGCCAATATTTTTGGCGATTATTTTCTGGCATACGGTTAATAGTGCACGAAAATTGAATTTGTGTTTTAAATGCACTGTTATCGACCAAATGAAATCAATATTTGACACAAAACTAAAATTGTAGTTACGAAATTAACCGCCAAATATGATATTTTTAAGTCATTGAGCGTTTGAATTATAGAGTTTGCATTCTTCTGCAAGCACAGACCGGCAGATCATCAATTTTGGATATGGATGAAAAATAGATAGGGTTCACCTCTTTAAATGTAAAATGAATGAACGAATTTAAGCCTCCTTGTTCTCTTCTTTTCGTTGTTATCATACTAGCTCATATTCGAACATCCGGATAGACAGATTTTTTTTCAATTTATTTTGCTGAAAATTTGATAGAAATCTGTAAATTTGGTGTAAAGACCATATACCACATTTCATCCATCAAGCTGATAGTTTTATTTTAGTGTTTTTTTTAAAGACATCTAAAACTTGGAGGCTCATCAACATATCGAATTCGAATTTTTTGATTTTTTTCAATGCTTTTAATCCATGAAAAACTAAAAATGTGGATTAGATAGCTCTTCAAAAAAGAAAGAAAACAGTTTTATTGCCCATAAAATCCTATTTTTCTCTCTTTCAAAGTCCTTGAAAAATTTAAATCTTTGTTTCCAGAAAACGTTTTTAGGACTATCGATTCTCACATTACATCAATAACAGTGAAGCCAACCCTTCACATTCACAAAGATCTAATACGGACACAGGGTTTGGAATATCTACCTGTTGATTACTTGAGATGCAGAATACAGAGAGTATATTGTAAAATAATTTTCTATGTGTCAAAAAATGATTCATTTTTAATTCGTCTATTATTTATGGTTCTTTCGATTTGCTATTTAAGTGTGAAATATATTTTTCTTAGCGATATAAAATAGCCTTCTCAATGCCAGCCAAAATCTAAGAGAAATAAATGTATTTTTAAAATTATAAAACATCTACCCTCATATGATCGAAAAAGTATTCTAAAGCATCGGGAACAAGTCCATGTCTTTATGCCATGTTTTATTTATATTATTCTTCCCCCTCATATTATTCAATCAAATCCGAAATAAAACATAAAAAATAAAAATAAAAAATATTACAAAAGAATGAAGGTCAACATACTTCACATATGATAGATTTCACTATAGCAGGCATAGGACTGTATTTAATGGCAATAAAAAACACTAATTAAATGTTGTATTTAAAAATTCATATGTAGTAAAGTAAGATAATATTTGCGATCGATGATAAACTTAGAAGGCATTTCTTCAGAAGCATATAAAAATAATCGCAGACACAATTTCAGAAAATGCATATCTTTAGTCAATTGTATATTGAGAAATGACTATAAAAATTAATATTGTTACAAACCTGCAATTCGGCTTCCCAGCATAGTTTGTTCCATCAACAGAAAGAAAGTTTTACAGTCATCTGAATGGGACAGAGTCCAGGTGGCGCGTTGGAGGTCCCAGAGCTTGGCGACAAATTTGGCGACTTTGGCGCCAAAATAGATTATACCCGAAACTTCGAGAATTTTCCCGATCCGTCCAGTAGGAACCGAGATACGCCTCGAACGTTCCTGATTGGTTGAGAGGCTTCAAGCCCCGTCTCCCGAGACCTATAAAAGGAAGCAGCCGCAGCGGCCAGAGGAAGGTAGAGGCAGTAGGAGTCGAGAGTCGGAGAAGTCGAAGACAGAGTGGACGGAGTCGCCAAAGTAGTAGTCGAGAGTCGTAGTCGGAAGCGGCGGAGTCAAGCTCGTGCTGAACAGAGCTGTGCGCTACTGTCTGCAGTAGATTCTGGTTGTATGCTACACGTCTCGGCTAAAGATAGTCGTCTCTGTGCTGTATATAGCTGTCGCTTTTGTGCTGTCCTGTGTGTCTTCGTGTAAATAAACGTCGTTGTTTTTATTCTACTACTGCCGTCTGCTGATTGAGCGTTCTACACACCATATCACTTCCACTATCCAAACGAACCCCGGCAAAAATTTCGTAACAATATATATTAAGAATTCCACACTAATAAAATGTTCAAACACACATGCTAAAATTTGAGAAAAAAACATCCAGTAAATTACATTTGATAGAGTAATTTTCGTATTATTATTCACCATATAAAACTGAAAATGATATTTTATGATTTTCATTTCTAATTTTAAAAAAAAACTTTAAGTAAGATTTAATAGAAAAAAATCAATTTAGCGTTAATATAATTTAGTATTAAATGTAAGTTGATAAAAAGATAGCATTGTTCAAACACCGGAACCATTTTACCATTTCCACTGAAATAAATTTCTTGAGATGTATTGTTATAGAACACAAAGAAATCTTTAAAGCCTAACTTCCTGTCATTGTTTTCACATCTGTTGCTTTACAATGTCAAATTTCAGCCATTATCTCTTTAGAGGAAATATCAAATTGATTCTATTGCTTTACAATTTATTATCTCTGCTCTGCGAATCTGAGCAATTTGACATTTTAAGACATTTTTACTTTAGTTATTGAAATAAATTTTTAGCACAAAAGGATCTGATGTATTATACATCAATATAAGTTCAGTTTTTGTCATCGCTGTCCCTTGTCTTTTGTAATTCGAAATATCATCCGTGACCTAGTTATCGAAAATACAAAATTGATTCTGCTTTCTCTATGATTTCGACATCTTTTCTCTGTCCTTTATGGAATCTGACATTTCAAGACGTTTTGCTTTTAAGAGTTTTACGTTGGTATGGTGTATTTTTATTATACTTCATCCGATCTTGCTGATCATACACATCGAATGCTTTTAGTTATTATTATTATATATATATATATTTTCATTTCTCAAATAGTTGTAGCAGTTCAAAGCTTGTGTAATTTAAAAGTATATGATTTTCAAGATGAAACGAAACTGGCTTGGGAAATGTTCTACAGTAAATGTTATTTTGTAGTTTTCTCTTGAGAAATAAATTCTATCAAATTTAAGATCTTCTGTGGATGATCAAACACAGTTTAATAGAATACTTAAATTCTGACCTCGAGATAAACATATGTTGAAATTCAGCTTCGAAAATTCCGTACTCTGTAAACACTATACTCTCTCAGAAAGTTTAAATATGTAGTTTAGTTACTTGTATCTTTATAAGAAAAAGAAATTTATAAAATATTCTGAAATATTTCATAAAAGTTAATTACGCTTCCACTTATAAAGTAAGATAAACCTTTCTGCAGAATATATTCTTGGATTCTTTGATATAGTGACATGAAATTTTTGTGACATTTCAGCAAGGAACATTAGTTAAAAGCTATATTTTTCGATATATCAATATTTTTTCGGCAAACTGATAAAATAACAAAGTAAATCAAATTTCTTATTGAAAATGTCATGTTATTATATGGAAACATTATTTTTTAAGTCATTGTTTCTCTTAGTTTATTTAAAATATTAACTAGTTTAAACAGGTTTTAAAAAAATCACGTGACTATCAGATTAAGCATGCTTCGATATTTGAAAAAAAATGATTTTTTTTTAAATCTTAAAATCGTTCGAGCTCCATTTTTTTTAAACCTGCTATTGAAAATATAAAAAATTCTAATTTTCGATAACAATCTTTGCTGTTTCGCGTTTATTCCCATTTTCTTCTCTGAATTTCTTCTGGCGATAACTTCTCACGATTCTACCCTTTATTGACCAGACAGGAAAATCAAGTACATTTCGGACATTAGAGTCAAGTTGTAATTTTTTAGCGATAAGTCGCCAAATGTGATAACCTTCTTTATCATTTTCTAATAACCCTAATACCGAAAAATTAATGCCTCAAAAGTGATAAACGGCCAATTTTCTACCAGTGCATTTTGTGGCTTCAAAAATCCCAAATCGAAACAACATCATGTTTCCACATAATAGAAATAAATCTATGTTTAAGACATTACCATCATAAGTATTATTTCAGAAACTCACCCCTACAAACAGAAATGAAAAATGTGATTTTTCTTATACAATAATTTACATATGCATGAAGAAGCCTTTTCTTACGCATAAACAATTCTATAAAGAGTTTTTAAGTCGTAGTTAAGAGCTATTTAGTTTTCGCTGCCGATGAGTTTCAAAATTCAATGAAGATCAAAATCACAATAGTTATATTATTCTTTTATAGCTCATTTGATTAAAAAAATATCAATGATATTAACTTCATATTGGCTGACAAAAAGAACTTTCAAATTAAAATTTATTTTTTAATTATTTATACAACAAATTTGAAAGAATATATTTTATATTATTAAATTGAGTTGTCTTTATATTTAAGTATTTTAATTTCCTTTTTTTTTATTCAGAGATAAAAATTATTTTGGTTCAAAGTTAGATTAAATTATCGAGAAAGAAGTATAAAGGTTGGGATATAAATTATTGCAATCTTTTGAAAGTTTTACTGGAATGATCAAAGACATCATATGTGTGGGATTTTTCTGGTTTTAAATAAGAAAGAACAAAGATTTTATTATTTTTTATATCGTATTTTTCTTTATGGTTTCCATTATTTTCAATTTCAGATGATACAATCAAATATCACATGCAACATTAGATTTTTTTAAACTTAATACTAGATACTATAACAATATAATAATCGAAATTTTTGAAAAGCATAATCATTCTTCCACTTCGATATAATTATTTATTTTGATTTGTAGGAATTTTAATTTTTACATCTTTACAATTGAGCTTAAAAGTATTTTTGTTCGCTCTGTTTCCATTTTAATTTTGAACATTTCAGTATTTGAAATGTATTTTATCTAAAGATTTTTTACAAAAGGCAATTTCTTTTTATATCTCTATTTTCCTATATTGAAATTAGTAATAAATCCAGATTAGAATAACAACTGCAATTTAAAAAAGAAAATCTAAATTACAACTGCAATTAAAATAAAAAAAAAACAGCAGGGACATTAGAGAAATCGTGTTTGTGACGCTTTGAAGCAATTTTTTTTTACTGTCACTTTTATTTCCGTTATTTAAAAGAATCATTGTAAATATATGGAACATTGTAGTCGTTTTCAATACCGATTCTTTTTTTATTTTCCCCTATACGAAGCATGGAGAAAATATTGTTATCTTCAAAAAATTAGAACTCGGAATTTTGACGACTCTCCACGTCTTACATCTTCCCGAGTTAGAAAAATACATTTTAGGCACCAACCGTCTATCTGTAAAAAAGATAACCCCAAAAATGCTTTCCTGTAAACAGTTGAAATTTGGTATCTGATTTTTACACCAAATTTGTGGATTTCTATCAAATGTTGAGGAAACTCCAATCAGAAATATGTCTGTCCTGCTATTAGACTGTAATTTAACACGATAATTACCAAGCGAAGCGGAATAGATGGATAAAGTTCGGTACACAGATTTATCATCTACAGTGTAGACAACTAACCAATTTTGAGTCTAATCCAACAAGGGATTGACTATCCTTCGATCTGTATTTTCAAAAAAATGAAAATGCAATAATTCAAAAACACAGTGACTTAAGAATATCAAATTTGGTATGTGAATTTGTCATTAATTCTGTGCTTATTATTGTTTCAATTGGTAGGGAGAAATGCGTCAAAATAGAAATTCGATTCTCAGGTACTATTAATTGCATGCCAGAAATCGTTGTTACTTTTCAATAAATCTCGGCATTGTTCTTGAAGACAGCACATTTATTAGACATAGAAAACTAAAAAAGATACAAAAGAACACAAGTATTGACATTTACGCACACAGCATCATGTTCAGCAATTCGCGGGAGGAATGGCGCCGGAACGAAGCAGAAGCGTAATCACACAGATATTCCTACATTAGAAAAATAGCCCGCTCGCTTCATCCCAACTGAAATAAATTGCGAAAAGATAGTTTTGACGAGACCATTCACACTAGTCTCTATTGGGATAAATAATAAGTCCTTTATCAATATATAGAATGAATTTTTATACGCAGAAAACTATTTACGATATGCAGAAAAATATCTGTAAATGTTTCCTTTAATTAAAAATCCATATTTGGACAATTTAAATGAGCTTCATTAGGTTGTTATTATCATATAAGAACATGATGTTGTTTTGGTTAGAGGGTTTTGAAGCTCAAAATCGAGTAGGCAATGAATAAAGCATAAATGGCAATTTTCATCATCATTTTTTTATATATATTTTTTACTGGCTTTTACCAGTATTGCGTTATTATTATGCATGCTTCTCTGAAAGCAGATGCATTTTTAAAAGGTTGACCTGCTTTTACCAGTATTACTTTATTATGACGTATGCTTCTCTGAAAGCAGATGCATTTTTAAAAGGTTGACCTGCTTTTACCAGTATTACTTTATTATGACGTATGCTTCTTTGATAGCAGATGCGTTTTTAAAATTTTGACATAAAACTGTGACATCATAGCTGTTATTCCATCTTAAAATCGGTGGAGCTCCAATACTTTGTTTGCCAGCTAGAAAAATTGAAAATGAAAGTTTAAAAAATTATCATTATATATATATAGAGAGAAGGGAATAGAAACCAATAGAGAAGTCTCGTGATTGTTTCAAACCGGTTTAAACTAGTTAATGACTTAAATTGATTAAGATAAATAATGACTTAAAAAATAATAATTTTCTCGCATTATAACTTGAAATTTGCAATCGTAGATTTCATTTTAATTTTATTACTAATCCTTTCCTAGTAAAATTCGACAAGAACTTCACAACCAATGTCTATCGACATTACTATGAAAACGTATTTGTTACGTAGATGGTCTTAAATCCTTGCGTTTAAAATTATCAATGTGGACGAGAACATGAATTTTGAAAGCCATCGGAATGTAATCGTAAAAAGTGTTTTCTTTGGAAATATTATGTTGTTTTGCTTTTATTTTATCATTATGATTTCTCGTGTTACATATGTTTTTTCTTCTTTTTTTCATACATTTATAAATTGAGAAGATGCGAAATCCTTTTGATTACCTTTCTGTAATCCGATTAAATGATCTCCCTTAAATCTTGCTTTATTTACCTTATGGAAACTGTATTTTTCCTGTGAGGCTTGCTGCTTCTTAATAGAATAAACCTACGACACAACTGATAAAAGGAAATTCTCAAACATTCTCAAGAATAATGTGATTTCTTACTTGTTCTTATATACGTATAGAGAATATTGCATAAAGATTTCACTTTCAGATTACACTGAAATCTTATCTGTATGTATAATGTGATATTTCGATTAATTTCTGAAGCCCGTAAAACTGTTTTGGGCATAATGTATGCTTATGTTTTCCTGCTCATTTCCCCGTGTATGCTAGAAATTAAAGGTCTGAAAAACTATATAAATGAAATTCGCCATACACTCCCTGCGTAAAGGCTGTATATGCACCTTAAATTTTATATAAAATCTGTCTTTCAGAAGACACATACAAAAATACATTTTTTTTCTTAGTAATTACGAAGCTATCCAAAAATGGCCTAAATTTACTAAATGCCTGTAATCAGCATTTCACCAATTCATCTTTCCAAATACAGTAAAACTGTTTTTGGTGTAATATGTGCTTATTATTACCTGCTAATTTCTCCGTATATGTGAGAAAAAAAATGTATGAAAAACCCTATAAATGAAATTCAGTATACATTCCCTATAGAAAAACTGTCGTTATGCCTTAAGTTTTATAAAAATGTCACTTGTAGAATTCGTATTTTTGTAAATAAGTGTTTAATTTTCTTTCTAACGCTTATAATGAGACTATTCGAAAATTCTCTATATTTATTACGCCCATGTAATCTACATTTTGCCAATGATGTCCAAAGTTTCGTTTAATTGTATTTATGACTTGTTTCAAACTAACACGAAGAATATTTTAAAATGGATCTGAAAATTTCAAACCATGATTGAGATGATGACGATGGCACTTGAGACGATGGTCCTTTTCCATTGGAAGGTCATATAGGACAGATTTAACGAACCCTAAGCCTATTTACACAATTGGTTAAGGTGAAACCGGGATTAGAGCTTCTTGTCAAGATATCAAGAAGCCATTTTTGACCACTGGCTCATCGTTTTGTCAATCTAATCCATTTATGAAAATGTCTATCTAACATATCATTTAAAAGCGAAATACAAAGTCTCCATAGCAGGTGAAACCCAACAAACTTATGGTCAAATGATGAGTGGGATGTCATGTTCTGAGAAACAAATCTAAGCACAGATTTCCAAATTCATGGTTCAGTTGACCGCCACGAGATGCCTATGATGAGAACAGACCCAACAATGTGTATTTTCGGAGATCCTTTGAGTTTGAAGCATTGGTGATTAGCATACAGATAAATAGCTGTCTTGATTCTTTGACCAAGCTAAACACCGCCAATTAGGCACAATCAGGGTCCAAAACGTTTTTAGCCGTTCTGAATTTCTTTTCCCTATTTTTTTTTTTTTTTTTTTTTTTTTTTAAATTTTGAGGATGAAAAATTTACCAGTGCTCACGGTGAATCATTTTATAAAATTATCCTCACAGTTTAGGAAGCGCTCAACATATATTCTTCAATCCAATGTTAACTTGTGATAACTGTTTGTTGCTCCCTTTTAACTGATTAACGATTGCAAATCATTGATTATTCCTAATTGATTATTTCAGCATTTGATGAACTATTCTTTCTCGGAAATAATTGGTTTCCAAAATAAAAATTGACTACTTCACTTTGTATTTACATTAGTTAATGACATACCCACGATAGTTGAAATCTTCGGAATCAAGGAATTATGAAATATGCTTAGTAATTAAATGCCACATTATACAAAATAAATTATAAAAATTGTAGAAATTGCACAAAAAATTAAAAGATATCAGAATTAAATATAAGATTGAATCAGAATAATGTTTTAGACTTGATTTATTAAAATTATTCGAAAGCCTTTATACGTAAGCACAGTACCAAAACAATGAAACATATTGTAAGCTACACTTAAAATATTTTTGAGTTATTAAAATTATATAAAACTATACGAAAACGAAATTCTAACTAATACTTAAAAGCTATAGTTGGTAAATAAAATTGCATAAAAAATGGCGTATATGATAATATAATCTAAGAATATATAGAATTAAATAATTTGTAGATTCTTTTTTTAATAATAAATTCACTAAAAATTTTGAAAAAAAGCCTTTTATATGTCACACCTACTACCTCAGAAATAAATTCTAGTAGCATACATGTATTGTGCAATATGGTATGGCATTAAACAATAATCGCTATATTGTATGATATTAAACAATAATCGTTATATGGTATTGAACAATAATCCCAATATTGTATGATATTAAACATTATTCTCAATATTGTATAATATTGTTAAATATTGAATAATATAATATTGCATAGTAATTTACGACATTCTTTTTTCTCTTGGGAATACTAGAGATTTACAAACTCAGTGCCTAAGTGTGTACAAGTAAAGTGTCTTGAAATGCCTTTTGTATCACGCGATATTAATCAAGCAATTTATGTACAATATACCGGCTTAGAATCTTAGTTATGCTAAAATAAAGCAACCCATTTTGTATTTAAGGTTTTGTGTGTGTGCACTTTCGCGTGTGCTTCGTAATTCGAATTATTTTTATGTATAAAAATTTGTTTTATCAATTTGTATTTTTATGTTATGTGTAAATATCGATTTCTGCTTTTGCTTCACATTTTTTATTTTTACAACTAATATGAAATGACGAAGTATTTTCTTAACTAACAATACAGAAAAATATCCGTCATTGCTGTTGAAATGCGTTCCTGTTACTCGATTATGAGATGGGGATAGAGTCTGGTGATTACAGAAAATGAGTATCTAAAAGTATTCCTTCCCCCAGCTTCTGTCTTTTTGGATGGACCCCCGACGCGACCAGACTACTTCCAATACAGATGACTGTAAAACATTCTTTCCAATGATGGAACAAACTATGCTGAGAAGCAGCATTACGGATTCGTAACATTATTTATATCTCTAATTTTATATGCCAAATCAGCATAAAATTTTATTTATTTTAAAAAAAAATATTTATTGCAACTTGTCTGATTTTAAGTTTTCTCCATCGAATTAATTAATTAATCAAAGAGGAAAATAGAATATACATTGCAAAAAATATCGTTAATAATTTAAGAAGGCAAATGAATTGCTTTTTTCAATCAGATTATGCATAATTAGAACAGAAATAACTAAATAATGAATATCTAACAAAAATAAAATCACATTATCTTTCAAAATTAATTAATTTATTAATTTTGCAATTACCGAATACGAATTAATACATGTATTCGGATTCGAATTACCGCATTATGTTTCCTATGTATAATCACTTCAGATTGAAGGTCACAAATTAAGCATAATATAAATCATAGATGACTAAAATTATTGAAAATGGAAGTGGCGAATTGCTTAATTGAAAATCGCTTCGTATTCAGAACGAGCTATTTCTCAAAACGATTGCACAATCTTAAAATTAAAGGAATTAGTTTATTACGAATTTTTCCGAAGAAAAATTGCATTTCATAAAACATTTCTAAAGACAGCTTTTTTTTTAAATTAACAATATTTAGCATAATATTTTCAATTTCTGCGATAGTTTTAATATCCATTATGCATTTCACTGTGGCGAGTTAATAATTTTTTTAAATTAAAACTCATTAGTTTGAAAACTTAGTTTTTTTTAACTTACTATATTATCTTTTCTATTTTATGTTATGAATTGAAGCAGTGAATTAATTTAAATAGATAAAATGCGGTAATTTTTAAAAATATGTGAAAAAAGTCATAAAGGATAAAATTTATAACTTGAAATCCTAATATTACAAGGAAATTGAGGCTTGAATAACTTTTAAATTTGGAATGTTGAGAAAAATCAGAATTTGCAATTCATAAGAATTTATTATGAATCCTAGTCAGAATAAAGTAATACTATATCTTAAAGCATATTATGCAATTACAATCTATCCATCAGGCTTTAATATTAAGCCTAATAATAATAAATATCATTAATTTATCCTTTATATTAAGGCCTTTAAAAGCATTAAATTTTATTAATAATTTAATTCAAGTTACAAATGTGTAAATCCAGCTGTGTTATCAGAAAAACATTAGTGATTGAGCCATGGAAAATTTAAGAACAAAATTTACTGCATTTAAATTATAAAATGTTTTGCGTAAGCGATAAAAGCTTTTTAATCTTTAGCTCATGAGCTGATAAAATCTCAAAATATGCTTTTAAATATATTTCTGACAAGAAAACTGGCAAGGAATTTGAAACCAGGGAAAATGGTCTCCCCGAAACTTTCTCGCACACTCTCTAACATAGATGGCTCTTTATTCACTCGAGCATAAAATTGTAGACATGGGTCATGCCACAATTTTGCAGAATTTTGTCGGGGCTTTAAGCGCCACGATTGCTCATATATTTATTTTCAGTGTCCCGTATTTCAGAGTTGTGAGCTCCACAGTTTAATAAAGGAAAGTGGCAATTGTGCATTATTAACCGCATACCATTTGACCAGATTAGTTATAAAAAAGCCTATTAGCTTGCGATATTTTGATGCCAAAACACAAGTATTACTATCGTGCGATCTGTAGTATTGGGAAGCGGTTAATACACAAGCAGCATAAAACCAAATATGTATTTTAGCCGCCTATTTTCTCACCAAATGAAATTGATATGATACAAAATAGTAATTTAAGTCGCATAATTTTATACGAAATTTAATTTACTTAAGGGAATGTGCGGGTGAATTAAATTAAATTCTTGTGATAGAACAGATCGACAGACGGCCAATTCCTTTTTAAATTATGTTCCAAATCTGATATAAATCTTCATTTTAGATGCTAAACAATATATCAAATAGTATTTATCTAGCTCTTTACGTTTTATAATTATCTTGCTCATTTGAAATCGTATAACCGGACAGACTAACTTCGTCTTGATAGATCTCACACAAAATTAGATAGAAATTTTAATTTTACAATCATGTATCAAATTTAATCCATCTAACTCAAAGCATTTTTGAGCTATCGTGTTCACAGGCATGATTTCAAAAATGTGTTTTTTCGGAATGAAATGCGATTTGAAATAAGATGTTGACGAATCTCCCAAGTCTAGTTTTTTGGTGATTACAATATTTTCTTTTTATATATTTTGTAAATGAGAAAGTAAAAACGACTTGAAGTCTTTTATCACCGCCCATGCAAAAAATACTTTTGTTTTTCAACGTCAAAATGAACAATCACAAATGTAATGGCCTACTATGACAGTATGGAAAATATAACAGTTTTAAGGCAACGATTTCTTAAATACAAGATGTGGAAATATTGTCTTGTATGTTTTTTAAATAATTTTATTGATATTTTCATTATTAAGTTTACTAATAAAATGGTAATTTTATTCAAATTTTTCACTGATTGAGATTTATGAAATGCATTGAATAAAATAAAGTTAAAATAATTGAAGGGTCGAACGAAGGCATGGATTTCACATTTCTGACATCGTTATTCACTCACTGAGTATAGATACATTATCAAATGGCTAAGGGAGAGACCACGTGCCTAAAGATAAATGCTACATTTGAAAAATGGCATGCTTTTCCCATATATGAGTAAAAATGGTAATGTTAATGAATCCAACAGTTAAAAATTATATATATGTAATGATAATTTCAAATCTAATTTAAACTAAATTAATTTCCTAATTTTCAGCTTAATTCAGCCCATATTAACTTCATTCCAAAATATTCTCTTATATCCTGATCCAATTCCACCTTTTTTATTTAATTAATGCCACGAAAGCACTGTAAAATTACTGACATCGACAAGTTCCCACACTCAGAGTGAAGGGATAAAAATTTGTTGAAATAAGGCATTCTTTCAAAATATCCCTATAATTCCCTTACCAAAATCGACACGTGTAAATAAATCCCTATCAAAATCTCACCGTATATAATCACGGGGATAAATTTTTCATTAGTTTTTCTTCTTTTCGCTCTTGTGTCGTTCTGTATTGATGTGCTCGTCGCTTCTGCTTGTACATAAATTATGTCTCCCTGGATGGAATAACAGCGAAGTTTAAAATTAGAAAGAATCTTCTCTGCCTTCGGCCACGATTCCGCTAAAAGAAATTTATTATTATTATTATTATTATTATTATTAATATATATATATATATATATATATATATATATATATATATTCCTTATTATTGAAAAAAACATGCGATAAAAATATCCGTAAATATGACACATTTTGTGTAGAATTTACAGCGCAGACATGATGAGTAACAAAGCTTCTCAGCATTAAAGAAATCAGTTCATTATTTTTGGCTGACTGTCATATATCCATTGCGTTCATATACAGCAGAAGATGTATATGAATCTTCTTATACTTTCTTCTTCTGAATTTGTGTATTTTTTATAAATATACAACCTTGTAAAAAAAGTTTAACGTTTTAAGGGAGATCTATAATGTCGAATTTCGTTAAAATTTGCACTTGAATTTTTTCATAATTATAATAGTTTCACATGGTGAAATTGTAATGGTGAAACAAAAAGATAAATAAAATATCAGCCTGAGCACCTTCTGAAATAATGAAATCACTATAAGTGAGTGATTGTGAGAAAAATATTGATGAAAACATGAAAACTAGAAAGGTTTATGTCAAAACTACTGATACAAGCAGAATTTTTATTCCTACAATCAATTAAATTATTTTTCTCTATTACAGGTACATATTCTTTTACAATAAGAAATATGAAATTTCATGATGTTGAAGAATTCATTTTCAACCACATGCCGGATCAGTACAAAAAATATTAAAAACAACGGTCAAAATGAAACATTTTGAAAGATTTAAGAAATTTTATTATAATAATTCATCTTAGACATTCTAACACAAAACCCAAATTTAATGATATTTAAAGTTTTCTTCAGGAATTTAGTCTAGAAAATATTAACCATGTTGTAAGTCTTTCATGGTAAATGCTAAATATTTCTTCTATATTTATGATCCTATATCAATGGTTTTATTCTCTTTCTTCAAAATTAATAATTCTAAAATTTATTCTATATTTAAAATAATATAATAATCTAGGTAAGATTAACCTAAATAGCAAGTGAGAATACATATTCTATATTAAGAGCACATTAGAACACTCAGTATATCGAAAAGTAGTAAAAAAAATATATTGAAATAGATTGATTGTACATATATGCTGATTTATTTACATATATGTATATTTCAATATATAAAATAATGCATAAAAAATTAAATATAAATTATTGGAAGAAATAATTTTATTACAGATATTCTGATGAGATATCCAAACTATTCAAAATGATATGAAACTTCAGTTAGAATTTAATCTATAAAGAATCATCTAGGGCGGAACATGACAAGAGCGGCAGTTTTTCTTACAACAACAGAAGGCAAATTCTAAGCACAGGATTAAAGCATGAAGAAACTTCTACCTTGTCATCCAAAAATAAACACACGCTAGATGAAAGAAAATTCCGAAGAGTATTCTTCTCTGCTTCTATAAGGATAACTTGATCTCCAAAACTTCTCCACTCTGTCTCCCGAGACGAGTATAAGCCTCAGTGCCGGGGTCTTCATTTTGAATTCCTCCAAGGGCCATCCTTGTAGTTAGTTTGCTTTTCGAAGTAAAAGATACGCGGATTATCCAGGAAATAATAGGTATAATATTAGTTGATAAGAACTATTATCTGCAAACTAGTATTTACGTATCGGTGACTTTATTCTCCAGATGAATAAAGATATCGGAGGATAAATTGTCACACCTATCCATTAACAGAGGAAATAGATAGATGCATCATATGTTGAAGAAAGGTGCTTGTAAAATACTCCATACTGCGTTTGAGTTTTAAAAAATGACTGCACTAAGCAGGTTTTTATGATATATCCTTATAATTAACCAGTTTTCAACAAAACGGTTAGCTAAAAATATTAATACGAAATGAGATTCACTTTAAGAATTTTTTTTGTTTATATATATATATTTTTCAAAGTATCATATGCAATGATATCTCTTAATCTAATGTAAATCTTAGTAATTTTCCTATTTTTAATACTAAATTAACCTATACCACTCACTTTATTTTAACATTTTCTCTTAATTCCGGATCCAAATCCCATTTTTTTTCTTTAATTATTTCAAACATGCTCTCCAAAAATTTCTGAGTTTGTAATTCTCACACCTACAAGCAAATACCTAATAATAAGGGATAATAATTAGGTAAACAAAATAAAAATATCTAACCCTAAGTCATAACGTTACAGCTATTCATCTGCAAAATTATGTTACTTACATATACATGAGTGTTTATGTAAGCAATTCTTGAAAAATACTAGCTTTATTGGTCATATAGAAATTATTATTTTTTTAATAATTCAATTTTATTTGGTATTTATAGATCCCAAAAAATTTTAAAACAATGAAAACCTTAAGTAAAATTCCCTGTAAGCCGGATTCAGATAAAATTATAATATTTTAATTGATTTGTGAAAAAGGAATTTGAATTATTTAATAAATAGCAATAATTAATTTTATTTAAAAAATATGTCCTTTGTAAACGCTTGATTAAATAACAACAGATAAATGTTTAAGTAGGATTATTCCTTTATAAAAACTACGTAAAAAATTAAAATATTAGTAGCACAATCATCGTTGTTTAATTTACTGTTAATAAATGTACTTGTGTTGGTAACATATAATCAGTAAAAATGTTTGTTTTATCATAACCATGATGGATTTCTGCTGTACCATAAAAATATTTATAAAAGTATATCAAAGCAAAATATTCAGTATTTACAATGAAATTCTTCTGTCAAATTCAAAAATACTTTGAACTAAATAAATTATATTCGGTTATGTCTTTTTTTGTAAAGTAATTTTTTTAGAAAAATACCTACAATTTTTTCCTTAAATTTAAATGCATAGAATCAACAATTACTAAAGCAAATCATGCCCTTGTATAAATATTATTACTCGTTTTCAAAGACTCCGAAAATGAAGCATTTATTTTATAAAATAAAATAAATAAATTGGGAAGAGTTTCAGGCTTTCATATTTTCAATTACCCTTTCTGTGCCCTTGAGAAATTCTACAGATTAACGAAAACAGAGTAGATGATCCATGGTTTCTCTTTCTGCAGATTCAAAATATTCAGCTTAAAATTAATGTTGAGATTCAATATTTTTACATTTTAATGTTTTTTGAATTAGTTCATTTTTATTGTTTCACTGAATGCATAGATTCAGAAGTTTACTTTGATTATGGAAGGCGCACAGCACCGTTTCATGCCACTGCAACTATAACCTACTGGTTATTTAAACAGTGTAATGAGCATAAAGTGGGAGAAGCATCGGAAGACATTTCTGTTCTATCCATCACTGTGACTGTAACCCAAATTGTTCGGCGTCTGACATTTATTTATTCAGATTTGGTAAGGGGATTTTAATATTTGATAATAAAAAGTCAAGAGCAATGGGCTGGTTGACGTTTAAATGGGAATGGAATTGGCTTATTAAGCAAACTATCAAAAAGAAAGCTAAAACTTATATTAATCTACATAAACATACTTACAATTTGTTTGATTACAAAATTAAAATAATAATAATAATAAAATTATTAACATAAAAAGGCTGCTAGAAATGAGGACATAAATAATAAAAAAAATATGACAAAAAATACAAGTACAAATAAATGCTAAGTACAAACACGAAGATAAAAAATGCATATGTGTATATTACTACTTTTGGATATTAGTACTCTTTAAATTAAAAGAGATCTTGATTTTCTGTGAAATGACGAATCATTCTCTGAATTTTCATCCTGGATCCTTCGAAAGAGGCAACATTGCGAAACCAAACTTGCTTCAGTTCAGATGTTGGCTCGATCATGTGGAAAGAAGAAGTCAATATACATTCTTTTGCGTAGTGGATCACAGTGGCATCAAGATTTCCGCAAAGGCAGAATACATTTGGGATCAAATTAAAATGACGAAGATATGAAGGGAAGGGAAAAGAATATTTCCCTATTCTCAGTTACTTGGTTGAAAAGAGGCTTTGGGGAGAAACTTTTTAATGTAAATCTCCCCATATCTTCGTCTTCTCAATCCTTTTGCCACTATTTCATCATTTTTTGCTTGAAGAACGATTTTAGGTAGGAGTTTGGTACCTTAGTATGACATTGTTCCATGTTTGATTCCTCGGCTTCTATCGCCTGTGTGTCGGCTTCCTCATCTCCCTCATATCCAACGTGGGCTTTAATCCAGAAAACTTTGATTTGTCTGTGCTGGATTAGATTTTTACAGATGGCCCTCGCAACTAGATTTTGGTTTTGGGCGGTTAGCTGCCTCTTGTATGCTGGCTTGATGATCGAAGACAGGTTTACATAGTCCGACTGAAGGAATGAACAGCTAAAAAAATGTTTTATGTGAAAGTATGTCAAAGGTTAAATGTTAAGGGTATGTCACAACCTTCCGGATGAGTTTTCAAAAACTGTTATATTTTTTAATATTGGCATAAAAAGATTGAAAAAACATGTATGAAACCAAAATGCATCAGTTAAATGCCAAATGTTTTTCTTAATTTGAAAAAGAGCATTTTTTGGTTAAAAAAGCATAAAGCAAAAATCTTCTTGTTTAGAAGTTTATCAAATGATTTCCTTAAACTTTTACAGATAGCTTAAGGCATATATTATCTATTATTTAGACATATATTATCTTAGCTTATATTTTTATCGATTCATTAAATAAGGGCATTCGACTGATAAATAGCAGAAAAGTTTCAATTTTTTTTTTTTCTCATTGTGAGGCTCTAAGACAGCCATAAAATATTTTTAAATGAATAGATTATTTATTCTCTATTTCAGGAAATGCAGAATATAATAAGAAATTATTATACAAAATTTGAAAAAAAATATGCATTTGATTTTAAATTATACAGTTTTTAGTAATAAAATTCTATCATATTCTGTATTTGAGAAAACAGCATCTAAGCATGTAAAACAAGATTAAAACATACGTAAATGAAAAATAAGAAAAACAAATGTAACTTCCAAAACATAAGCTTAGAAACAAAATTTCAACGGTTTTACAAAGAAACCTGTTCAAATATTAAGAATATTAAATAAATAAAAGTTCCGCTAAAAAGAATGACTTTTCAACGTGGGTCGCCTACCTTAAGCTTTTAAAAGAGAGCTAATCTTTACTTTTAATGTAAAAAAAAAGAAAAAAAAATGCTGTACATTTTTTTGCCAAAATTTTTTACCTTTTACAATATAAAGCTATGGTACTTACTTAGCTATACGTGACTCGGTTAATTAATATATTGCTGAAGAATGTTGAATTTCAAATGTCATTTGAAGTTTTATTTATTCCGTATTGTGAATCTATATGTGTCGGTATAATGCGATTTAATCGATCAGACTGAAAAAATAACAATGTCTATTTAAAAAGAATATTTTGCTTATCCTCACACAAAGATAAATGCAATAATCTATTATCTAAAAACCAAGATAATGCTTAGAGAATGTCTAGGAAATTCGATCCAATCATTAATCTTTTGATTTCGGTAGTGCTTTTGTGGGAAAAAAGATAAGAATTATGTCTGCAAGTAATGATTTTTTCCAGTAATGATGACTAAGTAATAGATTTAAAGGTGAAATCGATATTAATGCAATATAACTTCACTAAAATGATCGTATACAATTACGAGACCATAGGAACATGTAATTGCAAACTTCTTAATAGCGATTGTATGTACTTAAGTGTGTTTAACATGCATAACTGCTTTAATCGTTTTTATATATTTTTTTAAAAGCCTTAATGGCATTTTGCTAAATATTACTGAAAATCTATACGCACAGAACGCTAAAGTGCGTGGCATAGAAATATATCTTATTACTCTTTTTCGAATGCCAGCAGCCAAATGTAACCAAATCATCATTCAAATTTTTCAGACTACTTTATTCAAGGCTTCACGTAACTATTATAATTAATGGAACCATTAGGATGCAAGGATGACTATGTCATTGAAAGTTTCATTAAGTTAGAGAAAGGAAATGTAAATGAAATCAAGATTAAAGCGTCTATTTAATCCAACGCAAAGTTAGGCTTAACATATTGCTAGACAAGTGATTGCTGCGCTTTGCATCGTTAAAACATGGAAATGGTTATTTCAAGCAATTCTATGCGATGTTACTTCATGAATGATTATAAATTCTTTGAAATAATTCATAAATCATGTTCAGTTATTTAATGTAACGATTGAATTAAATAATTTTACATTTAAATATATACATTTTAATTTATTCGAGTTTCATCTGTAATCGACTGACTACTTTTAATACTCATTTTGAAAGGTGGAATCTTAATGAATGTATTCAGCATGAATAATTTAACAGCCAGAAAAGTCAATATTCTGGACAAACAAGATCGTAACATAAGTCGGATAGTCATCTGATAAAATTACAGCAATTCTTTTTTAAGACATCTCTAATGTACTTGAAGAAAAGTAATATTTTTTTTCTGACTTTTTAGTAAGTGTTTCAATTTTATTTAGAGGTTTTTCAAATTATTTTTACTATATACATCATACTCTAAAAATTCGTTTGTGAATTTGATTTTGGTGGTAGAGAATT
>JAPMOR010041600.1:258274-377103 GCA_026543865.1 Argiope aurantia | reverse complement strand
GAAAGATGAATGTTTTTGCTTAGATATATGGCCAAACATGGATCCGACAAAATGTAACTTATGATGCTCAGTTATTTATAATTGAAATTCTTCAAGGATCATTCGGACGTTTAAAACACGTTTAACTGCAACATACCGGAACTTATAACTTCTTTTTCGTTCGTTTGCGAATTTATTTATTTTGAAGGTAAATAATGCGAGATCAGACAGTGTCGAATATTTCCACGAGTTTTCTTTGAAAGATGAATGTTTTTGCTTAGATATATGGCCAAACATGAATCCTACAAAATATAATTTATGATGCTCAATTATTTATAATTGAAATCATTGAAATTTTTCCAGGATCATTCGGATGTTAAAAACACGATTTACTACGACTAAATGGAGTAAATAACTTTTTTTTTCATTCGTTTAGGGATTTATTAATGTTGAAGGTAGACAATGTGAAATCAAGCACGGATGAATATTTTCACGAGTTTTCCTTGAAAGATGAGCGTTTGTGCCTAAATATATGGCAAAATGGGTATCCTGCGAAATTTAATTGAAATCATTCTTCAAGGATCATTCGGACGTTAAAAACACGATTTACTACAAATAACTGGAATAAAAACTTCATTTTAGTTCGTTTGCGAATTTATTTATTTTGAAGGTAGATTATACGAGATCAAACACGGATGAATATTTTTACAAATTCTCTTTGAAATATTTAGGCATTTCTAGATATATGAAGCTTCTAATATGGTGGTTGGTTCTCACCTCCCTTGTGGGTACACGAAAAGCTGGGAGTATGGCTCCTTTTAACGATGACGGGACGTACTTCCTTAGGGAAGGTTTGCACCTTGACCGGTGATAGCTGTTACGACTCAACCACAGTTTCCACCCTTGTTATTGTTGTCCGATCATTCAAGTTTTATCCGTATGCCACCCGGCGGGTCGGATTAGTCAGTTTGTGTGCTAGATATATGAACAAAAATGGATCCTACAATATTTAACTTATGGTGCTAGTTTGTGTGCCTAGATATAATGCCAAACATGGAACCTACAAAATTTTATTTATGGTGCTGATGTATTTATAATATAAATTATTTAAATTCTTCAATGATCATTCAGATGTTAAAAACATGATATAATGTAACTAACTGGAATAAATAACCTTATTTTCTTTAAGATGAAATAAAAGAGGCTATTGTTCTTTTCCTTATTTCAGCTCTTCGGCAGATAGGGCTCCCCAGGTTTCCACTTTGATTTCATTCGTATATGACCCAAAGTATTATTTTTGATTTTTCATTTATGATAGATAATATGAAACGTCCACCAAAAAAATATATTGTAATCAACCGAACATTTTTCGTAATATTGCACTTTAAATGAACCTTAATTTCGAACTCCAGAGGGCACTTATTCAAAGAAATTTTCCTTCACTTAAATTCTTCTTTTCAGTCAAGTGGAGTGCAAAAAAATCGAGCAAATGTATCAAGATTCTATCTGAGACAGAAAAAAGTGAAATAATTTTCATCAAGACATATTTCAAAAAGTGCTGACTTTTTCTTTACAGTCGTTCGTTACACACTGGGTAACTCCCTGGCGCATTAGTTTGGGCGAAAGAATCGAAGTTAACATTTCCACAAAATTACCTCAGCCACTGGAAAAAGGTGATATATATTACTCCTTATCTCTGGCCACCTTCCTCACCCCAAACAGACACTATCACTTTTTCATCTTACTCGTAAACTTCTTTTTTTTTTTCTGGATAGATTTTTTTCTTTCCTTTTATCTTTTTCTAATAAAAAAGGGAAGATACAAAAGCGCTTCAAAAAGCAAGGAACATTTTTCGAAGTGAGGAGGGCCGGAAGATAAAAGTGAAGTTTGTTTCCGGGGAAATTGATTTCTTTGGAAGAATACCAAGAACCATGAGCTAGAAGGGGTGCCTGCAATTGTTGGGCTCGCGATAGAGTAGAGAAGTTTCTTCTTCTTTTTTTTAAACAAGAAAAGCGATAGAAATAAACCAATGCTTTCTTTTAAAAAGAGCTGTAATTGATGCAACTCATTCACAAGATTGTTGAAGATATTATTTTCTTTCTCGCACTCAATCAGAGTGGAAGAACATTTTAATTTTAATATTTTGTTTATCCTTCTCTATTTGACGTGTTATTTCCTTATACATCTTGTATAAATATATTTCAGAAGAGTTAACGATATAAAGGCATTTCAAGATGATCGGTTTCAGGTTAATCAATGCATTCCTATCTTCAAAGTTATTCAGGCGAATGACATTTTTATGACTAGAAAATTAAAGAAAGGACTTCGTAAGTTTGAAAATGCTCTGTTGTTGTTGTTACTTATGGAACTTACTTATGTCATAGACACGAAGTCAGTCTCTTACGAAGTCAGCGATTTTAAGCTGAATTTGTGCAGTAGCTGCTGGGGGTAAAGGTCTCTGTGCATCCGAGGGCAGAAGTAGAATTTCTAGCTCATATGAAGATGACACACACACACTTGCTTGCACAACCTCTTTTTATAGGGGGCTCTTTCACACACCTCACAGATAGAACACAGGGTAAAGAAGAACCACGCCGGAACCAGGTCTGCGACCCGGGACACCCAGATGACGGGGAAGACTTGCTACGCCTAATCCATGACGCCAGCAAAAAAGCTCTAAATGTTATATTTCATTCGTAAAATATTCGTAGCTCGTAAATTTCAGTGGTTTGATAAAGAAGCTTGAAATTTTACCAATTTAAAAATAGTAATTTAAAGTTTAAATTTCAGCATTTTGTATCTAATGTGCGTATTTTTCAGCCAAGCGATTGCAGAGACTTTTCCATCAAGTCAAATCTCTTTGTGTTTAAATATAAAGTAAAGATCTATTTTTCATTGCACAAAATATCTACTGCTACTTTTAATACTTTTATCTTATAATCAATATATGAGTCAATTTTATCCCTTGGCACTCGGATGGTGCCTCTCAAGCACCATTCAAGACGGTGCATTATTTTGACATTTTATTTATTTAATTTTAATTGTTGAAATATCTACAGAATTATAAAAAGATATCGATTCATTTTTTTCAGGGAAATTCAACTTAAAACAATTGTTTATATTTATTTTTTGCGTAATAAACAAGTCCCAGTACTGAGTGAATGATTATGCATCGAAATACTTTTCCGGGTGCAAAGGGATAAGTGCCGTAGATAATTTAAAGACTCGGAATTATACTTATCGTAGTTTTTCTTGTATTGATAAATTAAACTGTCAATAAATATAAATAGGTTTAAAAATTTTAATATCAAATTCAAAGAATTACGATAAACCCAAAGAAGGAAATCCAATAGATATTAAAAATAGAATTAATTTGTCAAGTGAAGTTCAGTCAAATGAAATCTATGAAGATAAGATGATAAAAGATCCTTCTATATTTAACTTATGAATCATTTATAGAGAACCATTTGTTTTTTCTAAGCTGGAAGATGCAAATTGTATTGTTTTGTTTATCAATGCAGAAAAATATTATGAGGATTCATTGAGTCCTTAAATTTAAATGTCCTAAAGAGTTTTGGCTTTAATACTTCAAATGTATGTTGAAGTATTGATTTGATTAGTTTAAAAATCAAATTGAATGATTCTAAATAAAAACGTTTTCATATAATGGCAACCATCATTCCAATAATAGCATCTCCCTTACATTCCATTCAACTTGAAGATAAAATATTCTATTTGAGTTAATCCATAATCCATGACCTGTAAACATAAATCAGTTTCCTCGCATTCTGGACATTTTCTGAAGATAGCGACACGCACCGTTAATCGTTTTCCGGAACAAACCCTCCGCAGAAAGGTGAGGAAATGCGAACCAATTCGAAAGCCATTTTCCCCATCTCAGGTCGTTTATTTTTCCGTTGCATTTGTAAATCAAACTGCTTGGAGTATCAAAGGCCAAAAAGTGATTCATCGAATAAATATTTCCACCCATTTAGTGTTCTGATGTAGTGACTGCAGAGTTTGGATTGCGCATTTCTGATTCAGGATAAAAAGAAGTGGGTAAATATATTCCTTTGATTGGAAGGTTAGATTCCAGATGGCTTTTTGTTTAAAAGCTTGTGATAAAGTTTCTGCCCGTGGTTGCAGCTATTTGAAGGATATACTATTTCATTCTAGTTGTTCAATGTTTGTGATATTTTATAGTCAAGTGTTTAAAACTTTAATAAATGAGCGTGATAAATTTCGATTACGTCTGTTTAAATACGGACTAGACATTTCAATTTCTGCTTGATCAGAATCATTTTTAAGACTATTCATTTTTGCTTAACCCTTAACTGGGGAGGTGAAAATTTAGGACTTAGTTGGGACTTAGCATTTTCTTTACACTCAAATTAAATTTTCTACTGAAAGTATTAGTATGAAAATCAGCCAATATATTCTACAGATATTTTTCTTGATATATATATATATATATGTTTCAAAATTTTTTCAAAATATATCATTGAAAAAAGTAATTGTGTTTGAACATCTTTTTATTCTCAAATACATGATGCAATAAATAATACTCTCGAAAAAACATATTACTTTTTTTTACCTTTTAATCATATTTATTTTTCCATTATATATAAGTATATAAAAAACAGCATAATGGAAAATTTAAGAATTAAAAATATAAAAATCGATAATGGGTAAAATGTACCCTTTTTTTATCGGCATCACCGGCTTTCGAGAACATTTTAAACATACGTGTTAAGTACTGGTACAAAAATCAGCCTGTAAATTCTGTATATAGTATTTATCTTGGTATATTAATATAGTTTAGAATTTTTTTAAAATACACTATCACTAGAAAAATTAATTATATTTGTACATATATATCGGAATCAGTCGAATACGAACTTTCATTGAAAAAATCCTCTGTGCAATTATCCTCTCCTCCTTAAAAACTTATCTGGAGTTCGACTTCATAAGAGATTCAGTTAGTTGGACTATATTTCGAGGACCAAGTTTTAGAGTCATCTGCCAAACCTTGTATAATAATGGAACACTAAAAGGCATGTGTAGTCTCAAAGACGTCGCGCAAAGAAATAGTTGAAATTTTTAAAAAAACGTATCTACTAAAACCGGTTGAAAAAGCGCCCGTGTAGTGAAGGTCATGAAACAAGAAGCTACAGGGTCAATCCATTCGACTGAGCTAAAAATAGAATAGGGAGGGGGCAAGGCCATCTTTAGTGGTCTGGGATAACGCTAAAGTACTAAAGTTTAATACTCACTTAAAGGTTAGTGATTTCCTAGGTAACATACCTTGTAATGTTAAATTCAGTTTTCATATACTACAGTCAGGGGTGTAAGTAACAGCGTTTCCTTATTGTATTTCATATCACATGATTATAAGTGACGTACTGCTAAATGTAGCTCTTAAAATCATCATTCAGAATAAACACTATCGAGACAATAACTTATTAAATTCTTGCATTATTTTATGCACTATTAATGATTCTGCGTTGATCAAACTCTAAGTTATGCACGACATAAAAATGTAAATATATATAAATGCATTGCATACACATGCATTTAAAATGTTTTTAGACCCATTTACAAAAGCATCCCCCTACTCTTTTCCAGAATGTATCAGGAGACAATTTTGATTTTTAAGATACTTGCTGCAGCATTAATTATTGGTTAAAATAGGTTGATCAAAAAGGTAACACAACAAATTTAAACATATGTCAACACCACATTAGTGTTTGCGTCATAAATGTATTCCTGATTGAAGATGTCAGTTTTCGAGCCAAATTCTTATCATTTGCGGCAAGTTTTGGTTTTCTGGTTCTATTTGTAGAAAATTCGACTGATGAACAACGAATGTTCTTCAGCACTTACGTTAGTCGGCTCTAAGTGAAAGCGACACTCTAATATAGGTGTTATCCCAGAGAATGCCTTGTATGGTATTGACGAATAATACTTACTAAATATTAAACTTTAGCATGAATTTAACATTTTGGGTGAATCTATCGTATGATTCTTGGAAATATTTTCTGCGATTTATTTCTGTTATGTGGTTAATAATACCCGAAACTTGAGTTTGGGTTTTAACCAAGTTGGTATTTCTCAACCTGGGGAAACAAAAATGGGGCATGGAACTTGTACCAAACACATACAAATCGCATGCCTGATTTGATACATCTTGCGTATTTGAGTTATTGCGTTTACATGTTCCTTAATTTACAAACTGCAGTCGGTCAACCCCTTCTTGGAATTTGCTCAAACGTTAATAGATATTTTCAGTATAGATGTTAAATCTGTGTACCGAATTTTTTCCATTTAGTTCTCTTCGTGTTGTAATTATGTGTTAACTTATATTTCGAACAACTCTGAACAAATTTTACTCAAAATGTTAAAGAAACTTTCAAATTCAGTATAAATTCGAATTCCATATTTTTGTAAAATACAGACGGACAGACATTTTTCAAAAAAATGTGTTTCTCAAACTCAGGATTTTTCGAAAACTGGAGAGTCGTCAAAATGTCATGTTAAAATTATTTTGATGATTACAATCATTTCTTTATACTTCATATCCTTATTAGCACGCATGTGCTCTAAATATTGTATGACTTAGATCAATATTCATAATATGGTATAATATTGTGGAATATTAATATCATATAATATCGCACAATATTGTACAATATTGAGAAACTTGCTATGCTACGAGAGATACAAGAAAGTAAAAAAGTATAACAAAACATATTGTTTGATTTATAAGTCTAAGAAATTTCACAATATTTGTAGTTTTATAAATTTAGCAAGATTCATCAATGAAACCAATAAACATTATTATCAATAAATATATTTGCTCTATTCGTTGTATGGATTTAGTGTGTCCACACAGTACCATTTAAGAACAAGGGAATGAGAGTAACGCACGTAACTAAGAAACAATGCCCTACAATAAAGAAGATATATTACTAATCTGACAGGAGCTACTCACGGAAAATAAATATTTGTTCCAATACTCAAGTCGTAAAAAGAGTGCTACAAATCAATCAAAATAGTCTACCCTTTTCCAATATCTTTGTGGTGTCGCATAGCTGGGGTAGTAAGGATAAAAACAATATAAAACAATTTTTTGTGTTGTAGAAAACAAAGAATAAGGACATCTCAACTTAGTGGCAAATAGTTTTGTTAGAAATAACACCGTGTCTCTTTATTTTTAGACCAAGAGCATTGAAAAGGTTTAAATGCATTTGTTCAATGTAGGGTTCTACCATATGAGTGATGAAAGAATAAACACGAAGTGTTTTCTATTCTTGTAATATGCTAGCGTTCGAAGCACCCATTTGATTTGATTTGATATATTAATATCTGAATAATTAGCTTTTAAATTAAACTAATTGAATATTTTTAATGCAAGATGAATTCTTAAGAATATAATACCCGATTATATTCCTAAGAATATAGATTTTTTTTTAAATTCATTACATATAAACATGAATTTACTATTGAATTAAAATGGGAGGGCAGTTAGATTGAATTTTTGGGGTAGCTTTGTCACATGAAGATATATAATTACTTTTCAGAAGTGTGTGTGTGTGTGCGTTCGTTTGTGCATGCGTGCGTGCGTGCGTGTGTTAATAAAGCGTGGAGATTCTTCAAAATCTCGAGTTCGAATTATTCGACTATTACAATTATTTCTCTACACTTTCTTAACGTGAAAGTGAAAAAGATCTAGGCTATCTAACTACGTAAATAAGCTGAAGGATTCGTACTTACTACTTTGGATTAATGAACAATGCAGAATGTTTCTCAGATAAAAATTAAAAATTTAAACGTTCCTTACTGTTAAAATTTAAAAATAATAATTTATTGTAATATTAAAAAATAAATATTCCTTATAATGCTAAATTTAAAAATAAATTAATATTCTGCCCTTTTTTAGAAAAAAAATGAATTCCTTAAATTTTTGCATCATTTTCAAAACGATGAAGTATGTTATGATGAAATAGGAATACCATTTCACTTTAAAATCCGAATTCATATTTTACTTATAAATGTCTGCAATGAATAAAAAGTGTAATGCGTTTTCTTCTCACATCAGGATTTTTCTTCTTTTAAATAAGTTTTGTTCTGTACTTCATCTTATATGGAAACTTTCAAAACAATCCTCAAGTTTAGGTGCATTCAGAATAGTAAAGAAAAAAGTTGGCTTGGTGCCCGTAGTTCTGTTCCTTTTGAACAAGGAAAAAAGACATGAACTAGAAGAATACAAATATCCAGTGATTTGCGAACAGAAATCTTTTATCTGCCTTGTACGTCAAAACTCCGAACAACATAGTGTTAGAAAAATATAAAAAACAAAGATCATATTCCACTTAAGCTGTAGAATTTCTCTTCGGATTTGTATAAATCATTCCGACAGCAGAATCTTTTAACATACTTGGTTATAAGAAATATTTAATAGTAAATGAAAACTGTAAGCAAATATTATGCAAAATAATATAGTGTGTTCTATACAATTTATTTATATTTCTTTCTTTTATTATAATTTTGTTCTATATTTGGCATTTGATAAAAATATGTTATATAAGTAAATTCAGTTTCCAAAAAATGTGTTTGTTCTAACTTAAGGAGTCTAAAATGCGAAGAATCGTCGATACTTCGAGTTCGAATTTCTTGACATTTACAATATTTTCTATTTGTATATATCGTATATGGAAAAGTGAATATGTAAATCTGAGAGTTTCACTTGCTTCAGTTTGACAATATTGTAGATCGTCTAGATTTCTAATAATCCATGACTTGTAAATGCTGGTTTGAATCTGTTCTTTAAATATTCCTAAAATTCTTTTATGACTCGTTCCATTTTATGTGAATCAAAAATGCGAACCAGTTCGAAAGTGAATTTCGCTGTCTGAAATAATTTATTCTTCCGTAACATCTAGAAATCAAACTATTCCAAGAATCTACATATGCTCAAATATTTCCTTTTGCTTTACAATTTGACGGAACAAATGTTAAGTTCGAGACGCGAGCATTCCTGTTTAAATATTATAAATATTTAAATATTTACATTTTATTTGATTGAAAGTTATGATTATTCCTTTTCATTTTAGAATTCGCAAATATAATTCCTTTGATAATTGCATACATGAATATTCGATTTAAATAATGTAAATATTATTGTAGATTTATTTGATATTTATCGCGATCATGCGTTAAATATTAGAAGAATTGAAGTTTATATAGTAATACATTTTATATAAAGTAATATATAATTTTTTATATAGTAAAACATGGTAGATAGCAAGTATTTAATAAGTGCTTTATAGTTTCATTAATTAATTTTCCTGGAAATATATTTAAAATGTATCATTATGATATTTACCTTTTGAATTCTAGATATAATATTTATGTTGAGCACTTTATAAAATTAGTATATTAAACTCTCATATAGCAGCATTCTCTACATGGATAAATATAGCTATCTATGTAATATAAATATTAGATATTATTTAATATAAAAAATCCTTGTTACTTAGATATGCACTAGTTTAACAGTTCCCTTGCGTACATTAAAATTTCAGTTTTATTGCACATATTATCATATCGCACGTAATCTTCTATAGTGCTAAGCCTTTATTCACTTTTAAATTTATTAATAAAATACAGTAATTTAGCATATTCAACATGTATTCTCGTAATTATTCTTTTCTTATTTTCAGCGGTATAAAAAATTCTTATAATACACACATTTTTATGATAATATCCTTCCTGTTCTCTTATTTTAATGTATAAATAAATGATTAGAATAATTGAAAGATCGATTTTAATGATCTTTTTATACATAAACTGTTTATAACAAATGCCCTTAATCCTTGTAAATTACCTTATTACGAGTATCCTTATTTTACATTTACTTGAGATCTTAAGACATCAATAAAAAAAATTACATAATTGTGTTTTATTTCTGAAGATCAACCTTATTAACTAATAATGTGAATTCTAATGCAATTAAAAGTTTGACAAAAAAAAAAAAACTTTGTAACTTAAGAGAAGAAAAATAAAAAAGTCATTTAACTTAAAATCCTTTCTTTCATTTTTTTCTTATGCCATATGGAAATATGCCAGCTATTATTATTATTATTATTATTATTATTATTATTATTTTCCTTTTCAAAACTGTTCCCCAAAATTTAAATTCTTCATTTTTTTCCTTATAAAAATGAAACAATACTTTGTAAAAAATAATTTGAATACATTAGTGTAAATCTTAAAATCAAGTAAATGATTCATTCATAAAGTTGTATAGGAATTAAAACTGATACAATGATCTTTAGAAGTTGCTGTGAAATTTTGAAAGTGTAAAAAATATCCATTATAAATTGTCTTAAATTTGATTCCCGAATTCAGAGGAGGAGGAGACATAAATTCTGAAATATTCACAGGGGGTCTTGAGAATTATCTAAGCTGTAAGCAATTATCTATATTTTAAATGCTAAATTTGTATATAAAATTTTATATATCTAGCACTTTATGTTTTGAACTAAATGAATTCAGGTATATTCGTACAACCGAAAAACTTTGAAGTTTTGGTTTCATTCAAAGTAAATAGGGATATACAAATTTGGTCTAAATTCCATATGCCAAATTTTATCCTTCTCGAACAAGCAGTTTTTGAGTTATCGTGTTCAAACCTGAACAGAAATACAAAAAATATGTTTTTCGAACTCGGGAAAATTTCAAACGTGAAAATTCCTCAAAAACAGAGTTCGAATTTGTTGACGACTATAAGACTTTCTTTATACATTGGGTACGAGAAAATAATAAAAAATTAACTACCGAAACTCCCAATTAATAGTGTGTTCAAGAATTTTCTATATTGTGTTATTTAATATTTATTCACTTTGACTTTAATGATTGAAGGTGCGGTAAAAGTACGGTAAATCAGAACACAAAACAAATAAAACAAATCAGGGGAACAAAATACCTTTATTGTCCTTTAAAGTAACATCCATTCACCACAATACACTTTTGATATTGTTGACAAAGCGGTTGGAATGAGTCATCGAAGGTCTCTTTTGGAATAGAGTAGAGCAGATGCCACACGTCGTCGGATGTCTGATATGTCTGCAAAACGTGTGCCCTTCAGGATGCCATGAGGTGAGGAAAAAAATGCAAGCGCCAGATCAGGTGAGTACGGTGCATGTGCGAGGATAGTTACACGGCGTTTGGTCAAGAAGTTGCTCAACATGGATGGAAATATGGGAGGGGGGGGGTCATGCAACAGACTATACTTACCAGTCCTTTACAACTGTGGATGTTGGATGTGGAGTAGTAACCTCTTCAAAAGAGCTTTGTAGAATTCGGCGTTGACAGTTTTCCCTTCTGGGACAAACTCCTGGTGGATCATGTTGTTACTGTCGAAAAACGCATTCAAGAGTGTCTTAATCTTGAACTTCTTTAGACGGCTTTTTTTGAGGTGCGGGGAAGACAGTGAACACCATTCCATACTTTGTCGCTTCGACTCCGGATCATACTGGTAAGCACCAAATCTCGTCTCTTGTGGCGATAGTTTGCAGAAAGGTTTTATCTTGGTCACACATATCAATGAAATCCCCAGCAGTGTGCATGCGTGTTTCCTTCTGGCCAGTGTTGAGTGCTTGTTGGCCAATGAGTGCGCCACAAAAGAGAACAAATCCTGCGCTGACACAAATCTTTACGAATGATGATGCTAACTGTGTCATTGCTACTTCCCTATTCCATCAATATCCACCTCAGAGACATTCGGCGATTTGCAGAGACAGCATCTGTCGCACCTGCTCCTTGTTGTCGGTAGTTACACTTGTTGAGGGTCGACTCGAACATGGTTCATCATCGGTTGTTTCCTTTCCCTCTCGAAAACGTCTGAACTAGTCGTAAATACATTTTCTACTAACAGTGTCTGTTCTATATATCTGCACTAACATTGCATGCGTTTCTGTGGTCATTTTTTCCAATTTGTAAGAAATCTGCATGTTAATTCGTTGCTCCATTTCAATTTCACGTGAGTTTTCGAACACACGCCGTTCTACTGCTCGTATCAGAACAATCCGCTTCAAACTCTTGCACTCCTTTCTACATGGCGTCTCTAAATAGGTCCCTCCTCGTCCCTCCTCGGTCACATTTCTTACTCACTTTGGTTTTCAGATATTTATCCGCTAATCATATTTTTTAGACGCACCTCGTAAAATCTTCAATGTGTAGTTGTTTGAACGTTGTGTTCAATCTTTAACAAATATTGGTATTAAAGATCCCTTTTAGTATAACTTTATTATTTACTAATGTTTTAAATATACCCTTATTTTAAATAGTATGTTACAACTTTACATATTTAACGTATTTAGGGAAACAAAAGGAATTATGAAGGTAAAAGTAAGGTATTTAGGGAAACAAACTTAAGCTTCCCGCTTCGTAAACAAATAAAATTGTCTTAAATGAATTTGCCTTATCTATAGGACGATTAAAAGTATGCACACAAAAAATAATTTAGATTGATTTCATTAAAAAATATTAAAGCTATCAGAATTTACAAAGATGCCATTATTTTATCTACTTCTCTTTGCTCAGGTATGAAAAAAATCATCAATCAATATATTAAAAAACTACCTCGTTTTAAAAATTTACTGAAAAGTGAAAGTGCATTATATATCCGATAAAATAAAAGTTCCGGAGGTATATATTTCTTCGTATATTATTTACCTAAAGTATCGCTTCGACAACTACGAAATTATCTGTAAAAGTTAAGCTTGGTAACAAAAGTAATTTCGTCTTTGTCAAGAAAAATTCATTATTTAAAAAAAATATTTTACTGTCTCTATTCGTTTTGCGAATCAAGTAAATTTGATTTTGACTTCTGAATCGCATTGTATTGCAAAAATAATTTATTTACATAGATTAAGTAGGGCCATGTCTATTTTCGGAAATTGTTTAATTGACAAAGGAAATCTAATTATCATGTAAGACTATCGAAATTTTTGGTTGCATATGTATTTAAAGGGTACAAAAACATTTCGCTTACTTATATTCTATATTAAATTATTACTATATTCTATATAAAATTATTACTATATTCTATATTCTATATTAAATTATTAAATTATACAGGTTTAGCTTTCTTTATTTCTACTGAAAGGAAACATTTTATTTGGAGTGGAATTTTTTTCAAAGCAATTCAATTAAGAATTGAAATGATTTAAAAAAAGGAGTTATGTATGCTTTTTAATGAAAATTTATTTAGAATATTTTATTACTAGAAAGAATGTCACTAAATTATAAGAATTGGGTTTTTTTTTCACAAGAAATTGTTTTAAACTTTATTGCATTCTTGTGCTGCAAAAATACATTTCAAAGCCATTAAAAACATTTTTATAAATTTATTTACTTTCATATAAAAAACAGAAAGATTTTATTAGGAATTTTACATTTTTATAAATTTTTTACATTGATATAAAAACAATTAATTTTTTTTATTATTACATTTTTATAAATTTATTTACATTCATATAAAAAAACGAAAATGTTTTTTTAGGATTATTATATTTTTAAAATTTATTTATATTTATATAAGAAAACGGAAATGTTTTTTTTTAGAATTATTATATTTTATAAATTTATTTACATTCATGTAAAAAAACGGATTTTTCAGGGTTATTTCAATCATTTCATCTACAAAGGAGTTTTGAAAATGTATTGCAAGCATAAAATCAATTCAGGATTATTTCGATGGAAAATATATCACAGTTTATTTTGTCCCGTCGTTTTAAATTCTTGGTAGAAATGTTAATAATAAATTTGAAACCAAATATCGATTTTCAAAATGTATTCAGAGATACATCAACCTCAAAAGAAATGAAAAAAAAAATATTTTTAATTTATATCTACATTTATTTTCAAAGCAATTTTTGTTTCAAAGCAATCAAAATAAAATGCCAAATTCTTTTACAATACTGCAATTTTTTAGCTAGGAATTATATTAATCGGTTTCATTTTTCTACTAAGAAAGCAAGGAAAAAGCTACAACTTATAAAAATTGCATTACTTTATAAAATCAGCCGAGAGAGTCTCATCAAAACGTGCTCGCATAATCTCTGATAAAGATGCTATGGCAATGCCATAGAAGTGTTACGAAATATTAACTTTTGATGCGAATTTAGCATTTTTACTAAATTGTGTGAACTTGGCGATTAATCCCTGGCATGCCATGGATAGTATTCGAAATTCAAACTTGTTCTTAGACGCGTGTTTCCCTAAACGATTGAAACACAAATTTCACGCAGAACTATATTTGTAGCCACAAAAAGTCATACCAAATTGCACATATTCAATTAACTGCTTTTTTGAGGTGTCACCTTTTGATGTTTCTGAAAGTACAATCTATATATGACCATAATCCCCTTTTTGAATTTAGCTCAAAATTCCATTGGAGTCTATACTATAGATATTAAATGCGTGTATTGAATTTTATTCTTCTAACTTTTCTGATTTTAATTATCGTGTTAATTCATATTCGAACAGCCGGACAAACAGATTTCTTCTGAATGGATATTTCTCAAAATTTAATCGAAATCTACAAATTTGGTGTAAAAGTCCTATACCAAATATGGCTCAAAGTATTTTCCAGTTATCTATGTCATAGACAGATATAATTCCCAAAATGTTTTTGAACTCGGGAACATCTAAATTTCTCAAATTGTTCAAATTTTTTGATGATTACAATTCTTTATACTTCGCATATGAGAAAACAAAAATTTTTCAAAAAGTTGATTTTTAATGTTAGAACCCTGACCCTTCAATTTTGTAACAATTTTAACAATGGAAAAAATGAGAGCCAAAGCGCGTGTCAAAATGCGCCAAAGCACCTCAACCAAGTGTTTATCTGCATTTCTTTTTATTTGCATATACCAAAAAAAAAGTATGCATCATCAAATGAAATGGAGATAAACATTCGTGAGGAAAGAAAGAAATCTCATTCGTGAAGTTTTCTTGAATTTCTCATCAGCGGGAAACCTTTCTAGTGAAATGCCGGTAAAGGTACTTTATGGGCGAATAATATTGTGATAAATTCGCTACACGCTTTCTATCTCGATGTTATTATTCCCCAGATGGCAATTGTTTCCTACTGTAATCGCCCCCTTTTTTTTGCTACCCCTATTCAGAAAGAGTGATGCTCAGTTCTGCATCTCCCAGTTGCCTCTGAAGCAGAAATGTCTCGTTCATCATTGAGATGCATATCATCATGAATTCAGTGAAGAAGTACACGTGAACGTACTTGACTTATTCTTCAGACGGTCAGACGAGTTTCGTTTATTGTATGTCTATTATTTAAATGTTTAATATCTGACATAAAAACAATTTTTATTTTCTCGTAGTAGTATAGACAAAGAGTATATAGCAAATGTCAAAAAATTTCAATTTGATATCTTGACGACTCTCCAAATTTTTGACCTTCATCTGCTCGAAAAAGTTATTTTCCAAAAATGTCTATATTTTTGCCCTTCCGCCTGTCTGTCTGTGATAAAAATAACAGAAAATTGCTTTAACCTAGACAAATGAAATTTAATATACAGTCTTTACGCCTGATATGTAGATTTTTATCAAATTCTGAGCAATTTTTTTCTCAGAAGAAATCTTCCTCTCTGACTGTTCGAATATAAATTAATATAATTACTACAACATGAAGAGATCTATTCAGATAAATCCCATAAACAGATTCAACAACTGTAATATAGACATCTAACAAATATTATCCGCCATGGTATAAAACAATAAATGAAAAGTTATTATCTTTTCGTTTGCATTTCTAGAGGCATATACACGATAATTCAAAACTGCTATTAGATCTATCAATATATAAAATTCGATGTACAATTTTGTGACTAGAATTGTTAAAATGATTTAAAAAAATACTGCGCCAAATTTTGCGACGGTTTGGAAAAACGTATCTAAAGCAAATTAGATTTCCGGATGCTATTAGACGGGAATGCCAGAGTTTAATCGCCAACGAGTAGTAAAAATGCTAAATTCACGTAAAAGGTTAATATTTTGCAATCTTTGCACCCCAATACCACTGAAGTCGTTCTCTGGGATAACACCTTTATAGAAGATATGCGAAAATGTTATAGGAGTCCACCCCAATGATTTAAAAATGTCATCTTATAAATATTTTAAAGAACGGGAGTTTTTGGAATTCTAATCTGCGTTACGAAGAACTCAATACATTCAATTAAAAATATTTTTTTAAAAAAATAAGATACTTTTATTAGTTGCAAAACAACATAATAATTGCTTTCTTTATTTGATTTTATTTTTTATTTTATTTTATTACTTTTATTTATTTTACGTATTTTTTTTAAAATTTATTCTGTGATGAGTTGCGTCCCACATTGACTACTATGTGGCCGCACTGGTGTGATTTTGAAAATAATTGTTAATGGATAACTAAATCCTGATCATGTTAAAAAATATCATTGAATATTTACAAGCTACAAAACTTATAATCTGATAACTTCTAAGGAAGTCACTGAAAACCCGTTTACAAAAGTCTTTTTTTTCCCAAACAAAGCGCGTAAAGTCTAGTAAGGATGTTTACTTAACATGCTTGTACGCATCAGAAGATAAGAGAGAACAGTGGATAAATTTTTCAATTACTATTTTTACGATGATATTCATTTAGAAATTTCTTTGGCATACGTCAGTTTAGGAAAGGGAATCTTAGATATCCTTGAAAAATATACCTAAAATTTGTCTGTTCACATCAAAGGACAAGAGCGAAGTATACACTTATATTTTCTCCTTAGTATTTTTAGAAGATTCATTTAGGGATTTCTTTGACTCACTTCAGTTAAGGAAAGAAAATCTCGAAAAGACGTTAAAAAAGACGCGTGAGTGTTAAGGATATTATCTCTTCGTTTGAAGAGTTAGAAATCTGAGTCAGCGATTTTTAGAGCGCGTGTTAGAAATAATTAAATATAAAAGTGAAATTTAAAATTAGGAAATAAGTGAAAATTTTAAAATAATCTAACAGGGGCTAATTTAAGATAAATAAAGGGAAAATAATTAAGATTTAAATTAGATTAAAAAATACCATTGGACACATCCACACACGCAAATATATATACATATATATAAAAAGAGAGAAACTGTTTGATAAAAGTAGCATATTTTAAATGTTCTATTGCAAACCATAATGATGTTTTTTATTTAAAAAAATGGTATGTTATTTATTATTCGCTTGAATATAGTATTATCTGAATTTTTTTTTTAATGTGCAGTAATAGAAAAAAATTTAATAAAAAATATTTGTAAAATATGCTTATTTTTTACTGTTAAAAACAATATACTCAACTTAAAAAAATGCATGCAAAAAATTGGACAAAGTGCTCATAAGAATCTTTGTGATCGATCCGATTAAGGAAATAGGTTTCCAAATTGAACTGCAGAGTTCTTCCAGCAAATTTATATGTTTAAAATTCTCACCGGTGTAAACCCACGTACAGCATCTAATCCTGCCTTTATCTTCTTTTGTTTCCTTAGATATAATACAATAATCTTAACCTCACGTTATATAGCTATTTTTTTTATTCGTATAAAAATATGATAAACCAAGTAAGCGAGCCAACGCACTAGAAGCTTTTGATAATGTTCTTCCATTTATTTATCTAAATTTTTGTGGCAACGGCGTTGTAAATAAGTTATTTTTTTGGAATAAAAAATTCAGTTGACTGGAAAAAGCCAACGCGTGACGTTCTTTTATCGGATTTAAAATAAATTATTTGGAAACTCTGGGAATTGGTTCAATTTCTTGAAAGCAAGTCCTACTTTTAGAAGCAGTACTTAATGTAGATTTGTTCTATAGTGAATTTATGGTGAATATTAGTCATAGTATTTTCTCTTTAAGGTATCCCTCTGTATATAGTCCAATCTGAGCAAAATGAAGAGCTCACAAAATATCCTCTAATTATATTTTAAAAACTATTCCAATAAAATTATTACAGAAAACTAAAGTTAAACCTATATAAAGCCTATATAAACCAATAAAATATGTTTTGCTACTTTCTTTAAAAGGATTACTAGTCTTTTCATAAAATGTTTTCTTGATGACATTTAAATATAAAAATTTCTCTTTTAATTGCAATCACTCAGCACATTTTCTAAAATGATTCCATAAACTGCTTTTTAATCTTTTCCACAAAAGTTACCTATCTTATCAGTGAATATTTAAAAGAACTAAAGTTATGCTACTCCCTAGTGGCATAAATATACGTACAATATTGTATGGTGTTAAACAATATTCACAATATCGTATAATATAATGTAGTATCACACAATATTATACAACAAGCTGTACTACATGGGCCATTCAGTTTAGGCAGCTGTCCAATTTCGACATTTCTCTTCTTTATCCATATTTTTCTTCTGTTGTTTCTTATATTGCTTTACAAGCCCGCTAACGAACCGTCAGCGATTTAAGCAGAGTGTGTAGTAGCTTCCGAGGGCAAACGCCCTGCGCACCCGAGGGCGAAAGTCTGACTTCTAACTCATATGAAGATGGCACTCACCCATTCACTTGCCTAACCCCTTTTTATGCGGGGAAGGGGGTCTTTCATACACCTCAAAGATAGAACACAAAGCAAAGAACAACCATGCCCAAACCGAGACTCGAATTCGGAACGCCCAGATCACGGAGAAAAAGCGCGACCCCTAAGCCATGACGGCGGCATATTTTTTTTCTACATATTTCTAGTGACAAAGCCTTAAATATGTTCTTTTATTCCAGGCATGTTAAGATTATAAGTAGACTTGGATTTCACTTCTTATTTTATTAAACTTCTCGAAATAATTTTTAAGAGTAGGTGCGATCAATGAAGGGAAAAAAAAAAATGCCTTGAGCGATGCCGATGCTTTTCTTTCTTTTTTTTTTTTTCGACAATAAACAGGATGCGAATAAAACTATGTAGTGATATGCAAACGAATATATTTGATCTATTTTTCTGTTAAACTATTTGTGTTGAAAAATTAGAAGAGGCACAAAAGAATCTATTGTTCTCAAGTAGTGGAATTTCCACAAAGTTCTTCTTATTATTATTATCTATAATGAATTTTTACAAATTTTTGCTTCGTTGTTTGTATTATTGAATTATTTCTTTCATTTTAATACATGAAAAGATTTGGCAGAATCCAAAGATTAAATAAATAGATTAAATAATATAAAAAGTAAATAACATTTTGGCATAAAAATTCCGCACGAATACTGATATTTTATGTCTTTGATTGTAAGCATCCTTTCGCTTAGTTTTTTTCTCTCATTATTATCAAAATTAAAAACAAGAATTCAAAAACATGATTAAAATGCTTAATAAACAATGAAATTTTTACTAAGCATTTAACTATGTAAATTATTAGTTATTAATATTAATATTTAAATAAAAATGTATTAAACAATTTTTAATTGTTTAATTTAAATGGTGTTATTAGTATTTATGCTTTTAAAATCGTTTGAATAAATTTATAAGTGGTGAATAATTTGAAGTTTCTCTTCTTTTATCTTATTTTTTTGTGCACAAGTATGCAAAAAGAAAGCATGGTAATAATCAAAAATTCGAACCCACGATCTTGATGAATCTCCACAATGCAGACCTTTCCAACTGAAAAAAAAAATGTAATTATGTATATATGACGCTCTATCCGTAATTCAAAACTGATTTGAGCTAGATGATTGAAATTTTATAAATCTAACTTTTTTTTTGTATTTCTGTCATATTTTGAACGACGTCTATTCAGAAAGTTTGTCTTTCCGCTGTCCAAGCACAAGTAAACACCATACAAAATGTTAAGAACTAGGCAGATAAGATTTGAAACACAGGGTAAGCATTTCAATTGTAAATATGTGTCAAATTTGGAATACAATATGTCAAGAAATTGACCTCTATAGGTCTATACTTGCTCATTCCTGTAACCATAAACAGCTACTCCACCCCCATCCCCCGAGGCACATAGAAATATTGAATGATCAAAATCTATAGATATCATAGGATGAGACTGGGATTACCTAAAGGCCATCGCAGCCACAATGAAACCTTCCAGTAGGAGATATATCCCGTTATCGGAAAGGGGTAGATGACCTCCACAGGAGAAGGGTGAAGGGCGAGAACAAGCAATGATGCAGGAAGCTTCTCATCCTTATATCTGAATACCCTCCTGGTCCACTATTACTTATTACAGCAAACGCATTAAGTGAAAAACGCAATTAAATGTGACATGGGAGCTTATAATCTTAAATTGTAATTCTATGTCAAATTTTGGCTTCAGTCAGTGGAAGATAAAGCTTCGAAAATACATATTAGATTTGTTTTACTCCTTTATTAACCACATCCATCAATTTATGCAAAAAGAAAATCGGTTATGATGGGACGTTAGATTCGTACCAAAAACTATTGTTTCATAAATGTTTTTCTCCAATACACATTCATACATAAAAATTGGTTTTGTGTAGTATATGCAAGAACATTTCAGAGAGACCAATTTCAATGGTTTTTGAACTTAAGAATGTTTTCAACGAGTCTTTAAGTACCTATTTGACTTCTAACTTTTTAAAAAAATATAATAAAAGTCAGAAACTTCTTCATAAATGTTTAACTGCGCTAAAAATATAAAACTTTGAAAATGACTTCAGAGATAAGATAACTTGTGATATATTCATTGCGAATTCTTGTTCTGTTAGAAGGATGCTATGCATATAAGACAAGTATAAGTTAAATAAGTCATGATAGGTTAAATTGTTATAGAATCTAGTGAAAGTGAGGTCTACGAAGGTGTAATCTACGACGACACTGGATAATCATGAGATTCCTTACTCTATTAGTAATCTTTGTAAAAATTATTAGTGAGACATTAGTCAATAAAAGCACCGTTTTTGTACACATTTACACGTTTGGGAGGAGTGATAGTAAGAATAATCACGTGTTAGGATGACGCAACAGACACTTAATACTCGTCACTTGAGTGTATGTTTCTCTATCCCCACCCTCTAACGTGTACAGTAAAAAAAAATATGATGTCCTCTGTGATTGCAGTACAGTAAGAATAAAAGTGTATATTATATATATTATTTTAGTAATAAACTCATCTGCCTATTTCGTCTATCCAGGTTCTAGAATTATTTAGTCGTGGTACTCACAATATATATTTACTAACAGATACATTTTCCAGCAAATGAATCTCGCAGAATTTTTCGACATTTTATATACCAAATTACATCAATATTGCTTACTTCTTTTCTTTTCGTATTCATATACTGACTGGCTGACATAAAGGCAAACAAACAGAAGATTTTTGTTTTGAAGACGGAATTTTAAATTATGTAGATTCGTCAAAATTTAAATACTGGTGTTTTTGACAAATGAATGTTATTTGTAGAGATATATTTTAGGAGTTAAATACTATTATATGGAGATAAGATATATAGCAAAACGTTTGATGAATAAATAAATAAATAAATATTGTAAATTTTAGCATTTAAAATACACAAATCCATTGGCTAAATTATCCTTAAGTGATTGAAGTAGATTATTAATTTGAAGCTTCATCATCTATTGGTCATACTATCCAAACGGATAATCAACCAAATTTCCGAAACTTGGCAATAAGGCTGCTTCTTGACTGTTTTTACAAATTCCTTGCTAAATTAGAAACACATGTGAGTAGATACTCAATAAAGATCTATTATATTTTTATAGTATAATTTTTTATGTATAAATGTGATTTGAAGATCCTATTAATTCTGAAAGTCGATTTTTTCCTAGTTGCTTAACGGAAACATTCAATTATATAATATCTAACTTAAATGCTCTTTTAATCTTTCTTTTGTTTATCCCCCCGGGGGAGCACCTCGGAATGAGGATGAGATGCTTCCGTCATGGTGGTTGGATCTCGCCACCCTGGAGGGTGCATTAATAGGTAAGGGATCTGACTCCTCCCATCGATGACGAGACGTACTTCCTTCGGGGAGGGTTGTACCGTGGCCGGTGATGGCACTTAGAACTCAACATAGCTCCCGCCAATGTTGCTGTTACGGCGGTCCGGTCATTTAGTTTTTATAGTTTAAATCCTTGTGCCTTCGTGACGGGTCGGTGAGTTAGAAAGTTGATTTAATCTTTTTTACTTTATTTAAATGAATATTCGAGATCATATTAAGATATCAAAGAGATCCGATAGATTTACTAAATCGCCACAAAATGGACTTTTGTTTGACCCTTTAAATGCTTTAAAGATTTGTAATTAGATTGAAAATTATCTTTATTCATTATTGCTTAATTCTTTCATTTAATCATTTCATTAAATATATATTTAAAGTAATCTTATTTTAATTTTCTGATGATAATAAGCAGACACAATTCTTTGATTATGCATTTTTTTAGTTTGTATTTACAGCAAGTCTTATTAGCTAGAATTTATTTATTAATAAACTGATTAATAAGTTTAATATATACCAATTATCTACCATGTAGAAAATTCCAGAAAAATCATTACAATTCCATATTATTTATAATATTAAATATAATACATACAATATTGACTTATGGAAAAAAACACGGTAAGTAAATAAAATTATAGTGAATATCATAAATAAAAGGACTAAAATGACTTAAAATACTTTATATATATGGTAAAATATATTTCATAAATTTTTATATATTTTATTATATTTTCATAATTTTACCTTTTCAGACTTTAACTGAAATATTTGAAATTTACATGATTTAGTAAAAGTTTCTTTAAGAATCAAATTATTTATTTAAAATTTTAACAATATTTGAATGTAAGCTGTAAATATTATTATTTGATGTAGTAAATTGTTTACTGTTACTCAACCAAAGACGCATCTTAACAATCCCTCCAGAGTTTGTCGATATTTGTTTCCATCTCAAAATATGCACTTTCCATTACATCTACAAAAGAATTAAAGGCTTTTAGAGCAGCATTCAATTCAAAATGACGATGCATATTTGAAAGAAAAAGGGATATCATTTCACAAGACGTCTTTGAAAATAAATCTGAATTCCACTTATATATACGTCGCTATTGACAAAGTGCGCAAGACGCTATTCTCCAATTTCGTCTATTTTACTCTCGAAATAATTTTGCTCCTTATTCTTGTTTTGTGAAAGTTTTTAAGAAATCTTCAAGTTTAGGTAACATGAGTGGAAAAAAAAAAGTATGATATTTCTGGCTCGATGCCAAGCTTTTATTTGGTCTGAAAAGAAAAAAACAAATATGCAGTGATTTGCAAACATAAATCTTTTATCCATCAAGTTATATTACGTCTTTTCTTGTCTTCTGAGATAACTGAGAGATAAAAAGAAATGGCGCCGAAGCTCTAAAGAGGCTTTTGTATTTTAGCTATTGGAATATGTCTCGGTTTATTTATGTTAGAAAGTAAAACTTTTTTATCGTTTATTTACATTTTCTATCGATTTTCTTTTAACCAGTTTTGAAAAAACTGGAAGAATAGTTCGGCACGTCCACAGTTATTCAGAAACGTGTTCAGATAATGAAGCATACATTTGAAACAATGTATCACTCTTTAATTATCAAAAAACTTGTATTCCAATAACTCATAGAATTAATGTTAACCTGTAACTGGAGACAGGTGTCAAAACGACTCCGAGTTCATTAGCTCTGATTATCACGTGATATTTTTTCCTTTAATATAATAATTTTCTCAGTACCTTCAAGTTGTTCTTTCAGCAATATGTTAGCAAAAATCTAAGCATGTGCACGTACGTATGACCGAGTTATTCTTTTCCGAAGCTTTTATTGTTAATTGTGGAGTCATTGACTCCATGTCTCTGAAACTGTTGTAAATTTGAATAATGCAAAAAGATTAAAGAAATATTCATCAAATAGCCTTTTAAAGTATCTTATTCTTCATTTTTGTTTGTTAAATTCTAACAGTTATTAGAGTAATTCCATAATATCAAAACAAAGTAAATTCACATTAATAGATTGTTTCGGTTTTTCCAAAACATCTTTACAACATTTAATATTACAGAAATTTAACATTTTTAATATTTATATTCCTAATACTTTTAGTAACTACATAGTTTCCCGAATGTAGCATGTTTTCAAAATAAATTCCAAAAAGAAAAATAACAGTGGAATCATTTCGACTCCATGTCCCTGGTCACGTGGGGAAATTCTTGTCTCATGTTACGGGTTAATCAAGCTTAGTCATCATCAACAAATCATTACTATTTGTCTATCTTTGTTTTCGTTTGAGAATATGTAAAACGAGTTTGTTCCAAATGTTTATTCAAAAATAAATCCTAAACAATTTTCAAATGCAACTAAATCGCATAGATATTGTATTTATCATTAGATTTAGTGATCTAATAATAAATAAAATATTAATTAAATTAAAAATGAAAATAATTGCAGTGCAAAATTTTCAGGACAAATAAAAATGGCTATGTCGGTTAATAACTAAAAAAACAAAATACAAAATGTATGACACGAAAAAATTTCACACTACAAAATAAAATAGAAATTAGAACAATAATAATACTCACAGTAATTTAAATTATTATTCATAATGGACTCAATAAATTGAATTTAAGCAAAAAAAGCTCCAGAAACAAAGAATTTAGAACTGGAAATACAATTAACTAAACAATATGTAGCCAGGCAATTCATGTTGTTGAAATCTTTGTAGCGCAAGCATATAAATATATAAATAAAGTTACAACAAATACAGGGTGATATAAATTGAATGGGAGAAAACGAATAGCATAATCCGAATTCTGCAAGTATTCAGCTGAAATGCATTTATTCTGTAACTACAATTACATGAAATGTATCTATCAACAGCAAAAAATTCTTCCAGAAATGAAACCGCCGCAAGAGGCTTCTCGGAGAAAGAATTCACTCCCGTCATTATCGAAATGTCATAATCTATGTAGGAGAAAGCGTTCTGTGGTTTGGAGTATACCAAAATACTTAATATATATATATATATATATATATATATATATATATATATATATTCATTTATAGTCGTTCAAAGATATTTTCACATGGCATTTGGTAAAGAACCACCTCATCGTCACAACAACGAACGATAGTTCAAGCAGTTTCCGGACACGAAGTGCGTATTTAAGTTTAATTTGTTTGGTTAGATTAATTTCCCGTTTTAAAGCAATACGAGGGATATTTTGGAACGGACGTCGTGAATTCGAACCGCGCTCAGATGACGAAAACAGCACCTGAGCTGGCACCCTCCGCTCCAAACCTCTACACCACACCAGCGGGAGGATCTTTGGCTACGATGAATTTAATGTGCCCCAGACCCGTTTACACGACGGTTCTTCGGTAGCATCGGGTCTCTAACCTGAAACGCACCTATTCCAAAGCCGAAACCTTACCACCACCCTACCGCTACCGCGGTCTGTGCGTATTTTAGAAAACTAGCCCTAGTTAAGAAAACTAAATTTCGCATCTAACTCTTTGATTTATCACATATTATAAATAAATAAGCTTTAAATTAACAAAAATCATGGATTTAAAATAATATTTTTGATCATTAAACTGTATCCAAAATGAACGTTTGAAAGAAAAAAAATGCTTTTTTAAATACGAATGCTCCCTTAAAGCAAAAAATTGATTTCGATTATGCTAGGATTGTTTCATGGTGTTCTTTATATTCTAATAATCTGTCGTATCATTAGTATTTACAATGTATACATTAATAAAAGTAAGTATATAGAAATTAGTTTCAATCATCAACTCGTTAGCACACGAATGACATCCTTTCCCTTTACAAATTTTAATAATTTTTAATAGTTTATACCTGTTACTTCCTTTCACTTCATGGGGGCGTTAGAAGAAAATTATAATATCGCAAACCAATGAAATAACTCATTTTTGACAGACGGTTGGATCAAATTGACCATTGGCTATGCTAATGATTTAGATTCTTTAAAGGTTATGAATATGACATTGTACGAGCATGGAGAGTAGAGATTCAGAAATCTTCAAATTTTCTTACCGATAATGAAGATAGGGATAGCTCAGATGCGTCATATATTTATAAAATTTTTAAAAAATGATCATGGTACAGAATCGAATGAAAAAAACAAAAACGCAGTTTTATTTAACGGCAGCAGTTGATTATTTTAAAAAAATTGACCCACATTCTTTCTGTGTTCTTGAAACAAAACAAGCAAATCCTTATATAAAATTATATTATAATATAAACAAATTATCATGGAGTTTATATTATAAAAGTTCATTTTATACTGAACGTTGAAAGTACTTTTTGAGTATGTATACAAAAATGAAAGACAAAAGCTATGAATTTTCAATGTTGTGTGCTCTTTTTCTAAAAAAAAATAGATGTAAATTATATGTAATAAATGTTTCTTATTCTTTCAATATTTGCTAGTTATTTCTATATTCCAATATAGAAAAAGTATGGCAAAATTCTGTTAAATTTAAACTTGATCATAATTTGTATCTTAAATAAAGTATATTTGCACGAAAATTTACATTATTTTCCATTTGCATGAATAAATAGATTGCTAGCTTTGAATGAAAATAAAAGATTGACAGAACATATAAAATATTTATGCGTTGTGACGATATTTTATTTTTATACAAAAATAAAATAAGATAATGGAATAAGTGTCTGATCACGTGGTGTCAAAATTACATCACGCATGCGCTAATGTTCAACAAAAATGGGTGCTTGTACTAAACGGTCAAATTTGCGTGTCAAATTCCGAACGAAGCAGCATGTTTCGGTATAAAAAAATGTCATTTCACAAGAAATGTTTGAAAGTATATCCGCATTTATTATCTTATTATATCATGCAACTTAAAAAGATTTATTTATTCTTCATTATTTATAAACTTTTCAAATATGTTTACGTGTGATTCGTAAAGAAACTTTTTGGCACAATGCCTATACATCTATTTGCCTTCTTTCATCAAAATGAGCTGAATACAGAATATATAAATAACCTGAGGTTTGCAAACATAAATGTATTATCTTTAAAGTATATTTAACGAACAAGAAAAAGTAGACAGAACACAAACTAGTTCTGTTTCAATACTGGAATTTGCTTCAAACTTTAACCTCCTTTTTTTCCATTGTACATTTTTTAAACGTCTTGAAGTTTTACAATTAAAATTTTTAAAAACGTAATTATGAAAAAGAATGTAAAAGATTATTGTGCAAAAATTATATAAAAGTAATTTTAGGGTATTTTGTGAAATTTTTACTTTTTATTCTTCCAATTCTCTATATTCTTTTCTTTACTCCAACTTTTTTTTTGTACATTATAATTACGAAGGAGAATATTTATTTAACCGATCTTTTGAGAAGACCCCTCTTTCGAATATTGAGCATCACATTTTTTGTATGTTTGTACAAAACAGTATCCTGTTTCGAATTCATTTTTATTTTTTTAGTTTCTCTATTATTAAAATGTTTCTCGGCTGCAGGCATAGTTCTATTGATGTTTAAAATTTTTTTGTTTTGAAAAAAATCAAATTTTTGAAAACCAATTTTGTAAATGTCGATTTTTTTTCACTATAACCGTAATTAGGAGGGCTAAAGGCATGTTTTATACATGATTATTCAACGCTAACCTAAAGCGCCTACACTCAAATTTGTATTCCATTTTCTTGAAAAATATGCTCAAAAAATCTTTTTTATGTATATATAAACACCTTTCCAATTAAATCATAATCTGAACTACATCCGTTATTTGATTTTCCCAGAACAATCAATACAAGTTTTCACTGAAAGTAGTAATTTTACTTCAGACTATAATGTCTTGATCCTGCCGATCAAATACGATAGTAGCGTAACAAACAAATCTTTTGTTTATAGCCTTATATGTGTACACTAAAACAACTTGGTTTCATCTAGGTTAATATGATTTACAGAATTCACCCAACAGCTGAACGTTAATCATAAAAAAGTTCATCGATCAAATCGAAGAATAACACACACACACACAAAACCGCAAACAGGTTGTTAGCTGAAACGGCTACTCCAGGGGTAGCTCCAGAAATTCACCGATCTTTATGGGGTGGATTCTAACACAGAAACCCGTACCACACGAAGCTTCTCACAAAATCAGGTAAGCCTTCCAACATTCACGGCTCTCCGACTCCACCTTAATACCGCTCTCACTACTCCCTCCCTTCTATTAAAAAATATCGAATTTTATTTCCGTCAAATCTCCGCCTCTCATTTTCTCATTAATGCACTTGAGCTCCTTATCACCCAATAGTTGTTCAGCAATGCTTCCTCAATGGTCTCTAGTCGATCGTGGGAATGTCTATTAATGATTCATCTTTGTAACTCACCCTTTCCGAACACATGCTAATTATATTCAATTCACCGCTAACACTGGCTAAAGTCCATCTGACTTCGACACTTAATGCCAACGGTTACTGGTGATGGATCGTCCCTCGAAGATTTGGAGTCCATTTATAATGGAATAAAAGCCTAACATCTGGATGTTTTCATGTTCTTCACCCTTGAATATACGACGGAACACACTCATGAAACGACGGCATGTGAAACGACGAAACACATGCGGTTCTGTATCTGGATACAACTAATGACCAGACAAAATGATCCTACTGGCGAAGAGGATCCCTCATCCGGCAACCCGGAGGCATTTGACAATGTGTGGAGTCACAGGTGACGGTACATCTGGTCGGAATGCCAGTTATCAGATGAGGGAAACGGGGAACGTTACAAGACAAAATATATTATAATTATCTTCTGCTGAATGTATTAATATTATCTAGGATATCTTAAAAAATCATCTGCCGAAGCACAAAGAATTTTTTGCAAATTTCGAATTTCTTCAAAATTTTCAGTGAGAAATTATTCTGATAGTGCACACTGAACTATCCAGTTACTTGAATATGAAGTTTCCAATGTGAGCTTTGAAGAAATGTTCTCGACATTAATAATGCAAGTCGTTGAAATTCAAGTTCCAGTTGCATTGTATCATGTATGCCAGTGTAATGAACCTTAGATTTAGAAAATAGGTTGAAATATCCACGTATTGATAGTTTATTGGAAGTTGAAGAGAAAATGCTTGCTGAAATGTAGTTATTTTTTAAGGACTCAAAATTCTGTAAGGAAAAATACCCAAGAGGGATGCTAGTCAAATAAATAAATAAAGTGTGTGTGTGTGTGTGTAACGTAGCTTTGCCGATGCGTTACCAAAGTGAAGGCATTTTAAGAACAAACATCAATTTATTTCTCCACGAGTCTGTTTACATCAGGTTGTAAGAGGAAAGTGTGAGAAGTTTTCACCTCAGTGCTTTGAATGAGGGATTTTTATAGGGATTCCATCACACGGGTCTATGTAGGAAAGGTAATTGCATATGTGAAAAGAATGCATGATCTTAGACAAATTTATTCCTTCATTCGGTGAATGTAAAATGCAAGGGCCATCAACTTTTTAGAGCGTTTGTTAGAAACAATTAAAAAAAACCACGATGAAATTGAAATGTGCTATCTCAAATTTCATGTTATCATGTGATATTATTATTTTTTTTAATTCACGTGGTGTGATTTCCAGGCAAGAATTTTTTTCATGAAAATCCGATTGAAAACAATCACGTGACTATCAGATTACGCATGTGTAGATATTTAGAAAAATGATGATTTTTCTTCATCTCAAAATCGTTCATTAGCGCTCCATTTTTTTTTTTTTTTTTGTATTTTTGTCAATTGGAAAATTTGGAAATGAAAGTTAAAAAATTAAATTGTTATTATCAGTATACTATACCTTTTGATACCTCGCCTTGTTGTTTCGTGTTGATTCCCGTTTTTTTTTCTTTCTGCTTCTTTGGGCGATAACTTCTTACAACCCTGCCCTTTATTGGGCAGACAGGAGAATTGGGTACATGGAAGGACATTCGTGCCAAATTGTAATTTTTTGTTGGTGATAAGTCACCAAATGGGTCAACTTTCTTTAGTATTTTTTAATAACTCTAAAACAGAAAAATTGATGCCTCAAAAGAGAAATCACCATTTATTTGTGCGCATTCAATGCACATTGTGCCAATTCAATGCGAATTTTGTGGTTTCAAAAACTTCACACCAAAACAATATCATGTTCTCACATGATAATAAAAAATAGGATTTATATTGGGAAATAAAGGAAAATCTTGGAATAAAAGAGCGCGGATAAATTTAAGATACAAATAATCCACACTACTTAATTAAGAAATTAATTAAAATATAAATTAGATTAAGATATACAGTTATTCTTTAAAATATGACGAATCGAAATGTTATATCAGCTGATTCCTTTGTGAATCGATCTAATTTCAAAATACTTTCTTCTGGGTTCGCTCTGTTTTTCGCTTTCTGTCATTTTTTTCTGTCTGTGCCTCTCTTCTAGCTGTGATACTTACAAGAAAATCTTGATAATTGATAAAAATCGAATTATTTCTGTAACAAGATGAAAAATAAAAGATTTTTTTTAAGAACTCCACTTTTGTTTATCATATTATTTTTACACAGATTAATGTAAATATATCTAATTAATCTATGTTCTAAGAATTATTTTCTAAACACTCAAACTCCTGCTTTACTGTAATTTTACCTTCTGTCTTGCTGAAACTTTTATGTTTCCCACCGAATGGAAACACTAAATCAACGAATTCCTTTCCAAAGTAATATAAGCTAAGAATATTTTTTCAAAGTCCCGCTTTTTCTTGCATTCTGCCTTCTTCTTTGGTTCGTTGCATGGTTCATCTCGTGGCTTGAACAAACAATTTTAATAATATATAAAATTTCTCTTTTTCCTTGAAGTTAAGAAGAATAAAAAGTGTGGAAATACTCAACAAATACATATATACAAGGTAACCATAAAAAGAGAAAACAAGAGCCTTAAAAAAATCATATCGAATTAACGGTGTGAGTTTGTTCGGATCAATTAATTTTAAAGAAACTAGTAGATCATAAAATATTATTCGCACCAATTTCAGTTTGTTTTTCAACACTGGATCGTCATTAACATTGAAGTAACATAGCAGAGGATCATTAATTATATAGTGCAGTGGGATGGAAACGCCACAACAAAAGCGTTGTAAATTGACAGTATTTGTAAAATGACCACCTTTCATTTTACAAATACTGTGAACCCACACAATTGTAGAGTTTAGGACTTATTTCTTGGCCTCCAAGGGGCCAGATCTGACTCCATTGGATTTTTTCTTCTGGGGATACGTCAGGAATCTTGTTTATCCCATGTAAACTATCTCAGGCAAAGGATAATCACTTGTCTGGCAAACATCATTCCAGAAATAATGGCCAAGACATGGTAAGAGGTTGAATACCGTTTGGATATGTGCCGTACTACAAAAGGGAAATTAACTAAGTGGTAAAACTGTTGTTAAATTAAACTTTAAGTACATATTTATAACATTAATCTAATTTTATGATTGAATTAACAAAATTTGCATCAAAATCCCGGAAATCTTTTATAGACACCCTATATATATATATATTCATTACACGCATTTTGATAGGATATTTGATATTTAACAAAATTATTTTCATTGTTCAAAAATTCTGGAAATTAATGTAATTATGAGTATACAAAATTTTTCATTAAAAATTACTTCACATAAAAATACGAGATAATCATTGCACTGACTTCTATACTTATAATAAAGCTCAATGTGTGTGCATGTGTGTGTATGTTGGCGCTCTACAGGCCAGACCATTCAACCTACAGCTGCCAAATTTGGCACGTGTATACCTTGGAGGCCGGGAATGTGCCCCTGGGTGTTATTTTTTTGAATTTTTAACTAGAATTTTATTTATTTAAAAATTAAGCTGAATTTTGGCGTGTTTCGGCTATAACATCCGAAAATATTACCGCACAAAAAAGATTTTTACTTGAAGATAAAGATCAAAAATTTATCTATTAAATGATACTAATGTTTTAATCTTAAAATTAAATTTCTATTTTTAATGAATTTTTAAATAAATATTTTAATTACGTTTTTCAATAATTTTTTTCGTAAAAAATAAAAATAAAAATTAAGCACGCTTTGCATTCATGGGAAAAAATTGTCTTTTTGCAAAGTGTTGCCATCACATTGATTAAAGCTCGAACTGAAAATAAATTAAATCTTTTTGGAAATGAAATCTGCAAAAATATAATTTTCGGCAAGTGTCTGTAGGAAATGAAACAAATATGAAATATTATTTTTTCAAAAATAAATTCAAGAAAAATTATTTTATGATCTTTTACACTCTCTATACAGGGTGTTTATTTAGTCCCGGACCCATTTTGATGTTTAATGACTCATAAAATAATGAAGATATAAACAAATTTATGGCATTTATTGATGGAATAACTCATATATTTTCCTTTTCAGGTTTGAATATTTTTACTTTTGTAAATATCGTCTGCGGGTGTGGTTAATTTCAGATAATTTCATTTTCCAGTCTAAATATCTGTACTTTTCTAAATATCGTCTGCTTATTAATTGCATTTTTCTCTCTTTTGTTTTTGGCAACTATTGAAATGTTATGTTTACTTTTGATGTGTTTGTTCTATGTAGTATTTTTATATATGATGTTTTATTCGAGCGGATATTAAGGAGAATGCATACACCACAAGAGAAAGCACAGATTTTATGGTTGTCATAGAGTTAATTTCCAGTTAACTAAATCACTGACTTTTAAGAGTTAATTTCCAATCAATTACACTGACAGATTTATGAAAATTTGAATATCACTATTCAATAAAAAAAGGATAATTTTAGATTTTGCATCGATCACTTCAAAGAAAATACGCCAATCAGCGCGCAGGTTTCTCAAGATTAATTGGCCTTAGATTATGAAAATGTTGAGTTTTTCTAAATTTTTAACATTTAAAACTTCATAAATAAGTCGTAGTTGATCGTGGAAAATAGAAACATTCATTCATTTATTTAAAATTTGGTGTGTCCAGAATATTTCTCAGAATATGATACCTTACTGCATTAAATTTAGACTTCATAATTTTTGAAATATATTTATAGGCCGGAACAAAATATTATTATTAATTTCATTTCAATCCTTTTGAAAGCAAAACTAAAAACTGAATTTTATGCTGAATCTCAGAAATTTTTGTTGAATTATTGTTTGAGATATTACATACATTATGAAAAATATTTTGTAGTTCACATAAGACTTAAATACCGAGCGATTCTGTTTGCAATACTCACATACAATAATAATAATAATTAATAAATAACAATAAAGATGATAAATAAAATAAAACGCTTGGTTTTATTAAAAAAATATCTTAATATTACTTGCAATTTCATCCTTTCCACTTTAAATTAAAGTTGAAGTTTTGCCGGAAATGAAAACAAATTAGCAAAATGTATATAGTAAGTTGAACGAAACGATCTAAACAACAGTATAAGTTTGGTATGACAATCAAAATTGGGAAGATTAAAAATGTTTTGTTTGATAATCTATTAAGAGACCAGTTACTTAAAATATTTAATTGAAAATTGTAGCGAGTGGTAATACTGGCGAACCGGCTGGTCGCCAAAGGCGGCTAGTATTAAATAAATGTTAAAATTTGGAAAGAATTCCTTCAACATATGCAAGCAAAGAGAAGATCTGAAAGTGGACATGGAATTATTGAAGTAGTAAATCTCATCTGATAAAAGGAGAAGGACACGCGATGTCTGCAATTTCATCACATAATAGCACTGCATTTAAAGTTTACAATACATCAAATGCATCTTGATGCAAGTTGATGTAATAATTACATAATGGATTCGCTCTCTTGCCTAATGTGTTTCCTAATTTAATCTTTTTAAGTAATATTTAAAGGAGCGTTCGTAGCGATACACTAATCTCATCAAAAGGACCTGATAAGTTAAAAGTTATTAAAGTTTCCTATGGGCAGTGTGTTTACAATTAATATAATTGAACTTAATTAATAAATCACGTTAACCTGATTTAAGAGCTGCATTATTATTTTATTCATTAAAATTAATTCAATATCACGATACATAAAACACTCACGCCAATATGGTAAATACAATCATATAATTCATTTTTTGGACAGTTATGAATCACAGTTATTTTTTAATGGTTTGATAACTTCGATGTTTGAACTGCTTTTATTTTATCGTTTGATTTTAGAGACTTTTTTTTTCTTTCAACAAATAACTAAAACTGCACAATAAATTCAAAAATTCAACTAGATTAAAGTATTTAAGGGAACAGCATGACTTTCATGAGTATATTAAACATTTCTGTTTGAAATTCAGAATAAAATTATATCGCCTCAGACTGACATTGCCAATGCTATGGTTCAATCCACAATATAGATAAATGAAGTTTTCAAACATTTCTTATTATGATGCATTGTGCTGTCTGTTTGTTCATCTATTGTTTCTAATACCCTAAATTATTGTTCAATTTTTAAATTAAAAGAAGGCTAATTTCGGACTTTGCTTGTAATTTCAAACTATAATACGATAGCAATGATATCTGATTATAAAAAAAAAATTGAACGACTCACGAACACAAGAATACTTGCTAAATGGTGTCAAATAACAACAACAAATTATAAAATCACAAATCACGGATTTCCTTTTGGAAAGGAATTTTGAACGCACAATCAATACAAAATGTAAGCTAAGACCTTGCTGCTATATGACCTTGATTTTCAATATTTTTTTTCACAATTAAAAATGTATCTATCAGAAAGAATGTTTTACAGTCATCTGTAATGGACGGAGTCCGGGTGTCGCATCGGAGGTCCCGGAGCTTGGTAACTCGTCGACGAATTTGGCAATCATTTCGCTCCAAAATAGATTATACCCGAAACATCGAGAATTTTCCTGATCCGTCCAGTAGGAACCGAGATACGCCTCGAACGTTCCTGATTGGTTGAGAGGCTTCTAGCCTCGCTTCCTGAGACCTGTAAAAGGAGTCTGCAGCTTCCAGAGTGGAGTAGTGGGAATCGACCTAGTAGTCGTAGTCGGAATCGACAGAGCGGAGTAGTCGGAAGCGACAGAGAAGAGTAGTCGGAATCGACGGTGAAGAACTGGTCTTCCAGGGATTAGCAGAGCAGCGACGTAGTCAAGCTAGTGCTGAACTAAGCTGTGCGCTACTGTCTGCAGTAGACTCTTGTTGTATGTTGCACGTCTCGGCTGAAGATAGTCGTCTTTGTGCTGTCCTGTGTGTCTTCGTGTAAATAAACGTCGTTGTTTCTTTTTCTACTGCCGCCTGCTGATTGAGCGTTCTCCACACCATATAACTTCCACTATCCAAACGAGCCCCGGAAATTTCGTAACAATATGCTAATTGAATTCATAAAATAATAAGGCCACCTAAAAAATGAAAACACACTAAGAATCCACAATTATGCAAGTTGTGGTCCGAAGTTCCGAATATCGCCAGAGGCTGTCAGATAATGAATTGTGGTCACTAGATTTCTATTTATTGAACTAAAAAAATTTAACGGATTACTATTTGGGATTTACACGAGATAAATGATTTGGACATTTCTATAAAATTGACATTTAAATGCACTTATTAACTGAAATTATACCACAAATTGCATGTTATAATGCTAATATAGGTAATGATATCTCTTAATTTAACCCATAACTAGAGACATGGAGTCAAAATGACTCCATTGTTATTTTTCTTCTTGTCTTTTATAAACAGAATAGTAATTTATTTTGGAAACACACTACATTTTGGAATTAATTTAGTTACCAACAATATTAAAAAATTAATATTGAAAATGCACTAATATTAAATGTTATAAAGATGTTTTAAGAAAAACCTAAACATTCTTTTCATGGGTTTTTGGAGTTTTTTTTTTTTTTTTCATAAATTTCTTTTTATGTGTTTACTTCGTACAGTTGTTACGAAATTACACTAATTTAGCAACTATTAAACTAACACTAATAGTAGTAATTATTAAAAATTAACAAACAAAAATGAAGAATAATATTTTTAAATATTATTTTAAGAATATTTCTTTATTCTTTTTGCATTATTCGGATTAAAAGCAGTTTCAGAGACATGGAATCAACGACTCCATATATAGCAACCAAAACTTTGAAAAAGAATTACTCAGGTTTTACTCACGTGTTCCTACTCAGAATTTTCCAACAAACTGCTTAAAGAATAATTTGAAGGTACTGAGGAGATGACTGTATTTAAAGACAAAATACCACGTGAGAATCAGAGCGAATGAGCAACGCGGAGTCATATTGACTCCTGTCTCTAGTTACGGGTTAATTTAAATATAAATTAAAGTCTTAATTTTTATCTTAAATTAGCTCATTCTACTCCAGTTTAAAGTTCTTTTATTTCCTGATCCAAATACCACATTTTTTTTTTTGATTTAACTATCTCTAATCGGCATTTTAAAAAAACTGCTGATGCTTCAGTTCTAGGTTAAGGAATAAAAATCCTTAACACCAACGCATACCTAAAATTATTTTTCTTATATAGACACGTCAAAGAAATCCCTAAAAGAATCTGTCGATAGAAACAATAAGGGAAACATTTCTCACACTTCGCTCTTCTGTTCTGGTTTGAATAGGCGCATTCAGCCTTTACATCTATGAACAAATCATGCCCTACCATGAAAAAAATAAATTAAAGTTAATTTCAAATGCATCTTTTTGATTTTTCGATAATGCATATGCAAAATTATGTTTCAGATATATAATAATTAAAAAGAATGAAAACCTTTTATTTATTATCTATATGCAGTTTACAATTTTCGCCCAAAGAAAAAATATATACATTTCAATGTTTTAGGTAATTTGCATGTTTTTATTGCTCACATAATGACATATGGAAAAGTAAAAATACTAACATTCTCTTCCCAGAAAGTGTGAAAATGTACATATGTAAAATTAATTTCTAAAATTATTGCAGAAATTAGAAAGAAAAAATACAATTTGCCAATCAAACAGCCAATATTCTATTTTTTAAAAGTTGACTTATTTTTTTTTCTTCTGGTACAATTATGCATGTGAAAAACATCAAAATTTGAAAATGAAAAGAATGAATGACAAACCATCAAAGGAAAGATTTTTTTTTTAATTTTGAACAAAATAACATTTTTTTACCGTCGTAGTTTAAAAGTACTGGGTTTCATAAAACCATATCGAATAATTTTTTTTTATTCCGTATTAAAAAAAACATTCAGTTGGTGGCAAATAAAAATTACTAAGGGAAAAACCTTATCAATTTTATATAAAATACATCGCATGTGAAACAATACATCAATTTAGTATTTTTTCCGAATCACATGGCATAAACATGTTTTCTACTGCAACTGATCTTCTAATGTTTTTTGAAACTGTCATTCGAGTAAATGCTTGCAGTAAAATTTTGGAAAAAGTAAAATATGTCAGCATATGAGTTAGTAAAAATAATGATTGATAATTTCTTAAAAGATTTACCTAATACTTGTCATTATTTTATATATCTACTATAGAAATCATTTCTGCTAAATGCAAAAATTTCTTTCGAATGAAAGCAATGATTTTTTTTATTCTCTAAAACATTTAGTCTTATAAGTTATTATGAATCTCTTAGATTGCTATTAATATGTGTTTGTTGCAGATGTTAAACTTATCCTTTTTCTAATAATTGTAGAAGACAGGGATTCCGTTTATCAGTTGTTATAATGAAACAACTCCCGTAAAAAAAAAAAAAAATATGAATCATTTCATTTTATATATAAGAATATACACTATTCTATATAAATGGGACAATTTTGTATATTTTAACTTTTAAGTATGTACTGAAGGTGAAATTAAATTGGAAATTTAAATTTTCGGGTCTCAGATTTTTCAAAATATTTTACATCGTAAACTATTTTATAAAAACCGTCATCTTTGAATTCAATAGCTCTGAAATCTATTTTCGATGTTACTTTAAATTACAATATCTCAGACACTGCCGATGAAATTAGATATATTTCATGATAATGAGCAATGAGCTGCTTACAGCTCATTCAAAAAACATAATGTATAACAAAAAATTTATAATTGCAGCTGAAAAATTACACACGAACTCATTCATTCAGTTTTAATGTTTATATTGCTGGAAAAGAAAGTATGCGAACTTTTTTTGTGAATTAGATTTCTGGCTCATTTAAATATTTGATATTTTTTTCTTGATTTCTAGTGAATGAATTCAGAAAAAAATATATTAAAAAAGATAAATTAAATTGATATTTTTAGACAAGATATTAAAAAGATAATTTGATTTTTATAATTTGTTCATGAAGATGAGGATATACCTGCTGGAATATAAGCGATGGAAATGCTTTAAATCTTCTGCAAATCAAAGAAGCTGAGATAGAAGTTATGCAGTCATTCCAAATGTCTGTAGGGTTACTTATACAGGGGAGTTCTTTTATATTAGCGCTGAGTCTAGACATGGGATTACATGGTGAAATCTGGAAGGTCAGAAAATAGAATTATAGGCAGATGGCAATTTATGTGCAATACATAAAAAAATTTATTATTTTACACTCTGGTGAAAAGTGCATGATTTGGCTACTGGATCAATGATAGATTCATGAAAATTATGTAATGTTCATGGTTTATTTAAGCAAAATATTGTGCATCGCTAGCTATCGAGAAATAACAGTCCGGATTTGAAACCATGTGACTTCTACTCTTTGGGCGACTTAAGATAGCCTTACAGGGGGGAATGTTTTCATTCGGAAGACGAAATGAAGATGCTGTACAGGATTTCTTCAAGAATCAACCATCATCATTTCTACAGCAAAGGCATATACCTGGTACCAAAACCGATGAGGCCTGTGTTACAACGCCTATGGCGATTTCTTTTAATTTCCAATAAAGGTATTCTTTTCATTGAACTTGCCCACCTTTTATTTGGGCAACCCTTATATTAATATGCTATTGTTCATTCACAGTTTCGGAAAACCTTTCGTTTTTTTTCGCATGCGTAAAGAGGCGTTTATTTCATCAAAAAAGAGGTAAGAAGTGAGATAAAAGGAAGGCATGTTTATATTTGGTAATAGGGCGAACTCAGATTATTCGTGGAATATGAGGCGTAGTAACCTGTCACTATTCTTCTTCCCACTCATTCGCGATGTACAATTGTTGGAAAATGGTAATTTCAGGATCCTGAATGAATGTTTATGTATTTAAACGATAAACATGCATCTTTTTTGTATCTTTATATTCTATGCTGAGGTTTAAGTTATCAGCAAGTTAAAATTTTTATGTGATTGCTAATATTATTTTCAGAATTGAGCAGATTAAGGCTATCTTTTATAAATTATTAAATTTCTTTTCTCCAAAATTACATAGCTAAATTTGTAAACTATATAAAAAAATGTTAATTTATTTTTCCATTTCTCTTGGAATATTGGAATACGAGTTGGTGAAACTTCTATTTGGCGAGAAATAGTAGACCAGTCGCCAATTTTATTTCCAGTTCCAGGACCACCGAAACGATCTCTTTCCGTGATGTTACTGGGATGAAACTGTGTCCCAACCTCTCTCCAAATCAACTGGCGTTGGGAATCGCTTGTGGAACTAAAACGACTCTCATCTGTAAAGAGGACACGACTCCATTGATGAGATGTCCAGTTTTTGTGCTCCCTGCACACCACTCTAAACGGTGCCGCCGGTGGGAAACTGTCAAAGGGATGCAGCGTTCCGGACGGCGGGCGAATAGGCCAGCTTTGTGAAGGCGTCTGGACACAGTAAAACGCGACACTTGTCGCCCCGTTGCTGCACACAGTTGCTGAGCAATGGCGCTTGCAGACTGGTTTCGGGTTCTTTTCACCTGCAGGACGATATGTCGGTCATCCAATGCAGTTGTTTTTCTGGGGCGGCCACCACCAACCTTTCTCACAGCTGTACCTGTGGTTTGGAAGGCTTTCCAAGCGCGCGAAACGACACTTGTGGTGATTCCGAACTCTTCAACTACACTGGTCACACTACGACTCTCCTCCAGCTTTCCGATCATTCTTCCACGTGTGAAATCGTCCATGTGATTTCTGCTAACTATATTTCACGAATTAACTCACTTGCAGCGAATGTCTTTAATTGCGTCTCCGTCCTTCCTTTTATTGTAGTGTTGAGCTGCGCGCGCCTTCCGCACGTGTTTTGCGTACGCTCACATCGACTGTGACGTTTTGTTCCTGATATTTGCATACGCATGACTTTTCTCTTGAATTACGTGTTCATTGTACTGATCGCAAGAACTCCTTTTCTGCAATTTCAGGGCTATCTGCTTAAAACTTGCATTGTTGCTTAAGTTTTGCACACCAGTGTATATTTATATCATCTCTAAACATAGAACGAAATTCTATAAAGTGAATTAAATAATATGTGATTTAAATCTTTGAAAAGGAAATGCCCACATTTTAGCATTAGCATCACAGATTAAAAGTTGAAAATTACTTGTTAAAGAAACCTTACAATGCAGATTACATTTCATTGATGAGGAAATTAAGAAAATGAGTTTATCAAATATTTCACTGATCTCTAATGCAAACATATAAAATGCATATAAAAATTATATGCATTCTATAATGATGGAAAGCATTAAAATGATGGAAAGTTAAGTATAATATTTTGATGAAAGGAATCATGTATAATATAATAACAATATTCATGTAAGAAAAGTTGAAAGTACTATCGAGTGTTAAAAAAATATAGAAACATTTTAAAATTCTAAAATTCTGTCTTCAATATTAAATTATATTTGGAAGAAAAAAAATGCCTACCATCTATATTCTAATAATTTAATATATTAAACATTATTTTTATTTGATTTTTCTATTAAATTTGAGATTGGACTAGTTAAACTAATTACTATTTCGCAATTTGAACATCCGAGTAATTTAAAATAATATTTCGAATTGGAAATTTTTAATTTCGCAATCATAAAAACAATGCTTACATTATGCATAAAAATTTTTTAATGAATAATAATTGTCATATAAATTAACGTAAATTTAAGTTTAAAAAAATAAAATGTTACATTTTTTAGGACTATATTTCTTAATTATATTTTTTCTATATAATATTTAATCAATCACATTGCTCATTGCATATTATTGTGGATCCCTTTGCATATATATTAATTATATATGCAAAAATGTACATAAGAATAACAGCAATACTTTGAAGTATAATATTGTTTTGCTGTGATAATTTTATTAGAAATTTTTTATTGAAAAAATTTAATTTCTGCCATTATGAAAACATGATCATCACTTCAAATTATTTTGTAATATCTCTGTCCTTGATATTGTGTTTGTCATAACACATTGATAGAGAAAAAAAAACCTTATTTCTTTTCAGTGTCATCTATGAAGAACAGAAAGACTCTTTCAATATCTTCGTTTTTGTGGATCTTATTATATATTTTAAATAATCTATAGTTTTTATTTGGCCTTAATTGGGCGGTGTAGTCTATTATGCCTTTTGAGAATTATTCATTAAGAGTTATGATTTTTTAAAGTATATTGTTTATGAATGAATACACCAAATATTTTTAATATTTTTTTAAAAAGTCAAAAGTATATAATTTATAAAAAATTCAAAATATTTTAATAGATTTAATTTTTAATTTGTTCCTCCTTTTTTTATTTTTATTATCATATATAAATGTTTAGAACCGAACTTGTAATTTTTAGAACCGAACCGAACTTGAACAGATTTTGTAATTTCAATTAAAAATTATTATTTTGGAAGTATTTATTTTTATGCACTCGACTGGAATTTTCATAAGAATTGTGTGCCCCTATTAATTAAAATTGATTTTTTACTATGTGAAAGAACTGAAAATATAAAATGCATAACCAGATTTGTTTTAATTTTTAACTGTGATCTTCATTGTTTATGCAATTCATCAAATATTAAGACATCTAGAATATTTCTATTTAATTATAACATTTTAAGAAACAATCATTAGAAATATATTTATTCATTTAAGCCCTTCAGATATTCCTTTTATTGAGCAATACATCTAATAATGCTATTTTAGTTGAATGAAAAAAATATTTTGGTAATAAAAATTTATATATATATATATATCCTTATTTGAAAATTCCTTGTCCCTTTAAACAAAATACCATCCATTTAAGATGATTTTATCTGAAAAAGGTACGATATGACAATAGCACAAAGAAATACCAGATTATTGAAGAAAATTTCAAAATATTCGTTGCAAGAATTTCCTTGGAAGCTAACATATTGATAAGCTAGAATAGAAATAAATTCATTTATCTCAGACAATTCGCTGATATCTTTTAATCTCTAAGGAATAAACCACAGATGAAAATGGGATATTCGCAAAGTTATGAATAATAAAAGCTACAAAGAAGGAGTGCACCTACAGAAACCTGGATCTAAATTTCTTAAGAAAAGGGTTTATTTCAAAACTAGAGAGCTATTTTCCTTCCAGTATGGAGTGAAATAATGAATTTTAGGTTTGAAACTGTAATACGCCTGTTGATTCTGAATAAATATTCAGAAGGCTTTATAACCATATTTTTCTAATTTTACAAGCAAATTCTAACTCTCTTTTAAAAATTTAATACATTCCTATGAAAGCAAGGATAGAATAAAGAATATTTAAATTGTTTATCAAGCAACAAAGATAACACACCTTGGCTCTTGCAACTTTTCTGAAATTTTTAAAGAACTGTATTTTTACATACTGCAAATTAAACTTTCTTGTTGCAAATTCGCACATACGGAATTTCGTTACCGATTTTCATTCACTTTCTAATGTGCTGGAGTTCGGAATAAAAATTTTAGTTTATCGTTTACATTGAATAAATTTTGATTTCGTATTTCTGGTGCCATCTCAAGAGAATTTTACAAAAATTGATTGCCAAATTTTGCAATATTAATATTATAGAAATATTAATAGAAGTTTATCGTTTACATTGAATAAATTTTGATTTCGTATTTCTGGTGCCATCTCAAGTGAATTTTACAAAAATGGATTGCCAAATTTTGCAATATTAATATTATAGAAATATTAATAAAAGTCTAAAAAGTAGAAATTGATTAAAATAAAATACTTTATATAATTCGATATAATTTAATTAATTTTTTTTTATTTAAAAGTTATTTGTACAGTTATTAGTACATTTTTTGTATTGGGTAAGCTCACATTTGTTTCATTAAGACACCAAGTTTTATTTTTGTAAAGTTATTAAATTCTTTTTGTTTTGCAATTATATTATCAGTTTCAAATGTATGTAAAATGTTTAGATAACACGAAAATTCATTAGATTTTACAAAAATTCATAAATTTTATTTAAAAACTGTGTAATACTTTTAAGCTGATGCAACCACAGAGCAATCTTTGATTGTAACTGGAAAGTATATTACAATAATAATACATAAAAATTCTTAAATCTGAATATTAATTTATATTCAAATATACTGATACATAAATTCTTTCACAACATACTTTCAAGATTTACATTACTAGATCTGTTTTATATTTAAAATGTGATTTTGAATTTCTTGTTAACCAGACTGACCTTGAAAGACTTACATTCTTACCAAAAAAAAAATAGAGATGAAAATTATTAATTTACAGTCTTAAATTATACAAGCGTCTTTACTTATATAATATTCTGATTTAAAATCTAGAAATACAGTGTGGATATAATTAAGGTCCCACTCTGAAATGGTCATAAAAGGAAAACAACTGGACCAAATGCTATTAAATTTGGTGATAGTTTAAAGAAGGTCATGAAAATTTCTTTTCCTCGAAAAAAGTATATACAAATAGCATACTGAGCCATTTCCCCCTAGTAATGAGTTTTTTTTTTTTTTTTTTTTTTTTTTTTTGCCGGATTAGAAATTTCCATCACTTTCTTTAAACTATTTTGATGTCTTGATCTAGACTGATCAAATAACGAAGCAGAATTTCCAGGCTATTCCTAATTTTACAATCCTATATATATAAAGAACAACTTGTTCTAATCTTGGTTAGATAAATAGTTATTTACACCTGCAGTAGGAAATACAACAGTCAAAGTCGAAGAATTTCTTTCAACTCAGTTGGTTCTCAGACTCCGAACTCGTGGACGTAGTGCAACATTCCACCTGCAATTCGTTACTTCTCTCTCTCTCAAAAAAAAAAAAAAAAAAAAAAAAAATCCGCACTTTATTTCGGCGACAATCTCTGCCTCTTAATTTACATTGGACATTTGAGATCTCTTTCGGCCAATCGGGGTTCAGCAATATGCTCACCATTGGGTCGTGGGAAAGTCCTTTGTGTAACGCACCTTTCATAACTGACTATTCTGGAACACGGAGATATCGTAGTCTTTTCACAATGAGAAACATTTACCATCCCTATTTTTGGATACCCCTGCCTCTTCGAAGATACGATCAATACCTCTTGGACGAGGAATTCCACATGTGGTCTTTCACTGTAGTCGCTAATGAACAGATGCGAGACCACCCAGGTGAAAAGATCCACTATCTGGCTATCTCGAGGAGTTTAGTATTTAACAGCGTCCACACAGCTGGCTGTAAATGTCTTATCAGTACTGGGAAACGGTTTGATAAAAATTTGGTCCAGTAGTTTTCCTTTTCATGACCATTTCAAAGTGGAACTTCAATAATAACCACTCAGCATATTAAAATTAGGATTCTTATTTCCTCAAAGAAATATTATTGATCAGTTTTAGTCCAATGAAATAAACCGCCACCATTTGACAAGAGGTTTATATTTCGATATATTTTGAAAAGCAACACACTAGTGTGCCTAATGGCAATCGAAAAAAGTCACCACCGAAATTCACTACTACTGGAAACTTTGAGCAGTAGTCACCAGACTTTATAACTCGAATCTTTCATCATATGTACAAGCGCAAATGCATCTGTTAAGTATAAAACATATCTAGGCTTTCTGGATATTAAATGAATACTATAAAAACAATTAAAAAAAGAGAAAGCGCTTTATTTGCAAGATGTATTTTACAAGTGTTTTTCATCTCAGGATCCCGAGACCAGAGCTTTTCGACGATTGTACTTCTCTAAGGGATGTTATGCTGACAGATGAGTGGTCATTAGGCCTCTTAATTCCGCCAATAATCTCAGCTCACTCTATTGCTAAATGCAAGTATGTCCTCCTTTTATCTCTTTTTTTTTGACGAAATAAATGTTTCTTTGCGCATGCAAAGGCTTTTCGAAGCTGCGAATGAATAATAGCAAATTATTATTAACCATTTGACTGCGTAAATTTTCAAAATCCTTATTTAGATGCGATGTTTGAAAATAAGTTAAAATATTTTTCAAACAAAGTGAACTGATGTTATTTGTTAAACGATGATAATAGGATATAATAAAAATCTGTTATCTTAAAAATAAATACACTTAACTGCGAAAAACGCTGGATGCAATAGAAAATGGTTTGATTGTCAACCCTCTGAAATCACGGGATAAACAGCTGGAGGATTAACAGATTTTATTCTATCAGAATGTCTTTACTACGTGAGAAATGGGTTGAGATGAACAACTTCATTCGCAGTCATTACTATTTTGTTTTGGTAAAATTTACCGTAACTTATTTCTCAACAACTAGCAAATGCACAATATCTTGTTTGAACAGATCATGAACATTATATAAATTTCATGAATCTGTCATTGTTCCATTAGCCAAATCATGCACTTTAAAAAAAAATATTATTTTACTCTCTGCTGTAATGTAATGTAGATAAATTTCCATCCTGACTGCACGTTTATTCTCTGACCTTCCATATATCACTATATAATCCCATGTCTAGACTCAGCGCTAATATGAAAGAACCTCCTTATATAAGTAATCCTTCAGACATTTGGAATGACTGCAGAACTATCCTCCAAGCTTCCATTGATGTGAAGAAGATTTAAAACATTTCTGCCTTTCACATTCCCGCAGAAATATGCTCATCTTCATGAAGAAATTATGAAAATTAAATTATCTTTTTAATATCTTATCTAAAAAAAATCAGAATTTTACTTTTAAATTTATCTTTTCTGAATTCCTACATTAGGAATCATAAAAAATATAACAAACAGCTTAATCATCCAGGGATGTCTGGTAAAAAAAAAATCTGTTTTAAATATAATATAATACAAATATAATATAAATACAAATACAAAAAATGAGCATCATTCTTATGACAACTTTCCATTATCAGCAAATTTATCATTTTTAATGCACTTTTTATTTTCTTGAGAGAAATTTTATGAAATTATTTATACTTTTATGTAAATTTTTGATGTTCTGGTTGTAGACCAAAATTGAACAGCGTAAAACAGATTTTTTTTTTTTCATCTGTTTTACGCTGTTCAATTTTGCTCTACAACCAGAACATCAAAAATTTACATAAAAGTATAAATAATTTCATAAAATTTCTCTCAAGAAAATAAAAAGTGCATTAAAAATGATAAATTTGCTGATAATGGAAAGTTGTCATAAGAATGATGCTCATTTTTTGTATTTGTATTTATATTAATTACTATTTCTAGGTATTAAAAATATCTTAATACATACTGAGACAACAAACAATTCATTTTAATCTACCTTATTGGAAAATGAAAACAACTATGTTGTATAAGCCTTACTTTAAATATTTCAATTTCGTAAAAGATATGTTTAACATGGTACCATTGATTATTTGGTCCCATAGAAAATAACTTACTACATACTTGCATATGTGAAATTTTCAATTAACAATGTAAAAACCCTCCTCCGCACTTAAACTTGCAATTTCGTTACAGATTTGACTCTAAGACTTAACAAGATTCAGTCGATAATTTTGAAAACAGTCCCTTTCACTGGTTGTTGCAAATCCTTTGATGTATTTTTAATCCTTCCCAAGTCAAAGGCAGCTTTCAAGATCCTTTTCTAAAGCCTGCTTTTAAATATTTGTAAGTTTTTTTCCTTCATATGTCTAGCAAAATATATAATTTTTTTGGTTTTGTACTTACCTGACGTGTTTTGACCTAACAGTACTTGGATTTGCTGGTATTATTTTAAAATTGGAAAGGATTATGTCTTTTTCTTCAGTGAAATACATTTCTAAGTGGAACTTAACTTTTTGTGGTGCATTTTTCTTTGTTTATTTCAAAAGTTCGAAACTTTTATAAGCTCCCGAAATTTTAGAGGCATTCTTAAAAGTTCTATGCATTGAAGGAACTGATTATTAGAATTAATTCTTACTATACAAGATGCAGAACAAGATAAATGACGTAAAAAAGAAGAACTGAATTCCTATTAAATTTTATCGATGTTTTTAAATGAATCCCTTTCATAAACATGTTATTATTAAGGATAAATTTCTTGTTTCTGCAAAGAAAATGAACAGAAAAATTCTATATTTTCCAGTTATTATTATTTTGTTAAAGCCATTAGCTATTTTAGCTACAAAATTCCTTGTTAATAGGTTCCTTCTATTTTTGCAGCGTTTTCCGATTAAAATTAAGGAGAAAAAACTACAGCATGATCCATAATATACATTAAAATATATTCAAAATTTTGTGTGAAATATTATATTATATATATGAAATGCTGCACTTATTTATTTCATTTCCTATAACATCATTATCTGTCTTTTCTTGCCCCAGTATGAATTTTAAGCGACTAGTTAAGATGCTATTCTTTTGTTTATGACAAATCCTACCCGGTTGGTCTGTAAATTCTGGACAAATCTATGATTCAAGTACATTTAATAAAATTTTACTAGGCGTTTGGTAGAAATGCTTTTGATCCAATGATTTTTGATCTTCAATATTTTTGAAGATAATAATAACTACTTTAAAATGCATTAGCGTGCAATCTATGATTCTGTATCATGATTAACTGGCTATGCAGTCATGCTATTTCTAATAAATGGAGAGTTTTTGATGACTGTTTTCTATTTGCAAGATCTTACCGTTAATTTTATTTGAAATAAGTAAATTTATTAATAACTAATATTTATGGCATAGTTACACAAACAATTCTTAGAAAAATCCTTTCAATTTATTTATGATTTATATTATATTTTATTATTATAATTTTTAGAATTTTTATCATCTTATATGATTAATTTTATTTCAAAATATAAAATTAATTATGTAAAAGATTCCGGACTTGTGGTATATAAATATTTCGTAAAAAAATTCGCTCATGATATATTTAAAAATAATTTTCTCTATAATAATATTAATTCTACTAATCACGTCGTTTACCTTAAGAACTGCAATAAAGGAAATAATTATATTATCCAATCTTTCAAACAAATAATTCATATAGTTATAAGGTACAAACCAACAAATATGACCATTGTAAATAAAATATTTATAAAGTTGTACACATTTTAAAGTTGCAAGATGTTAGCAGAAATAGGATGCTCGTTTCATATTGGGTTTTTCTTTCCATCTGAATGCGTGTACACAAACTGTTGATGATTCGAACCCCGTTCACAACGATTTATCACATGAAAAAATGATGATCCCAATTATTTATGCAAGATGTTATTTGACGGTGTTATGCAAATGTTATGCAAATGTTTTTTTCACTCTATCTAAGAGCGGAAGCACGTGTGCGCGGATGCTTAGATGTAGATTGATTCAGATTCTTTTTTTTTAACTTGTGTTCGTTGTTTGTGTCGGTGTGATATGTTATAATGTATTAAATGTTTGTTTGTCGCAAGAAATAAAAGTCTGTGTTTTTAGGAAGTCTTCTCGACCTGCAACATTTTATAAGCACCGGTCACATGCATTTTTCACTGCTATTATTTGAACATTTTACTCTGAGGGCCTTAAGACGATTGATCTTGACAATTACAGGGTTTGAACCCAAATATCGTCTGACACAAGAATTATGGTAATGTATTCTATATAAAATACAATACCGCATTTTACCAAATTTAGTAGTTACAATAATACTGCATTATGTTATAAATGAACGTCTATACCTTATTTAAAATATACGAAAAATTTAAAAAATATTTTATTTCTCTAGAAAAGAACGTAGTCATAACCAGGTTTGATCTTTTTTAACGCATGCGTCAATTATTTTTAATTTCGAACAAAGAGCACTCTTAAGTTTACTTTCATATTCTTCTCAACAAGCCACACTTTGTATTAGTATTTTTCTTATCGTCAGTATAGATGTACTGTACACTTGTTTGGTTATAAATGGTTTGGTACAATTTTAAAATCGTTAAGCCATTCAAGCGCCTTTCCCTTTTTTCTGTAGTTAATCAATCTGATTTTTAATCATTTTGCAAATTATATCAAACATTTGATATTACCTGCAAGTCAAATGCTGTAATTTCTCATATTTAAGATAAATGAATAATAATGCATTTGACAGTCAAAAGGCATTAAATGTTTATTTTCAATATCTCAATAAAGAAGAAAATTCTTTTTTAACACAAAATTAAAGCTTTAAGTGAAGATCTCAGATTTTCCTTAAAATGTTATCTGACTTATTTAAGTTAAAATACATCAGTCAAGTTTCTTAAGCTGGATTAAATATCGTGTATTCCATTACCTGTAAAAATTTGTGTTTTTAAGCGAAATAAATTAATTTTATAAAAAAACTTTAAATTATTTACAATATTTTTTTTTATTTTTGTCGCAACACTCCGTTTATTCCAAAAACATCTTTACAACGATAAAATTATCCTTAATACCTTCCACATAGTGCAAATGACTACTATCCATTCTCGGATTCGGAAAACTACCGCTTTTATGCGCATGCGTCAGTGCTCCTTTATTTCTTGAAAAAAGGGATGAGAAGACAGAAGAAAAGAGGAAAAGAGGAGATGCTTACATTTAGCAACAGGGCGAATTCAAATTATTCGCGGAATTAGAAAGCATAATGAGTGATCATCTTTCTGCGTAACACCCCTTAGTGAAATACAATCGCCGAAAAGCAGTGAATTGAGATCCTGAAATCAGAAGATCGTGATGTTTTGATGACTATTTCCAGTAAGAAGAAAAAATAAATACATCGAGAGTAGAAAAACGAATTAACGAGTTAACAAAAACTTTATCGAACGAGCATGTATGAAAAGAAGGAGAAATACCTTTCAATTTCGATCAATATTTTATTTCAAACACTTGAACTATTACAGTTATTTCCTCGTTTTAAAATCCTTTTTAACAATATTTATAAAGAACCATCTAACTAAAAGGTAAAATAATTTTCATAAATTTCAACTGCAGAATATATAATTGCCAAATTATTTTATTGATTTAAAGAAAATTCACAACATCTGTTAAAACAACAGATTTTTCCTTCCTTCAAATAAATTATCTGAATTTACCTTTTTTAACTAATTGTATTTCCCATCAAGATTTTTATTGTGTTTATTAATGTTTAATATCACAATTCTAATTTGTATTATTTTCACTTCAAATCATGCAGCAACATAGACCATTGGTATAGATGAGTTAGATTATGAAACAAATATTTTAAAACATATGAAATGTGGGAATTTGTATTAAGAAAACACTTTTGATACATTATCATCCATCGCATCTTGGTAAAAAAACACTTGAAAGATAAACTTGTTATTTATGCTAAAATTATAAAATATAACTTAGTTTGAGCCACATGATGCAATATCGCTTACTAATTCAATTTGGTAAGTTGAAGGTAATTCATAATTTCAAATGCGTTTTGAAATCCCTGTAATAGCCTAAAAGATAGTAGAATGCATTCTACCAAATAAAATAATAATTCAATTAGCTTTGATGCTAATATGAGATAATGTTAAGTTGTATATTCTGATCATTTACGATTCAGAGACTGTCGTTAATTTCATAACACACCATTAACTTAAACCATATCAACAAATTTTCGATCACGGAAAAGCTTTCGATCTAATTACGCTGAAGGAGGAGGTGGGGGTCTGCCCAAAGTGGAAGCGTTGAACTCAATCTCCCTAACCACTGTACGCTGGATGTTCGTTTCTAATGATTATAAATTTGTGAAAATGTACTAATTTTCCTCCCAAATACTTATCTCATTGGTCAGGAAATCGAATAAGATTCAGTGTTCGTCGAATGTTCTATACGAATCTTGAATAAAGTATGATTCGTTAAGTAGTATGAAATTTCGTTAGAAAATATTCTTTAAAAGGAAGCGATTTTCAGTTAGTTGTGTAAATTTCATTATTAGAATACAAAAAATTAATACAAAAATCAGAAAAATGTTCTAGATAGTTATAATTCTCTATCTAACGCTTTTTGAATGTACAGCTTGATTCGGCAAACTTGAGAGGTAAAATATACATTTTGAAATCATATAGCATTGGAAGATCGAAAGTGCCTTTTTTACGAGATAGGATAAACAAAAAATAAAAATAAAACACCAACCACAAACTTGCTACTCCGATGCCCCAAGGATGGCACACGGGAAAATTTGAATTACCGGTCGACCGCAACAGCATTACTGGAGGCAATTGTGTTTGAATCCTAATGATCATCACCGGCTACGCCACAACCCTTTCCGAGGGAAGTACGTTCCGTCATTAGTCGGAGATAGCCAACATGCGTCTTTTCTGTTCCCGCCAGGTTGACGAGAACCAACCACCATACAGGAAGCTTCTCATCCTCAATTATGAGGTGCCCCCCATGGGGCAAACAGTAAATAAAAAGGGGACTAAATGATAATATCTACTTAATAGATAGTAAAATATTTAAATCGTGAATTTCACATTTACATCAAGCCCTAATGTTAAAATCGAAAAAAGGTTACTTTCGAAATCATTTGTTCTCGAATTCCTACACATGTTTGACATCGGCGCTCAATAGAATTCATGCATTTTAGGACATTTTTGTCGTATTCAAGACCGCTTTAATAACTATAGAGACGAGGGATGAAAGTCTAACTCCTTCAGTGAGAATCTTTTCTCTCAAATGATTTCAGATGAGAAGTGGAAGTAAAATAAATCATCTATATATAATTGATAAACACATTCAATTCACAGCACTGTAAATTTTAAATAGTGTCAAAATTCATTGATGAAATGAACTGAGGCTCCATCAGACTGAAATAATTCTGATTCTGTTATGATTCTTCAAGACTTAATGTAGAATAGTTTTAATTCAATTCCGTCAGGCTGTGAGCCAAAAGGTAAAATTGTGTGCTCTGCAACGATGATATAATTCAAGTGCTTTCAGTAAAATGATTTTGTGCTGTGTCATTTCCATACCATGCCCTTTAGCCATGAAAAAAAAACATTTTCAACCCGGCAGTGCTAAACGATCCCATGCCATCTATCCTTTAGGTTAATCGCACTAGTGATAATTGACTCTTTACATTTTTCCAAACCTTGAAATACGAGTACTTTAAGTAACTAAAGTAACAAATATTATTAATATTTCCGTTTACGATTTGAAATATTTTTTTCAAAAATATCATTTTTTTTTCTACTGTTGCATAAAATAGATTGAAAAAACATCAGTATAACAAAAATAGTCATTATTATGTTATTCATTATCGCATTGTGTATAGTTATTAAGCAGTTATTTTATAAACTGTTTTGTACTGTATGTAAACTTAAATATTTTTTCTAATAAATGTTTTTGCATATATCACTTCAAATAGCAGGCAATCCTAGAAATTTTTTCATGGGTATTCTGTGACAAAAAAGTACAAGACTGGAAATCGTTGGACATTTAATCATATTTAAATAATAATATATAATTTTTAACACTCTGATCATATTATAAAAATAATATAATTTTTCAAACTTTAAATTCTCTTTTTTTTAAATTTATCTATTCATATCACACTTTCTCCCTTTCTACTTACGTTTTCTATTCAAAATTTGTACAGAAATCAATTGCTTAACTAGACAATATAGAAGGCCCAAAATACGCTTAAAACAGGTCCCGTTTTCCGTCTTGGATAATAAGAAAAAAAAATTTGAATTGACTGTATAATTTCAACACTTTGAATTCTTAGAACCGTTATTCTAGACATTCTGCCATATTTACCACTCTATTATAATTCCGCTGTTATAAACGGCATTAGTTCAGTGACGAGTGTTTGAAGACTGGGGAAAATAATTAACTTAGAAATTCTAGATTAGCTATGCACTTCTGCTGGGAATTTCACATGCCCTAGTTCCCAATTCTAAAATCAGACTTTAGAACCATTAAAAGGAGTAATCATTTACAAATGATTCAAAATGTTGTAAATAAGGTAATCAAGACGACTTTTCTGTATTCCTGAAATAATCTAGTTATTTTTATCAATTTCATAAATTTCATTTCGACATTTTCTTCCTTCATGTTTCCTGAGAGGAAATAAAGAAAATATTGTGGATAAAAATTATTTCGAATAATACCAATAAATATTTGAAAAATTATTTCATTATTATTTTGAAAATTACTAAGAGGATGATCTGAAGTTATTTTATCTAAATTTAAATGCTGTTATAGTACATATGTTATAATAGTAAACATTTCTTACAAAATCTAATCTAATTAAAATTATTCGTGTAAAATAAAATTATATAAATATTTTGAGTTCTGTCAAATTCTAAACTTTCATAATAAAGAATTTCCTTTTCTTTTTAGATAATTTGATACAAAATTTCAAAATTAAGTTTAAATATCATGAGGCCAATATTTCTGAAAATACAATTTTTGATATTGCAAAATTTTATATGTATTGATAACAACCGATGAAAAAATTGCAACCTTTATTAAAATGAAAAACATATGTATGGTTGATCTTGATATGCCGTATTACTCTCTATAACTAAAAAATTAAACATGACTAGATGTCTTCTAAGTGAAATGAGCCGACTAATACACTTTTAAAATGATCAGAACTTATTATTACAGTATAACATAAACCCTTTAGCATATTTTAAAAAAAATAATAAAAGACCCTTGAATCATGCGTCGTAAAAATAATACAAGAATAAAAGAAAAAAAAAGAAATACCCGGTGAAGATGGAAACTGTATTTTTCTAATGCATCACACATCATTTCCAAAGAGTTTTATCGTTAAAATATGTGCTAATTGAAACACCTGAAAAAAAAAGATTTTACAATCGCTATTGACTGGAGTGCGCAGGTATTGGCAGAATCTCTATCTTAATTGCGATGAAAAAAATAAAAACTATAGCAGTAAACGCCGTCGGAATCTTCATTATGTTTATAATGATGGCAGAAAACGATTTCGTTTTAAATCTGTGGTATCAGATAAAAATCTTATAAATTTTTGAGCAGTATACAATGCATCAGTGCCAATCAAAATTTAATATTGCAATAGTAGAAAAGGTTTTCCCTGTGATAAAAAAGTGATACAGCTTTTATATAATTTCCTTTTTCACTCTCAGATGACTGGAGAAGATTTGGAATACAATTCTGGTTATAAAAATAAAGGTTTATTCCATTCTAGGACGGTTCAAACATTCCTTCAGTGAATAAAGTCTTTCAGGAAATAATTGAAGATCAGGAATATGATGATCAGGAGGGAAATTCTTCGACGAATAAAATATTTTAATTGCCAGATCGTGAGAAATATTATGACTGATGGATTGAATCACTCATTATACCATAATAAAGAAATGCGTTTGAATTCCTTTATCGAAAGGTTTAATCACATTTACAATAGATGGCAAATTCCACTGGTTTTTTTTAATATTTTTGCTTCAGATTATATTAAGTAAAAAAACATATCGCTTTTGGAAAAAAATAAATATGTTAAGTACAACATGGAAATTAAATATTTTAAATAACATGGGAATTAAATATGTTAAATAACATGGGAATTAAGTATGTTAAATAACATGGGAATTAAGTATGTTAAATAATATGGGAATTAAGTATGTTAAATAATATGGGAATTAAGTATGTTAAATAATATGGGAATTAAGTATGTTAAATAATATAGAAATTAAGTATGTTAAATAGCAAAGCGCCACATTTACAGGTTGTACATGAAAATATGAATCAAGTCAGATGTAATTGGATGAAAAATTCAAGTTTAACATGATTAGGTATTGATTCTTTAGCTACGAAGATTCAGTTGCTTGGAGAATGCATCAAATTACGTTATAAAGAGAAAATAGAGTATATAAGTAATGCAAAAATAATTTCAAGTATTCACAGAAATATTGTCTCGAATTCAAGAAGTTCTAGTTTTTGAATTAAGCCTAACAGACCCAGCGTATCGGGAAGTTACATATCTAATCAAGAGAAACATATGTAAAATATGCTTTATAAACTAATATTTTTTTTAAAAAATCAATTTCCAAATTCAAATATGCTATCAATCAAAAATTTAGTTTATTAAATTGGAATTTTTTTAACCTATCATTCACGCACATTATTCATTCACTCCTCTCAATTTGCAAATATTTTCTGTTGCCACCTATGTGGTTTAATGGCTCTCCCCGGAGAACACACTTGGAGGCAACCTAATTTATCATCTAATGAATCATGATAAAAGGTGTAAATTATAAAAAAATGATATATAAAACAGGTGAGAAATGTCTTCCCAAAATTTTCTCGTCGGGATAACACTATAAAGAAACTATCCCTGAAAACTCCTTGCTTAGCATTGGAGTGCAAAAGTGAACTTTGAAACATTGATGTGAATTTAGCGGTTTTACTGAATTTACCGTGTGTTTACTGGCGTAGTTTTATGGCAATCAGTCTCTGAAACATAGTTAATAATATTCGAAAATTGAATTTGTGTTTCAGATTGCAATTTGCAAATTGCTGAAACCAAAATCTGAAACAAAACCACGTACGAAATTTGATATACTTAATTTATTGTGTTTTTTATTCATCTCGCTTATAGACGGTCATTCCCTTGTTTGATATGGTTCAATCTTTAAAAAGTGCCTACATTATAGATGTTATATCTTTGTACCTAATTTTATTTATCTGGCTCTCTTCGTATTGTAATTATCCTGTTAATTTAGATTCGGACAGCCAGGCAGACGGATTTCGCTCAACTTTTAATAGAAATCTACAAACCAAGCCAAATTTCATCCGACTCTCTCCAAGTGATTTTAAGTTACCTAAGTCATATATAGACAGACATAATGCCAAAATGTTTTCTGAAATCAGGAAGATCTAAAACGTGGATATTCGTCAAAGTCCCAAATTAAATTTCTTGATGATTACAATAATTTACAATTCGCATATAAGAATGTAAAGGACATAGCACCTTTCACTTTCAAATGCACTTTCTTGTACACTAAGCAAAACCCTTATTTAAATGAAAACCTTCAATTTTTGATCAAATTGAGTCAGAGCAAACTCTTAGATGACATATAAGCGTTTAAATATAAAGAATAAAATTTTTCTTTTATAATACTCTATGTTTAAATTCTTACTTGGTATTCAATTTTGTGTGTCTAAATGTAATATTTTTAAGTAATAACCCGTGACATTTCTTGTAAACGGTAACGAAGGAAGGAAATACATTTTTATTTAATATTTTATTTATTATTTCAATGTTATTCTAGTTTTTTAATCACACACTCAAGATAAGATTGAAAAGAATCTAAAATTTTAGAAAATAAATTTTACTTATAGGCAACAAAAAATACAGTTTAACCCCTTTAAATGTGAGGACGAGTTTGATTCGTGCATCGATTCATTGAATTTTAAATTTTAAACCTGCAATTACTTAAAAGTATTATTTAAAATACAAAAAAATCATTTAGAAATGCTTCGATATGTCAAACCCTTTATATTATTACTTTAGTTAAAATAACATTACATTTCCCACATATGGTGTGCCATTCGATTAGGAAATTAAATAAATTCATAGGAAAAAGGGTTCATACCTTTTGAATACAATAGATAAGATGTGTTATTAGAAAGTTATAATAAATTCATAAGTAAACGGGTTAATAAATTTTGAATTTTAATTGGCAATATTGGGCAATAAAATATTCAGCTAGTGTAAACTTTACCTTAAACACCTTCAAATTCAGAAACCTATTATTTGCATACCTTTGAAAAGAATTCCTTTGTAGATGCTGTTGTATTTTGAATGAATAAACCAAAAGACCCTCCTCTCCCTTTTCAAAAATAAGAACTTAAAATATTTTGTGTCCGAGTCCGTTCTACAGCATTTCTCGATTCAAGAAATAATTGTGAAGAATTTTACGCACATGGTTGGTTCAAATCTTTTAATATCTTTTTAATCTTACCAAATTCAAAGTCAGTTTTCAAGACTCCTTTGAAAAGCCCATTTATTTTTTTCATGCATGTTACAAAAGATGTGAAATATTAGTTTGCTCTGATCCAAAAATGCTTGAATTTGCTGTTATTATTTTTAAATTAGTGATGATTATGCTCTTAGTTCTAACAAAATAGCTTCTTCTGAGGAACAACTAGATTGTTAAAGTCAAGGATTTATTTCTATTTAAAAATGCACGAATTTTTTTCTCACGTCTGAAAGCTTAGAGCCTCTTCGAAAAAGGTTTTTGAGCTAAACATATGTAACATATGAATTAGTTTTATATTTATGTTTAATTAGAAGATTTAGGAGTGAAATAAGTTACACTGAACTTTATATGTGTTTTTATACTATTATCATTTGATTAAATGGACTAATAACAATATCATATAGGCAATGGTATTTCGCTTGAGAATATTAAAAATTGCTTGATTCCTGTGTGTTAATTAAAATATTTTATATATTAAGGTATTTCTTTGAGTTTTTGTATTGCTTTGTGATTGAAATAATGCATAGTCAATATCGAGTCCTATCACACTCTGATATTTCTGTAAATATCTTTAAAAATTCATTTTAATAGATGGAAATGACTCAAATAACATTGCAACACCGTATAATTTTTTTAATAAATTTTATAATGTTTCTCTTTTAATCAGAATTGAAGTAATTGTTATGACTATTCATTTAATTATGCTCTGTTGATTAATATCTCCAAAACGTCCCAATGAAAATTCTGCCACTAATATTAATATAGATCAGGAATTGAATTAGAGTCGAAGACATATGAACAATATCTTGGTGGACTACGATACGCGTATGATCCATGATAACCGAAAATATCTGTGGGCCAATATTTTCGATCCGATATCGATTACACCGTTTCAGAACCATATTTGTTCATAATTAACATTCATGACAGGTATATACCACTATGTTCTCATTATAACAGGTAATAATGATAATTTAAGTTATATTAATATTTTTACTTTAAATTAATATTAAAAATGAATTAATTATTACTGCAAAATTATATTATATTGACAATTTTAAAAGAATACCAGGTATTAAAAATATAAAAGGAATTATATATAAAATCAAGCATCCTGTGAACTTCAATAAAAAATTTGGGATTAATTATTTATATAACTAATTAGTTAATCAGAAAATGTCTTCAAAATTTCAGTTTGCTGCGGTTCCGTTGTAATGAATTAAATTAAAAATGCATAAAATTTGATTGAAGTGTTTCTTAAGGAAACGCATTTTTTAACAATAAAAGAAAGATTAAAAAAAAACCGTTAAGAAGTGAATGCCCAAATGTCCAGAGTTTTTGCCAATATGTGCTTTATTTAACAACTAGAAACTAGGCTCTCTAGAGGGTTTTGGGTCTATATGTTTGTATGTAAATAAACGCGTAATAATACGTAAAAGCTTATATAATTGAAATTTGATTTGCAACTTAATATTGAAGGTACAAATCTGTATCAAATACTTAACTATATCTCTCAAGGGGTTGGTTTTCTGTCGGTCTGTCCTTTCACTTTTGTATGAAAGCAAAAAATGAAAAACCCAATGACTTAAATAAATGCAATTCAGTATTCAATTTTTTGACTACAATTGTAGCTTTGAATTAAATTTTAGTTTCTTCTGGTAAGGAAAAAAGGCGCTTTAAGTACTTATCCGATTTTTCAGTGTTCTCAGCCTCATTGATTCATCGCCAAAAAAAAAAAACGCCAAGGATCAAGGCTTATGGCATCTTTCATGGACGTTATATGCCAATGGCACACAATTAATAATATAGAATTATTCGTTTCCATTACTGTACAATTTAGCGCACTGCTCTTATGAGTGGAACTCTGAAAGTAAATTGGCACTTGTGACATTCACAGTTCTTTATTAGCACAAAATGCCGCACGATATTGTGACGATATCTTTTCGACATTGGCTGGCATTCAGAACATCGAACAACCACGTGGGAATATCATACAATTCTTTATTCTAATAGGATTTGATCGAAAAATCACATTTTTATACAGGGGTGAAGAAAGGAGTAGCACCTTTATTATAAAGTATAGAAATTTTTTTTTGAAAGACCACTCCCACTAGTTTATGTTTATGCTACCATAAATAAAAGTAAAATAACTATTAATGAAAGCATGTTTCGAAACATGGTACTAGAAATTCGATTCTCCTTTTCAATTTACCCAAGTTTATCCTGTAAACTCTTGACTGAAACCCTACACCTCTGTAACAATTTTCCAAGTTCCAGAGAATTATATTTAATTAAACAAAAGAGGGTTCTGTCCGAAATAAATTATATAAATATGACAACAGTAATTACTATACGATGGTAATTAGCTATGAATTTATGAAGCTACACTTATTGCATTTTCAGATACTTCATGGAATCAATCATAAAACCTGAATTGAAGGTCAAAGTTTTTTAAAAAATTCTTTTCTTAACATAGAACAATATACAATGAGTTAGAAAGAACGGGATTTCGAAAGGAAATAGGATGATCATCCTAGATGTATCTAATATGTAGATTTTCCATGAGTCTATTTTTAGATACTTAAAATGTTTTGCTGCTGCAGCTATATTACACCGATTCTTTGGAATTTTTTTTGGACATACTGGTAATATTTTATTTAGGCTGCTTTTGATCAAGATATTTTAACGTTTTGCACCCAATTAAAAAATAGGAACCAAGAATCCTGAAATGTACACCTTATATCGGTTCTGAACTAACATTATATGTTTCATTAAAATTCAAGGAATCTCTCTTTTATATGACATTAAATTTTGAATATAAGTTACAGATTTATGTTTTGTTTCTCATCAAATAGCCACATGTCTAAATGGCAAGAGAGATTAAGGGTCATCATTCGAACAGGCTCAAAATAGGTATACGAAATACAGGTCCACGTATGAAAATCCTTTACTATATTTTAAAAAAACAAACATTTATTTTTTTAAATGAAAAAATTGAAATAAATGCCATAATAATATAGTTACATTTTGTTCTAAAATATTTTGAACAGCAATGATGTACTTACTTCCTTTCAGAGCAATTTTGGATTGGTAGTTAAGTAGAGCAAACCTCGCTCCCAAGGCTTGGTGTAAGGATTGCAGGAAATGTAAGAGCCAGAGTGTATTGTTCTCAATTAAAACAACCGGAAGTCTCACCAAAATAAATTAAACATAAGAACTTGGGAATGCATCAAATAATGCGTTGAAAATGCGGGGTTTTTTTTCATTACGACTGGTTTAGCAGAGAAAACTATGCGAGTTACAAATATTTTGCCTTCATCATTATAATGCGTAGTAAAAGGGTTCAATACGTAATTTTGAAACATTGTATATTTTTAGTTTCACTGTAATATTAAATTTTAAATATCACAAACCATACCTACGATTCGAATTATTTATTATATTAGCTTCTTCTGGTATCGTTATGGAAGATAAAAGGACATCTAATTAAATGGCAGGTGTAAGACACATGCGATTCATAAGACAGCCAGAATGTTAATGATAATAAATGAGAAGTTATTGCAAAAAATACTATTTGAAACATTAGAAAATATGATAGAATGAAATATTGCTATGGATTTTGTATTGAATTATGCTACATTCAATGCTCTATGAATTAAATTAATGTTAATTGTTATATTCGTATGTTACACCCTATTTGCTTTTCTTAATTTAAAGTGGGCATTTCGTTTTCTTTTCAGTTTAAATATGACATTGAGAGTTGAGTTTAGGCTAACATTGAGAGATAAAAAATTCAAGCAATTTAGAAGTTCGGATTGATGTTAAAATAATAAGTGTGTTGTTGAAACTTGACTGAAAATCTTGAGAGAATCATGAATTCATTTTATATAACATTGATATGTATTTTACGTTTTAACATGAAAACTTTATGATAGTCAATTTTTTTAATGATAATCACACATAATGCAATAATTAATTTGAGCTAGATGATTTCCGTTTTTACTAAAACAGCAAAAAGAGGAAAAGGCTCTTAGAAATGATTCAATATATCGGTGACATTTGATGTTTTTTCTCTTCTCGTGACTGCTTGCTCTAAATATTTTTGGCACTTTTAAAACTTCAATTCCATACTGATTTGATTCCAAATTATTTTGTTTCCATATTGATTTGATTATGTTGTTATATCTAGCAACATAATTTCACGAATGCTGCATTAATATTTCATGTCTACGATGCTGTTGAAATTAAAATTAGAATTTGAAAATATTCATAACGTATTGTGAATTCACTACACACAGACAAAAATTATATACAAGCTGAGAATCGTTCTTTAGTGCTTATTATTTAAAATATGTAATTTTTAAAGTGTTCCACTTCACACAGGGGACAATACTAAGACTGTAAACTGCGCCGTAGAGTATTATACTTTTGCGCAAAAGAGAGACTGTACGTTTTAATGCGCAAAGAGTATTAAAGTGAAATATTTTATTATATATCATGTACTTCGTAAGAGCAATGTTCTTAATGGAAGATAAAGGTCCGGTGTGTAGTCCTCGTCTAACCAAGTTCTTCAAACCTTTAATAAGTTTTATATATTTCGGCTTATAATACTTCTTTATTATATATACTTTATCGTTAGTTTTATATATTTACAGTTCATAATACTTCTTAAGCTGTTTTTGTGTTGTTAATCTTGTACCTTTAACTGTAAATATTCATCTGCAAATCGCAATTTTAAAAAATCTCCAATATTTTTTACTTCCTTAATATATATGTTTCATTGAAACTCCCTATACACAGCCCCCAAACTTTTAAAAAACTCTACATACATATATTTAATAATATATGAACATTTCAAACTGACATATATTATATAAGAACATGTATTATAATTAATTAACATAAAGAGCATTTAATTTCCATTGTTCTGATTAAAAATTAGAAATTAAACAAAAAAATCCTTTATTTCATATTTAATTTAAAAAAAAAGAAACGAAGTCCGTAAATTTTTAAGAACTAAAACGATTAGCATCCAGATTAAACCCTATTTAAGTACCTATAACTATTAGGTAATATTATCTAGGGATTTCGGAAAATTACTAGTATTTATCTCTTATAGGATGTTTATGTCACATTTATGTGACAATGGAGAATTGGAGTAACATTTCATTAGATAGGTAATTAATTACAATCGAAGATCAAAGCACCTCCAAATCGGAGCGGTGTTCAGAAGGGATTTCGGTGTTCCTTCCCGTTCAAATTGTGCTCTTGTTTTACTAGAGAATTTATAATCGGATACATTTCGAATATATCTGCTCTTAATACACTTTTTCTGAATAAGACAGGAAAAAATATACGTGTTTCATCAACTCTTGAATAAACTTGCGACGCATCATGAAATATTTTTTTTTTCTTTTGTATTGAATTAAATGTTAGGTGAATATATTTCTAATAAGATCGATTGAAAGCTTTTTAAAAAATTCTTTTATAATGAAACTGATTTTATAAAGTAAAATTATAAATATTTAATCATTCAAAACAATCTGAACCTTAATTATAGAGTTAAATGCAAAAGATGAACTGTTATAACAGTAGTGAGGTTTTGACTAGGTATCTGTACAGAACCACAAGTAGGTTGATTAAAAAAGTAAAAATGAATAAATAATTTATTAATTTATTTATTTTAACCTTGTGAACATATTTTCAATAAAATTTATCATAAATTAATAAATACAACTATTAATAAAATAATTTTTCATTATAAATTGCTTGAATATTAATAAAATCGAATATTTGTTTCAATAATATTGTGTAAAGAGCGTAGATATCGAACAATCTAGACTCAATAAATAAAAGCAAATAGATATTTATATTTTATTTTATTAACCTTATGACTACATTTCTTTATTATTAAAATAATTTGTCATATATTAATAAATACAACTATTAATATAATAATTTTTCATTATGAAATTGCTTCACTATTAATAAAATCGAATATTTGTTTCAATAATATTGTGTAAAAAGCGTAGATATCGCGCAATCTAGAATCACAATAGGTAAGTAAAAACAAATACGTAGTAATATATATTTTTTAATTTTATGAACCTTATGACTATATTTTTATCATTAATATAATTCATCATATATTAATAAACATAACTATTAATATAATAATTTTTATTGTTGTTTACTTGACTACTAATAAAACCGAATATTTGCTTCAATAATGTTATGTAAAAAACATAGATATCGAGCAATCTAGAATCACAATAGATAAGTAAAAACCAATACGTATTAATATTTTTTATGTTATTACCATTATGACTATATTTTTATTATTATCATATATTAATAAACATAACAATTAATATAATAATTTTTTATTGTAATTTGCTTCAATAATATTACGCAAAGAACGTAGATACCGAGCAATTCGGAATCATAAATAAAAATAAATGCATAATCAAAAGATTAATAAAATAAAATTGTTTTCCTAAAATAAATTTTTAACGCTTTAAAAATGAGCTGAAATGTGAAACTAAATTGACCATCTCATTAAAAAAGATTCTTCATCGGATTCTTTGCTTCAAGTCTTAAAACAAATATACGACTGAATGCTAAATGCATTATGTTAGATGTGTTAGCATCAACTTATAGATATAACATAGAGATGTTTTAGTATCAACTTATTATTATTTAACTATTATTAAGCTAAAATTCCAATTATTTATATTAACTTTAACACACAGATGTGTAACTAACAACTAAAAATTCAATAAGAGACATAAAAGCAGCCAGATATACTTACAAATGAATGTAAGTGCATACAAACACTACATAAAACAACAAAGTTAATAAAAAAATGAGAAAAAAATACTCGAAGGAAATAGAGAAAATCTGTGATTACTTCAAATATCGAACTAATGATTGAGTGGTTTTTATCGAAATATGAATTGTACGCTGAAATAGCGCTATAGACAAAGAAGTCTGTTTTTAGTACTTGGTTACAACACTGAATGTACTATATTTTATTTTATTTGAATCAACAATTTTTATCGGATATAAAAAATAGTGTTAGAAAACAGAAAATGTAGAGAGAAAGCCATCTTTAAAACAACGCGTATGTTCTTTAAATCTAAAAATAAAGTCCTACAGATCATGGCATATTTTTGGAATAAAATAAGTTCTCAAATTAGAAATCTTTTGGAAGGGAGCGAAAACAATAAGAATGAAATTGATATAAGAACGCAGCTTCTGAATATCAAATAGTTGGAAATAAATAATTTCAAAATTTTTGCAGAAAACTGATTTGTTAAAGCATATATTTAAACTCTTCAGAACAGCTATTCATAATATTAAAAACCAATAAATCAAATAAATGTAAGTCAGGTTTTAAATTATCCCCTAACATAAACATTATACATCCGATTACCTCAACAATGAAATTTTAAAATTACTTTCATTGAATGATATTTTAACAATTAAAATTCCTTCTTAAAAATTGTTTATTTTTCATTTCAACAAATGCATTTTAAGTCAAACGCTTTTTCACTGTATAAAAAGGATTACAATTTAAATTATACATTTGTTCTATCTGAATCGTGTATCTTTAAAAATTTATCGGGGAAAATGTATAAGCATTTCAATATAGTATACCGAAAATGCATGTAAAATAAAATTTGCAAGCATTTTCCTTTCATTGATATTTAAAATTTCATATTCGAGAATAAAAAAAAAGCAATTATAAAAGCAATGTACTAGAACAATCTTAAATACTGTTTTCAACTTAAATATAGATGGATATATTTAAGAAGATATATTAAAATTTCTTAATGGCAAAATTTAATAACAAAATAATAATTTTCTTATAATATGCTATTGCATGTTAAAAAGAAAATGACTTAGACATGGAAAATCCAAATTTTATTTAATTAAAATTGAAGCCACTAATTTGAGTGACGTTTCAATATCGCATTTTTCAATATAACTTTAAAATAATGCAAAAGAAAGGATTTCTGGAAATATATGACTCACAATGAAAAACGCAGAATAATAAACTTTACGAAAATAGAAACTCAATATCACACAATACCATAAAACCTGTATACAAGAAGCATTACTTCTATCGTATAAGAAGAAAAGTCTGAAGGAATCCACCAGAGAAGCAGAAAACTGTGTTTTCCTAATACAATACATATCATTTCCAAGGTATTTCACCACTGACATATGGGCAAGTGCAATGGCTGAAAACAAAATCCCCAAACCTACCTCTCGGCTTGGATGGACAGGTATTGGCTGAATCGTTATCTCCGTTTGTACGGAAAAGAAAGTAACATAATAAAACATAGCAATAAATGTCCTCGGAACCATCATTGTTTATATGACGAGAATCTACAAAACGATTTTTGTTTTCAGAAAACAAGATGAGATATTTTCGGGCAATGATCAATCCATCAGCATCAATCAAATTTCAATATAAGGGTGATCAAATAGATTTTCTTATGGTAAAGGAATGATACAACTTTTATATAGTTTCCTTTTTCACTCTCAGATACCTGAAGTGTATGTACTAAGACAATATGAAATCCTATAAGAAGGTATGTTTATCCCATTCCATAACGGTTGCGATCCTTTTTTCAGGGAGAGAAACTTCTAAAATACATATGGAAGATTAAAAAAGGGACGACTGCAGGAAAGGAGATAAAATATTGGTATTGCTTGCATACAAGAAATATTATAATGCGATTGATTCACATATCATTTACAGAATAAGCCAATGTGTTAGTTTCAGATAACCTTTTGGGAACATTTGACGTTTCAGAACATTCTGTATTTGTTTAAATGTATATATATTGTCACGAAATTTTACCGGGGTTCGTTTGGATAGTGGAAGTGATATGGTGTAAAGAACGCTCAATCAGCAGGCGGCAGTAGAAAATAAACAACGACGTTTATTTACACGAAGACACACAGGACAGCACAAAGACGACAACTATATACAGCACAGAGAAGACAATTATCTTCAGCCGCGAGACGTGTAAACAGCACAACTCTACTGCAGACAGTAGCACACAGCTCAATTCAGCACTAGTTTGACTCCGTCGCTGCTCTGCTAATCGCTGGAGGACCAGTTTTTCACAGTCGCTTCCGACTACTCTTCTTCAACCACTCTGACCACTGACTTGACTGCTCTGGCAGCTGCGGACCCTTTCATAGGTCTCAGGAGGCGGGGCTAGAAGCCTCTCAACCAATCAGGAACGTTCGAGGCGTATCTCGGTCCCTATTGGGGGTATGGGGAATATTTTCGATGTTTCGGGTATAATCTATTTTGGTGCCGAAGTCGACAAAGTCGCCAAATTCGTCGCGAAGTCGCCAAGCTCTGGGGCCTCCGACGTGACACACAGACTCCGTCCAGTACCGATGTTTTTAAAACAGTCTTTCTGATAGTGGAAAAACTATGCTGGGAAGCCGAATTGCAGGTTTGTTACAATATATATTTGTAATTCTAATTAGCTCAAGTTATCTCAATATCATGTAGCAGTATACTGCATAGTAAGATATAAATGAATTTTTAGGTAAAAGACGCCTTCACATGTTCAAAAAATTAAATGCGCTTCATATACAAAAGTCGTTTAAAATAAATGTGTAGTCAAAAGAACAAAAGTTCTTTACTAATTGAATTAATAAGTTATGTGTTGTATAGATTCGAGACTATTCGTATCAGATAATTTGTTATATATTTTTTTTTATTTTGAAGAACAGTGTGATCAAGAAACAACAGGAAGTGTCGGTGTCCTGTAGCGTGTTATGTACTGGACAAAATATAATAAAATTCGGCCACCATACACATTAAAGTATGCGGTTTCGATTTGTAAAACAGTACCAAAAAACGCTAAGAGGCGGATTTTGGCACTGTGATCAAAACTCTATTATGTAATTTGTTTATACGGGTACTTTGTGACACGATATCGAGAATAAAAGGAAGGGTTGCTGGAATTTAAGCCATTCTGCAAGAATTCGCCCTCGATACTGTTGTCACTACGTAAACGTGCCTTATTAGTCAAGTTTTTTTTATAAGCAGCATTAAAATTCCAGTGCTGCTCTTCGTGAATACCAGCTGTAAAAACAGTTACGTAGAGAAACGATGACCATAATTAACTTCTGAGGAATGGTTGAAAGATTGGAATCAACAGGAATTCTTGGTTTGCAACCAGGCCAAGAATGTAAAGGTATCAAGCAAGAACAAGTTGAAGAAATTACAACTGCCGTTATGGATCAGGAGATAACTAATAAGCAGGGTACTAGCAATGCACATTTAATATTACTATAAACAGATGTCGCTTTCTCGACGGTGCAGAAGATATTGCATAAGTTTCTGAAATTGTATCAATATAAGATAAAACCCCTTCACTGATAACACTTATTTGAAACTTGGTTATTTCTGGTTGTGTGTGTGTGTGGTGGGGGGGGGGTACTTGAAAGACATTGTGCATTAAAGACATATTCTTGACATTCCTACTTTAAAAAGATCAAATAACGTTATATGTCAAACGAATAAATACAGATATGCAGCGTGTCACCGTCGAAAACATCGTGTACCGCATACAATTATTGGAACATCAGGCTGGTGGTCACCTTGAACCAAATTTGTAACTCGCTACAATAAACGTTTTTCCATTAGTATTTGGTGTGTTGTTATTTACTGTTTCCATTGGCAGTTATGTATTCTTTCTTCACACATTATGCGCTTGGAGTGCCAAGAATTTGATTATCGGCGTCTTTGGGAACTAATTTTTTTTCTAGACAAATCGAAACCGCATGCTTTAATGTGTATGGTGGCCAAATTTTGTTACATTTCCCCCAGCACATAACGCTCTACAGAGCTCCGAACACCTCCTGTTATTTCTTGATCACCCTGTATTTCTAAGAATTTTTATAGGTTATTCAAATATTGGATTTATTTTATTATTATTTCCTTGCCATGTAAAAAATTAAGAACATGAATAGAGTTTCACTAATTATTTTTAACCGAAATAAATAGAAGAAAATGTATATTTCTGGTTGTTAGCTTGGACACTTCACTTGATTATCACTAATGTTTTCAAACTGGCCAAATCACTAATGTACAAACGGGTTGCAATGACTACAGCAAAAATTTTAAAGTAAAAGTATTTTCATTAAAAATTATTCATATTGAAAAGTGAGTAAATATCCGGCAATCTGCAATAAAAAGAACCGAGATTTATGAAGAACTGAGAAGAATATTAGAAGCTTCTGATTCTTAGCACTAGTGATATTAAGAAATACTTTTTGAAGTTATATTATCATGGAATAAGCAACTAATTAAAATTTTATATTATTCTTCAACTAGTTTAATTAACCCATTAAACGCCAAAACTCAAAATCATTATTTGCTTTCGATGCAAACAATAAAAGTTATTATTTTGACCACTTATAATAGTAATTTAATATAAAAATAAGGAAACTGCACTTGCCTTTAAAAATATAGGGTGTTGCACAACGTCAGCGGAAAAGAAGTACGAATGTTGATCGTTATCACCGAGCACTACGCCGCAATTTCTTCACGTTTTAAAAACTAGAAATTTTTGAGAGCTTATTAAAGGGTCTAAAATAGTCAAAACACTTCTTTAAAATTTTTAATTTATTAAAAATTAACAAATAAATGTAGTTGACAAGCTTATTATGTAAGAATAAGATGATATAAATTTCAAGTATGATATACTTCACTACAATTGTGGTGTAAAGCAACTTCACAAACATTGCGGCGATAAATAGTTTGGCTGTGGCAATACTTGCAACGTAGTCTTCTACTGTCTGTAGACTTAACAATAAAATGTCCTTCGGATATTGGTTTTGTAAGGCTGAATTTGCTCGGACTTCCTGTAGCTGATCTTTTCTGATTTATCTCACTTTCCAAGGGCGTCTGTAACATATGAAGCACAACCACTCGTCTAAAATCCAACAGTGACTTTTTAATTCCTTCTTCAGAAAATCTTGATTTTCTCCAAGCATTTGTTAGTGCAACATCGATGAAATTTGAAAATATCGGCCACCACCATCTTTTGCCACGGACCCTAATTCTGTAATTGGAAACCAAATTGTCACACAAATCTACATCACCTATTTTCTGATTATATTGCTCAATGCAGTGAGGTTGGGCTACTAATATTTTCTTCTTCTGACTTTTAGAGTATCGAGAAACATTTTTTAGTGGTTCAATTTTTCCAAACGTTGACCCTATTGTCACAACAGAGTTGTCGTTCCACCGAATAAGTATCTTTTTGTTTTCTTCATATTGAAAAAAAAAGATTGAAAATATCTGCACTTGTTTTATCTTCTATTATTTGTTTGATGCGATCAATTGAAGCTTTTTCTTCATTTCTTGGTTGAGGCCTATCAATTGGTTCCTTTCTTGTCCGTCGTAATTCTTCCTTTTTCCGTTTTTTTTTCTGTTGTTTAGCAGAACTTTTGGGGGGATCTAACTTCTTCTTTCCAGGGACCTCAACTTCCCCTGCAGTATCTCTAGGTAAAACTTCATTATCGTTATTTAAAATATTTTCATTACCTTCTTCATCACTAGCATCTGCTGTTTCTGGAGGTACGACAACAATATTGGTCTCATCTGCATCTTCGTCATCGGAAATTTGTTCAAAAAATTTTTCGAAAGCTTCTTCTAACAAAAGATATCTTGTTCTACACATTTTAAACCACAGAGGATAAAAATGTTGCTACCAATAAAACACACAGTGCTGAAATGTAATCTTTCAAGAAGGATAACAGTCTACCTCCTTTCCGCTGACGTTGCGCGAACGCCACACCTTTTTTTACTTTCCTTCCTCCCCCACAGAAACACCTGCTTTGTGGAATGTACTGACAAGGAATGACCTTGGCTAATGTATTTCACAACCAACCCCACTTTGTTTTTAATTTTTATTTTTTCTAAGAAAAAATGAGTTTGTTCAAATTTCCAAAGAAAATGCTTAAAGTAAAACATCGATTATTAGGTGTAAAATAATTCATTGAAGTCAATTTTTTGACTGATTTGTTAGTAGTGCTATTCGTTAACATAAAACTGTAATTTATTCAAACATTTGTTTAATCGTTATTGTTTTATATTTATTTATATTGATCGTTGCTTCAACACAACAACAGCGGTTAATGGGTTAAAGTCTTAAATTTTATTTATATGTTCTTATTAAATATTATCTATGTATTCATATAATTTTTTTTGAAAAAAATTGAAATTATAATATTTTATGGTTGTTATATGTATAGTATTCAAATATTGGTTTGTATCTATAAATTTTCTTCTTACTAAAGACTTCAATTTTATTTTAATTCTAAAAAAAATCAAATTCATATGCTTCAGCATTATTTAATTATGATATTATTAAACTACAGTTGCTTATTAGTGTCGTAGTTTATTGGATAATCATTTTAATATCGGGAATAACGATAAAAAATTTTTAGCATTTAAAGAAAAAAAGCATTTAATGATTAGAGAAAAATAGCGAAATTACAAATATTAACAATAATACAGAATTTAATAATAAAGGTAACCGCTAGTATATTTGGACTTTTTAGAATTAGCCTAATTATTCAAATCTTTATACAACGAGTATCTGATATCAAGTTGCAAATTTTGTAATATTTGTGTATGGGAAAATACCGTTGACAACAATTAAATTATTTTCGCAAATCACCAACAAAAAAAATCGTAAAATAATCAATAACAGTGTGGTAATTTTTTTACGGCCCTTGGAAACGGAAAAGTACCATTATATTTTGAGAACCTTTGGCGACAAATTATGTTCACCAAATCACCAACAAAAAACAACATCAACAGTTTGGCGTTTTTTTTTACTGCTCTAGGAAACGAAAAAGTATCTATCGAATGACTTAGCATTCATTCGAAATTTTGGATTTTACTATTATTTCTATTGATAATACTCATTTCTAACTTGTGTTGCATTATCATGTATAAAAACAAAAATGGACCAACCTTCTTCTACTGATTTATTGAAAGAATTGCGACACACTATAAGGGTTTCCATAATAAAAAAAATGCTCAATCATAGATTCCGAGACCTTCTGCGCTATTGCACATACATCAGGAGGTATTTTTTTAAATTAAAAAAAAGGGATAATAGAAAAGATGATAGAAGATATTTACATTTAATATTAGAGCGAGTTCAGATTATTTGCGAAATTAGGAGGCGTGATAAAAGCTCATCTTTCTGCGCACCATCCTTTAGCGAAGTACAATCGTTGAGAAGTACTAGTTTCGGAATCCTGAAATGAATAGTATTTGATTTGGTAGCCATTGTTTAAGCACAATTCAGTGATTTCTGCATTTCATTATTTAAAATATTTCGTCTGTGTGAGTGTAAAAATGTGATTTTGCCTTGCTTTATGAATGAAATAAGATATGATTTTGAAAATAAAGAGAATGATGAATAGTTGTAAGCAATTATTTCCAAATGTAGAATGCGCCATTTATGAAACGCGAATTCTGAAATACGAAGTTGCAAAAGTTTTGACTTATTCAAGGTTAATAAAATTATATATGCAGCTTTTCCAGAGAAAAACAATGAGAATTACACAGTAATCCATAAAAATACTTATACAGCTTTACAAGATTAAAAAAAAACATATGGTAGAAGTTAATGGCAGGTATTTATTAAGCAAAATTAACATAAATGGCGTACTTCATGAACAGAATTAATATGAAAATTAATTTACAATTAACTATAAAATAATAATTGCTGGAGGAAAATAACCTAGTTTCTGAAATAAGATGAAACAAAAATACAAAACATTTAACAATTTAAGCGTATGAAAAACTCCATAAATAGAAGCCTTAATTCAAAGTAAAAAAAAAGTTTAAAATATTAGTTTACATTTATTTATTTCGAAAAATAAATCCTCTCAAGTTGTCTCCCTAAAGATTTCTCGCATAGTTTCTAATAAACTTGTTACGCCTGAGAAGGCTGAACATAACTTTAGCCTAAAATCGTTACGATAACATTCAGCTTGATTCAGCTATCATTTTTACTGAATCTATCGTGTGATCCTTGGCGATGATTTTGGCGATTAACCTCTGGCATATGATTAATTGTAACCTAAATTCGAATTTGCATATTAGACTCGTTATTATTCCCGGAAGATTGAAAGAAATATTTGACATATATCTACAATTATAGTAATAAAATCTCATTCCAAATTGGATATATTAAGTCGTTACTCTTGAATAGACCGACAGACTGTTAACTTGTTGGATTTGATTCAAAATTTGATCAATATCTATATTTCAGATGTTAAATATGTGCACTGAATTTTATTGATCTAGCTGTTTGATTTGTAGTTCTCGTGTTAACTTATATATGAATAGCTGGACAAGCAGACTTCTGAACACATTTTGCTCAATATTTCATATAAATTTACAAATGTGATTTAAGAACAGTACACAAAATATCACCCGTCTATTTCAAAGCGTTTTTGAATTATATTTGTCACACATAAATAGATATAATGCCAAAAATGTGTTTTTCGAACTCACTGAGATCTGAAACGTGGAGATTCATCTAAAGCCCGAGTTCGAATTAATTGACGATTACAATATTTTTTCACATATGCGAGAAAACATAAAATGAAATAAATTGGATGCTTAAAAGGAGTGAATGAAAAAAAATTCTAAAATATTCCATAAAGAATTTATATGCTTTCTTAAATCGCACCATCCAGTGGATTTTTATACCACAAGTTCTGGGGTGAATAGAGATCCCCTCCTCCCATCTTACTTGGTATGTACATGCAGAAAATAGAATTGGTATTCAGAGTGCATTTTCCTTGAATTGAAAACTCCTGTGCAAAGAATAACAGAAATAACGGATTTAAATTTAGCATCTTGCTATTCACAATGAATAGTGGTAGTGAATTTCTTTTTGTTTTGTTATTTAATATTTCATATAGAAAATTTTTAAAAGACTGATGTTCTTTTTTGAATAATGCTTTTGCTTCTATTTTTAATGAGAGATGAAGTTGAATTACATTTATTTTAACTCGGTTTTGGATTTTCAACACCAATAATAAATAAGAAGCTGCATTCAATTGTGTAAATATATTCGAAAACAAGAACATATAATTCAATTAAAAAATGTGCTTATTTACATTGTTTTTCTGTGGTGACACGTCTTTTTTCATTACGCAGAGTGGTTCCCACAGAGTGGTTAATTCCCACAGCAAATTCAAGAGTCCGGTCCCAGAATTCAATTTAGTTTTGTCATGTTTTATTATTCTGAACTTTAAATAAAATATAATAAACTATCAAAGCTTTAACTTTTCTTTTAAACTATAATATCTTGATCAAGACCGTCCAAATAAGAGAGTAGCGTCACAGAACAATTCTTTTATATACAGCCTTATATATGTTCATAAAACCAACTTTTTCTCATCTAGGCTACAAAAATCAAATAACAGTTTAATCACGAAATAGTTCCTCGATGAAATCGGAGAATAAGACACCAAAAATCCGCTAAAAGTGTGTTAGCTTTAAAAGGCTACTCCAGGGCTACCATCAGAAATCCACCAAACTTTATCGGGTTGATCCTAGCACATAAGCCCGAATCACACGGGAATTCTAAAAAATCAGGAGCCCCTTTTCCGTACTCCGAATTCTAATTCGAAGCCTTTCTCTCCTCAAAGAAAATCGCATTTTGTTTTCATCAGATATCCGCCTCCAGTTTTCTCATTGGTGAGCTTGAGTTCCTTATCACCCAATAGCTATTCAGCAAATCTTCCTGAATGGTTTCAAATTGATCAAAGGAGTGTCTGTTAAGGAACCATCTTTGTGGTCGACCGCCTCTTGAGTACATGCAAATTACAATCAATTCGCAGCTAACACTGGCTGAAGTGCACCTGGATTCGACACTTAAGGAAACGGTTGCTGGTAATTAATCGTTTCTCGATGATTTGAGGAATATCTTCATAAAGGAAAAAAAAATTATCATCTCAAATTGGTTCGATCTCCAAAACTTTCTTTCCTTCCAAAAACTGATTCAAGCTGGTTAGGAATGATTACGTGACTATTGTATTGCTCAATCTTTCGCTTTTAAAAAAATAGTTTGTCTTTGTTCCACCTCAAAATCGTTCGAGTCCCAAAATATTTTGGCAGTTAAAAAAATTAAAAATTACTAATTTTAAAAACTGATATACCTTTCGAAACATCCCATCGCTGTTTCGTGTTAATAATTCCCGTTTGATCTCTGTGTTCTTCGGACAATAATTTCTTACAACCAATGCTCTTTATTTTCTGCATACGAATTTTAAAGCTTCAAAAATCCCAAAACAAAACAATATCATGTTTTCACATAATAAGAGTAAAGAAAAAGAATGACTTGCAAAATGTAAAATAATTTTTTAAAAATTGAAAATATTAAAAAAAGAGAAAATACATTTTATTTTTATAATAGATATTACTCGTATAATATTTTTCAAATGATAAATGAACATGTTCAATGTCGCTACTTTTAGATGGACAAGTACTGTTCGGATTTTTCTATCTTTGATTGGCAAGGAAAAAGATGCAATAAACTAAGACAATGTAACCTAATATCGCCATTGCCTTCAAAGTGCATGCAGTGGAAATGAAGGCCAAATTTATAACACGTCTTTCTATTATAAATTATAGAATGCGTGGCAATCAATTCAAAATGAGAAGTTTTCAAAATTAACTTCAAAAAATTACAATACCATAAAATAAGTTAAGAAAATGTTCTTCATGATTTTGCTAACATACCTAAAAATACTTTTTCATTTATAAATATTTTATTTTATACTATAACATATATTTCGAAAGAAAGGAATAAAATTTATGAACATATTCCGCCAAAGTCACACAATTCAATTCATATTTTTGGCATTTAAAATCAGTAAATTAAAGAGTTAAAATTTCATATCTATTCTTTAACTTATTTTTAACCTTACCAAAATGAGAGATAATTTGTGAGATGCTTTTCTAAAACCACACTTGAATAATTTTGAAGCCTTTTTCCTGAACCTTGTCAGCAGCGAACATCAGTTGTTGCTCTGGTTTTGTATTTACCTAATGTATGTAGTGACGAACGCCTGATGACAGCAGAGAACATCAGTTGTTGCTCTGGTTTTGTACTTACCTAATGTATGTAGTGACGAACGCCTGATGACGAGAGCCATCTGCTGACCATCAGGTGTTGATGCTTGTTAGATGGAGTGCAGACGAGACGGGTCTGAACGAAAGTCAAGACGTTTGAGACGAGACGGGTCTGTGAACGAAAGACGCGACGTAACATGCGAATTAATCCTGCGACGTATTCGACGAAATCTATTTAATGTTCATTTCTTTTATGTTAATGTAATTGTCCGTCCTAAATGTAATTAAATGTGGGTGATTCTAAAATAGTAGTGATTCCTGAGTCCTACATGTATTTTGGTGAAAGAAGATCTAGATTTAAAGATATTATTCGATCAATACCATCTACCGAAAAATAACTTTTAGAGTGCAATTGAGTTTGTGGTGCAAGTTATTTTAGTCATTTAACACTTTTTTGTATTACTAAGTGGAAAATTCAAATGGTTTTGTTCTTAGCTAAAAGTATTTTTAGGACTATACAGTACGTCAAACGATAACATTATGCGATTTAATTTTCTGATTTTTCATTATCTGTGGTATAAGACATCATTAGTACTTTCAGCAGGATTTAACAAACGAATTTGAAAATACTCTAATTATGGATTTGCGACAAAATCGAGCCGATTATGAATGGATATTTATACTTTTACCTATGAAATTTGCAGTTATTATTTAACAGTTGCAATTTCAGTTCAGTTCATTATTTTGCTTAGTTTTTGTAAAGGATCAAGTTACAAGGAAATTATCAATAGAAAACATGAAAGAATAGTCACAGGTGAATTTTCTAGCATTCTTGTCATGCCTTTGCAATTACAAGTAAAACATTTGCGCCAATTTTTTGAATAATTCTTAAATATAACTTTCATAAAATGATTTCAGACAGCATCATTATTTACATCTATTAACAAATTTTATAATTTATTTAACATTAGCTAAAAAGTATAAAATCTGAAATTTCTCAATGTATCTTTTGGCTTGTTTTGATTAATTTATTATAATTCTTCATCGTTATAATTATATTAGAAACATATATAATGCAAAGACTAAAGATATAAATTATATGGCGAGACTGCCACTCTTATTCGATAACAATGTTAGTTTTTCGCCAGCATTCAAATGTACAGTTTTTGTACAGTTAATTCTATATTAAAGCTGGAATAACATGATCATTACAAATTACAAAGTGGTTTTGTTAATATATATCTTATCTAGTTTTATATACCCTAGTCTGTTTTACAATTAAAGAATATAACTATTTATTTTCAATGTAGATAATAGAATGTTATTTGGTTGAACATTTGTGGGGAATTATTTTTATACATAACTTATCAAAATTATTTAAACTATGAAATGGTTACATAAAACCACTTTAAAATCAAATATCAGAAAGGAATAATTTATTAGAAATGCGTTTTTATTATTTTATTAAATTTTTATTTTTAATTGTTTTTTTTCCCTTAAACACACTGTCAAATACCGTCAGTGTTCAGAGTAAGAATTTAATTGATTGATAAATATTGCTGAAAACACTAAAATAGTGCAATTTCATCAAAAATAGCAACGAACGAAATTTCCATTTTATTACGAAATCCTATCTTTACACATAGAAAACTACTGAAGTTAAATAAAAATATTAAAATAATTAATATGCACCAATCATAATAAAACAGAAACCAATCATAGTACAAACTTCTTTCACAAGAAAACGATCAAATATATGCCTCGAAATAAATTATTAAACTAAAACTTTATTATTGGTATGTTATGAGTGTTGTACATTAAAGCATTTATGAATAACTTAAAGTATTCTATCAACTCAGATAGCTAATAGAATTATTTCAACAATTTAATTTATCTCAAATAGTTCAACGTAATGCCTTTATTCTAATAGAATATTAGAGTATACGTACTGCAAAATTGCCATAGTTCTTATCTCTTATGATTCATCGATATGTATTCAGTGCATCGGCCAACATTAACTGAGACCGCAAGCGACAAATTTCTGAGCTCCAGAGTGCTCTATTTAGCTATAGATAAAAGATTGCTATGTGAAATGTAAGTTCTGTGCAAACCGCGCCAACTATTATATACGATGTTGTAGTTTCCGGTCGCTACGAATTAGTGGAGGTATACTAATTATATTTCCACTTACTGCACAACTCTGAAGAGGAAATAGAAACAGGACTCCGTATTTAAAGAATGGTCTTTTATAAGTCTTGACAATGAGCGGGACAAAGCGGATTCAAATTTCAGACGGAAATTAGTGCGGCCCGAAAATGAATCGAGAATTTTCATTGATTACATTAAGTAAAATGCTCTGATTAGATGATTTGAAACTTTTTGAAAGTGTTATAATTCGGGACATTTTACGAAATAATAGTCATCATTAAAAATGAATGATAATTTCATAAAAATTTAAATACAGAAGCAAAATTTGAGCATTTAGAATATAATGAAATAAAATTTAGGAGAGAGTTGTGTATTTTAACACAATATAATAGTGTATTTGTGATTAATATTTCAGAAAAGAAATTAAATAAAGAAGTCAGACATTAAATGGATGGCATAAATTAAGCTCTACTTTTCGGGAAGCAAGTCGTTCTTTTCTATTACTCTCCACAGATGTCGTTTACTTCCCTAGAGAGCACATATATTGTAAAATATTCACAATATTGTATAAGATTGGTTAATACTAAATAAGATAATATAAATAAGATTGTACAATATTATGCAACGGATATGCTATCTTAGTTAGTCCATTAATGGACAACCTATGATTTGCTGTCAAGAAATAAATATCACATTTGTAAAACATGGTTATATCTGCTGCCCTGAATATGAACAGATGAAAAGCATATTTTATGTGAGAGTCAAAATGCAAATAAACTGGCCAGTGTTCATTTGCATTCTGTACTAAAATACAGTCTGGTCGTTTGGATTGTCTTTTAGAGACAACCATTTTAACTGAATCCCAGCCACAGATTATATTTAATTCAGCTGCGAACGTTAAAGTTGCAGTAGGTATTAGAAAGTACCTATATCAAACCTTATTTTGTTAAGCATCTTTGGTATAATCGTTTTTCCTAATTATAAAGGGTCAAATCTCCATAACTTGGTATTTTCTGGTTCACCAAAAAAACCCATCTATAATTGAGATATTGTTCACCATTATATATAAAAAACAATAGCTAGATTACAGAAGATTTATTTCTAGAAAAACCATCGTCAACAAACTATTAAATGGCTTTTCACATTAGGTTAGAAATCACTTTCTGAGCATCCTTTAACAAAAGACCAATTAACCATTTCGGTTCTAGAAAATAATAGAGTTAAATCTCCCTGGTGTTCCTTATTTCTAATAGGATGTGAAATTTCCTTTTTGGCTTTTAACAAATTCTTTTGTTATTCTTGCCAATTCAAAGTCCAGTTTATCGTTAACTAATGAGTTAAGTTATTTATAATGACATGGAGTTAAGTTCCAAAAATGGTATTCAGAAATACGAGTGCCATTGACTGCATTAAACAATATACTAAAAGCTAAAATACCACCCTTGGCACTTTACGCCACTAGTAAGTGTTAGTTATTTGTGCACTCCGCTTTTTAGAATAAATTAATAGAATTAATGTGACATGCTAATTATGTAGCAATAATGGTACTGTTTTCGAAAGAATGCATTGGAAGGTCAGAAATAGGATTTTAAAATTGCTACCACTCTTAAATTGACAAAAAAAATTTTTTCACTATTTCTGTATTGTTAAAAATGTATCTCGTGGAATTTATAAATATCTTTATATTTATTATTTTCTGAAGGGTATGGTTTCAACAAATTCTTTACAGAAATAACTATGTGTAGGAAAAATTCCAAATAATTGTAAAGCAATTTCGGCAAATTCTAACTTCTAAAAACAAGTGATGCACTTAATCTCAAATATATTTAAGAAACGATTTCTTTTCAAATCAAGAAAATTCTTAACGGTCATAAAACTTCTTTTTCGAAGATCTTCAGTGCATGAAAGTAGTTTTTGGATCACGTAAAGCTTATTAATCTTTTGAAAGGAGTTCTGTCTCTCTCTATATATATTTACTCAGCATTCGGATATAACAACTGATTACATCTACGGCTATAGCTAGAAAGTTTAGAAAGAAAATGATCTACGAAATAGATACTTCTTCAAGTACTTCGAAAGGATAATGATAGTTTAAAATGTATTTCTTTAAAAAAAATTCATTTTTCGGAAAGGAATTTTATTTTTAACAAACTTTAAAATGGAAAAAAGAAATATCATTGTGGAAGTTCACTAAAACGTAGATTCAAGTATATTTTTATATAGTAAATAAAAATACATATTAAAAAGGAATCTTATTATTGTGGGCGAAAATAAAAATTTAATGAACATCATTTATCTGCAAGGGATTTAAAAAATAGAAATTACTGTTTAGTAATATAATAAATATATTGTCAATATTTTTTAAATCTGATGAATATTTTTTAGTTCAATACCTGTGTTATATTTCTAAGAAATGAGTAATTTGTTTATCTTGCTCAAAACTTCGTTTTTATATTCATCATTTTAAAACTAAAGCTTATCACAACAGCAAGGAAAAATCTCATTAACACTCGTTTCATGGAAGTGAAGTCATATCACTGACTCTCCGATCCGCCCGTAGGCACACAGATAACAATTACTGAATGACCGGACCGCTGCAATAACAACACAGTCGGGAATTGTGGTTGAGTCCTAAGGGACATCACCGGCGACTATACAACCCTTCCCTAAGGAAGTACGTCCCGCCATCGGTGGAAGGGACCAGGCCTCCACCTTTTCGTGTACCCTCCAGGTTGGCTAGATCTAACCATCATGTCGGAAACATCTCATCCTCTTTTCGAGGTGCCTGCTGGGGGGATTTAATGAAAGTGAATAACAAATCAGGTTATTGGAAACCTTCAGCTGGCTACTACAACCCGTTCGAAGGCTCACTGACCAGACTGCCGCAGTGGCAATACTGGTGGGAACTGTGTTTCAGTTCTAAGGGCCATCATCAGCCACAGTATGACCCTTGCCTAAAAAAGTATGCCCCGTCATTGATGGGAGAACCGACACCCACCTTTTGCTGTACCCATCAGGATATCGAAGGCCCACCTCAACTCATCCACAACTATGAGGTGCTTTACGGGGAGATAATTAGAAAAGTTGAATGCCATTGGAACCTTTAGACTTTCTTATTTTTTAAATTTTTTTTTATTAAAGATGTTCTAAATATGGGTTGCCGATCATTTAAATTCACATACACGAATACAAAACAGATTTTGGGTATTTTGGAACAACTATTTACCTTAAACTGATAATTAGAAATACTGTGTTTCTCAAATAAGGACGGACCATATTTATTCCTCTGCCGAATTCCCACTGTTTACAGAGAATACTTCTTTTGAAAAAATATTGAAAGTCAAATAAATGATTCATTAATATATTCTCTCTATATCAGCGAGGGTTGTTCGGAATATTTTCTTGTAATTCTCAGAAATTTAATAATAGAATCGATAACGAAATAATAATTTAATAATTTTAAATTATGTAATTAAAGAAACATTTTTCCTTATAATTAAATTTTTCAAATAAAATTTATTTAAAGTAATTTTCGAGTTTTATATCTAATTCAGTACCAAATTTCCTTACTAAAAATTAGAAAAATGATCGTGACATCGATGAAATATCTGTGCGAAAGAAATAAATATTCTATCTAACTAAAGAAAAGAATAAATAATACTCAATGCAGTTAAACATACTGCAGTGACAAGAATTTTACTGGTAAGCGTGCTAAAAGTGTTCACTGTAACTCACAGCGAGATCCCTGAAAGTATCCGATATTTAAAAAACTGAAACATATTTATAGCCCAAATGAATTAACTTTCTGCCTAAGATTGGGCTTATTCAACGGTCACGAACATCATTTTTACTTCTGTGGCAATTGCCTTCCGACGTATTTAGCACGTCGTTGGCAATTCTGTGACAAAAACATTTCGACATGCGTGACACGTGTTTCCCACCGAAAGAGGATAATTGCATTTCCCGTTTTGTAAGATTTGCAAATATTAGCTTGAATTAAAAGTGTTAAAAATTTCAGGAAAATTAAGCCGTGAAAATTAAATATTAGAAGCACTATTTGCATTGCCTCCTTTTGAATACAGTCCCAATATCAACAATACCAAAAATTTATGGATAATCAAACATTATAACTGTAATTTACGAGATTAAATATATTGATGAGACTCTACATTTTAATGTATTAGGTTTACCGGAAAGTTCTGTCCGTTTTAGAATGAAACAAAGAAATACATTTTTTCATACTTTGGATAAACTTTATTGAATAATATAATTACCATCATTATTTATGACTTCTTGCCAGCGTGATGGCAATTTGTATATCCCATTTTTAAAAAATGTCTTATCTCTAGAGGCCAAAAATTGAACCAGCGCTTGTCTGATATCTTCTTCGTTCTTGAATTGTTTGCCCTGCAAGAAATTTTGTAAGGACAGAAACAAGTGATAATCAGATGGTGCTAGGTCCGGGGAGTATGGTGGATGCGACAGAATTTCCCAGCCTAGCTCTGCGATTTTCTGATGAGTCCCCAAAGCAGCATGTGGCCTGGCATTGTCATGAAACAGTATGATGTCCTTCTATTGAACATCGCCGGCCTCTTTTCTTGGAGTGCTGTTTTTAATTTATCCAACTGCTGACAGTACCTCTCCGAATTAAGCCTTTCGTTTGGTTTCAACAGCTCAAAATGTATTGGTCCTCGAATGTCCCACCATATACACAACATTCTCTTGTTCAGGTTCAATTTCGGTTTAGAGGTAGAAGTTGCAGGTTTTCCGGGTTCACAATATGCCCTTTTTCTTATGATGTTTTCATAGGTAATCCACTTTTCATCCCCAGTTATGATTGTAACCGGAGCGGACAGAACTTTACGGTAGACCTAATATATATCATTTGTAACATTATCCATCATACTACATTATCTTCACTCCATCGTCAGTGTCCATTTTGAATACTCAGTATATATTGAGATGAATATCGCTTTCTTCTGAAAGACAGAGAATCGGCACTAAATCCAGAAAATACCGGAATATCTCTTCCTTAGTGTCAGAAATATTAGGCTATTTCGTAAATTTAGTAGAACAAATACCAGCGAAGAAGAGAAAACTTAAACTATATCTGGTGAGGTAGTGACAAAGAAGTTTGAAATGAAGGGAAATAATTAAGTAAAAATTATTTATCCGCTATTTCAGAACATGAATGTGTTATAAATTTTGACAGAATGAAATACGCCGTTATAGAATAAATTCTGTTTTGGAATATATTGTTACGAGTTTTCTGCCGGGGTTCGTTTGGATAGTGGAAGTGATATGGTGTAAAGAACGTTCAATCAGCAGACGGCAGTAGAAAATAAAACAACGACGTTTATTTACACAAAGATACACAGGACAGCACAAAAGCGACAGCTATATACAGCACAGAGACGACTATCTTCAGCCGAGACGTGTAGCATACAACAGCATACACAGCAGCATACAACCAGAATCTACTGCAGACAGTAGCGCACAGCTCAGTTCAGTTCAGAACGAGCTTGAATCCGTCGCTTCCGACTACTCCGCTCTGTCCACTCTGACTGACTTCTCCGACTCGGACTCCTACTGCCTTCTACCTTCCTCCGGCAGCTGCGGCTGCTTCCTTTTATAGGTCTCGGGAGGCGGGGCTAGAAGTCTCTCAACCAATCAGGAACGTTCGAGGCGTATCTCGGTTCCTACTGGACGGATCGGGAAAATTCTCGATGTTTCGGGTATAATCTATTTTGGCACCAAAGTCGCCAAATTCGTCGCCAAGTCGCCAAATGGTCGCCAAGCTCTGGGACCTCCGACGCACACCTGGACTCCGTCCCATTCAGATGACTGTAAAACTTTCTTTCTGTTGATGGAACAAACTATGCTGGGAAGCCGAATTGCAGGTTTGTAACAATATTAACTGTTGAACCGAATATTGACAACAATTGAACGTTAAATATAGGGACTGTTTGAGTAAACAATGTTGCCAGAGGGAATTAAAGAAAACTGGAAAATTTCGGTTGTCCTAAACAGAGTATTGAAGATAAACTGACAACTCCTACTCACTGGAAGGCACATGGAAAAATCTGACAAGGTGGCGAAAACCAACCAACATGCCGGAAGTTTAACGTCCTGAATTACGAAGTGCGCCACCCAGTGTGACGCCTTGGAAAGAAAAGTTGGAATTACTTTTGAAGATTATCCCACCTGGGAGCACCTCAGAAATGAGGATGAGAAGCTTCTGGTACTGTGGTTGGTTCTCACCACCTTGGCGAGTATAGAAATGGAGCGAGTTGGTTGTACCATTTCTGTAACAGGATTACTTCATAGGGGAATGGTTGTATTGTGGTCAGAAATGACTCTTGCGACTCATAATTTCCACTAGTGTTGTTGTCGCGGCAGTCCGGTCATTCAGTGTTTCCCGTGTGGTCTGTTTAATTTAATTTAGTTACATTAATGTTCCGTTTTAAAGTAACACTAACGCTATTTTTTGGGACGGACCTCGTAATTTTAAACCGAGGTCATATGACGAGGACGACACCTGAACTAGCCCCCCCTCACCAAACTTTCACACCACAGCAGCAGGAGAACGTTTGTCTCCGATGGATATAACGTGCACCAGACCTGCTTACACTATAGTTCTTCGTGGAATCGGGTTTCGAATCTGAAACCCTCCGGCTCTAAAGCCCCAGGCTAACGCGGCCCCACCGTGAGGTCGAAGTAGACGTTTATTGTTACTATTGAAGATTGTACCAAGAAATTAAAAAAATAATAAAAAAATGAATGGTAAGTTAGTTAAATGATTGATAATATTAGTTTTGGTTTGGAAATTTCAAAAAAAAATTGTTTTGGTATGCTTCTTCTTGAGTACAGCTGACCACCCCGCCACCACTGTATCGATATGTCTTTGGTATGCTGTTCGTTACAAATTGATTTTAAATATCAATACAGTTATAGTTTCCATATTTTTTTTCCATTCTGCCATGCTGTCGTTATTTAGCATTCCTCATACATTAACTATACCTATACATCATAAAAATAAAATTCCTCAACGGAGTCAATGATTCCTCCTGATTTAAATTGATTTTAAATATCAATACAGTTATAGTTTCCATATTTTTTTTCTTTTACTCTTATATACGGAATATAGAGAAATCACTGTAATAAAAGAATTCAAACTCTAGATTTTGGTGAATCTCAACATTTTAGACATCCTTCGACCCAAAAAAACCCTTTTGGATTATGTCTGTCTAGCTGTCCGTCTATCTCAAAGATAATTTGTATGAACTACACAGATGAAATTTAGTACATAGCTTTTACAGCAAAATTGGCATATTTCTATCACATTTTGAGCGAAATTTATTTAGAGAAAGTTTGACTGTTTGGCTGATTAAGGACAAGTATATTCGAAATTATAAAACCAAGAGAGAGCTCGATGGATAAATTTGGCTACTCGGGAATCATCTAAAGTGTAAATAAGTCTTCAAGTTGTTGATTTTCTGTTTGTCTTTCCTTTCATAAGCAGATAAATGCGGTAACTCAAAAGCACAATGACTAAAATATATCACATTTAGGTGATTTTGCCACTAAAATTGTAATTATATATCAAATTTTATTTTAAGCAGCTGGGGAAGAAAAGCGTTTGAAACACAAATTCAATTTTCGGACACCATTAATCACATCCCAGGGTTCAATCGCCAAAAATCAAGCCAAGAATCGCATGATAGGGTTCAGTAAAAAATGCTAAATTCACGCCGTAGATCAATATTTTGTAGTTATTATTCGCCATTTTCATGCAAGGTATTCGTGGCCTTATCAAGGTTGAAAATTTTACCTGAGGTGTAGGGGAAAAATATGCGAGAAGGTTTTGAGAAGATTTCTTCTGTTTGTTATTTCATAAAAATTCTGCAACAGTACTGTTTTAATCATTGAGGTTGGTATTTTTTAACAAGCATTTTCATGTCTTTTATAAGGCTAAAGAGAGTAGCAAAAGTAGTACACTCCCTCTAATTATATAATAAAGAAGAAACGACTTTTTTTTCATGTTCGAATAATTTTAAAATAAGGGAAAGCACTTTATCAACTCACGGCGAAAATTTTAAAGTTGTTTTTTCATTTTTAAGAATTTTTTTTTTTACTCCGTTCTCAAAATGCGTCTTAAAAAGTTCACAACAATGCATTAAATATGACATTAAAAAAAAGTAATTTATTCATGAAAAACTGTAATTTTTGTTATGAGCATACATCTTTTTAGTTTTTATTTCTTTAATATGGGCCTTTATCTCGAATGATCCCCCCTCCTATTAATGAGCCTTTATTCTTATATCTTACATGTACAGAACATCCGAGTACAGATGTACAGATTAACTTCGAAACTTAAAGAACTAAACAGATATAATTTGATATATAATCTTAAGTGTAGATAAGAATATGAATCAAATTTATCAAAATGTCTGTACTTTCGTATTAAATTTAAATGCGATTGTTGATATTGTAAAGACTCCTAGATAAATAAAAAAATTTATATGTTCTTTTTACTAAAATTATAGTTCTACATGAAATTTTGATTTCAATAAATATGCATTTTTTATTCTCTTCCATTTAGCACGATGCTTGAAACGCTCATATTCGGGCTGATATACAAGCTCATATGCTAGTTAGGTAGCAGGGGATGGGGTCTATACACTTATGTTCTCTCTTTTTTTCTCGCTTTTTCCAGCCTTCCGATTTATTTATAATAAAAAAATTGAGCACCTAAGGTATCCATAACCTCGCCAAAGGTCTATAACTTTCATACGGCGGGATAGATGATAAATTTACAACTTTAAAAAACTTTTATTAATGAATATGCCAGAAAATGTGGAGGAGATTACTTCGATTGATGAGTTATAATATTCACATGCTCATAGAATAGATTTTTTTTTCCACAATTCAAAAGAAATCTACTCACCAAATTTCATCCAACAAGCTTTTGTATTGTCTAGTTATCGTATTTGTAAACAAATCGACAAATCCATTATTTTTTTCAGATTTGGATAAATTGTAGAATTAGATTCATTAAAATTTTGGGGCAGATTTTTTTACAGTATTTTCTTTTTGCATACTTAGTATTGAGAAGACAGATTAGCAATCAAGAAATGACAAAAATCAATATCAGTTAGATAATATATCATCAATCGTCTGCCAACTATGCTGTTATTTTCAATGTCATTATTTTCATTTCTTTAACTCTAACGATGAGTTAAAAGTAAATAAATACGAAGAACATTATTTTTATTCAAATTATTTATTTGCCATAACACGGAATAACTTTCTAAAAGTTTTATTTAGAATTAAGCTATTTTTATTTGGCATTGCACGATTAAATGTTAACAAATTGTTACCTATATTTTCATTATTATTTATTATAATTATTTATATACTTTATTATTTTGTTTAAACTTGTTCTTATTATATTAATAATTAATTACAATTTCTAAAGACAAAATCAAGCATGATTTTTCACTATCGTATGACATATTATATAATGCCTTAAACATAATTTAACAGTACAACAGTATGCAATAAACCTATTTTAAAATCTTACATTTGTAAAAGTAAAATAAATAATGAAAAATTCAAGTAACCGTTCATTTCTGAATTAAATCGTTTTCTCGAAACTAATTCCATTTTCTTCTTTTTTAATAACTATAAGCTTATAAATTCCCTTACTCAATTTCATTTAAAACAAGCTGACTTCTTTATGTTGTTTTTTTAAGGGAGAGGGCATTCATTTAATATAACTGCCTGTTTGAAGGGGAAAAAAAGACGAAAAATTCTTTTTTACTTATAAAATATATTGATAAAGTCCACAGAATGTTCTATTGGAAAATTGAATGAGTCCCCATATACAATAGATACTTAATATAACTGCCTTAAGAGGGGAAAAACCGTTCTTCGTGTTTAGCTTAGAAAATACACTGCTAAAATTTAAAGAATGTTCTATTGAAATATTGAATGAGTTCTACCGCAAGTACATCGCTATTGCTTAAATTCTCTCAAAGCCCTCTGGCATAGTAACAAGTATTATGCAATCTCCAAACATTTATTATAAATTGCTCACGATGCTATCTAGATATAAAGATTGTATTACTACAGTTTATAGCTCCTGTTGTAGATTGCAATAAACTTTCTTGTCAGCGAGCATCAATTTCTCAAAGGGAAATATCACCATTCCCTTCATAGTCAGCAAGAAAAAGATAATATCTTTCTCTCTGGCCATTCTCTTCTGAATGATAAGGATCGCCGGATGAGTTACGTCTTATCATCTCCTAAAGTGCCTAATGAAATGATATAAATCTTTTTCGTCTAGAATTCTTCTTTGTGAGTATCAGAATGATATCAAAGAAGTTCGATGAAATTTCAGCAGATAGATATCTGATGGGTTATAAAACAAAAAGAAGTAAAATGTTATCTGGAGAAATATAATTGAATTTGATATAAATTTCAAATTTAAAAGCACAAGATGAAGGATGTTGTCTTTGTCTAATAAAATAAAGAATCAAATTCCTGGCTAATTTTTTTAAATTTCTTAATTCTTTCTTCTTTTAATTTCTTAAATTTAATGCTTTAATTTATTTGCCATGAAATTTAATTTTAACTTCTAGCATTACAGTATATTATTGGGTATTTCTTACAGCAGCAAATATATAATGTAGATATTATTTTGAATTAGTAATATGATAATTGTATTCTTTAATTGATAATTAAAATATTTTCGAGTATAGACATTGATTGCTCTCATGGATATTTCCACTAAATATCAATTACAATAAATAGGGTTCTTATTGTTGTAAGGCGATTAGAGATTTATTATAATTTCAATGATAAATACTGCAATAGAACAGAAAAAGTTCTTAAAATAAGTTGGTTTATGATGGGAATATGTAGGATAAGACCTGTAAACATATTTATTGCTTCAGAAAAACCGAATCATCACAAAACATTCATAGTGCTGAATTTCATTAAAAAATGATAATGATATTTTTAAAACTGATGTTATCATATTCTACTTTTGAAAAAAAAATGCATTTGCTTAAACATTTTCCAAAATGAACATGATATCAACCAAAAGACAAACTGCAGTTTTTAACAACCATTTTATAATTATTAACAACATAATTATGGAATGAGAAATAAATTTTAAAAACATTTTTTAAAAAATTCAGATAATTTCAATTTTTCAAGCTATGTAGGTCAGAATTAATACGCTACGGTTCTCTAACATTTATTTTAAACTCTACTCTCTAACTCTAAATCTTTTTTAACTAACTCTAAAATTACTCTACTCTAAAACTCTAAAATTTATTTTAGATTAATAAAAAGTGTTGTTCATGCAATTTAAAGGATTGTTTACAAAAATAAATTATGATCGTAGATGTCAAATTTTAAGCAGTGTATCGAAAGTGAAAGAATGATAGTTTATTTCTTATTAAACACAGGTGTTTCATTTCTTTTATTACGTCCCTTACGATTATCATCTCTTTAATATTAAAACTTACACTTAAAAGATAAAGAATACCAGTTCCAATATCTTTACAAATTTGTTTATCAAATCACGTATAAAACCCCCTTTTCACCCGTAACTAGAGATGTCATGTCCGCGTTACCACGGAAAGGAGGTGCAGTATCTTCTGAGGATAAAGACCCCTGAGCACCCGAGGGCAGAAGTCTGACTTCCAGCTCATATGAAGATAAAACTCACATTCGCTTGCACAACCCCCTTTCCTTCCTTTTTACAGGGGGACACATTCACACACCTCACAGATAGAACACAGAGGAAGAACAACCATGCCCGAACCGGGATTCGAACAGGGACGCCCAGATCACGGGGAAGATGTGCTACCCCTAGGGCAGGACGCCGGCTGTAACTAGAGACGTTGTCAAAATGACTCCGCGTAGTTCATTGTCTCTAATTATCACGTGGTATTTTGTTCTTGAATACAATCATGTTCTCAGTGCCTTCTAGTTATTCTTTTTGCAGTATGTTAGCAAATATCTTAAGTTTGAATACGCGTGTATGACCGAGTTATTCTTTACCAAAGCTTTTTTATTTTTATTGTTGTTACTATGGAGTCATTGACTCCATGCCTCTGAAACTGCTTTTAATTTGAATAATGCAAATAGAAATAAGAAATATTCTTAATGCTTTAAAATATTATATTCCTCATTTTTGTTTGTTAAATTATAACTTATTAGCATTATTGTTATTACGTAATATCTAAACGAAGTAAATACTCATTTAAAGACTTTATAAGCTTTTCTTATAACCTCTCTCCTCTTTAATATTAATATTTTTAGTAACTACGTGATTTCCAGAAATGTATTGTGTTTCCAAAATAAATTCCAATGCTGTTTACAAAAAACAATGGATTCATTTTGATTCCATGTCTCTGGCCTCGTGAGGAAATTTCTCTTCCCAGTTACGAGTTAAATATATGATTATGAATTAATCTATACTATTGCATTAAAACTTTAATCCAAGCTATCTGCTTGAAATCATTTCTCTCATTACTTAAAAACAGGAAACACTTCCATCACTAATTCCGATAAAGGTGGAATTTTCTTAAAATAAAGATCTTAAGATAAAATGTTCAATAATATTGCTATGATATCTACATGATGTTGGTCGGCATTCAGAATATTTGGCAACATCTTAGAGATATCGTACAATATCTTGCACTAATAGGGAAAGGTTCTGTTCGTTTCAGAAAATCAACACATATACATCACAATATAATTTTTAGGAAACAAAAAGAAGTAACTTAGCGGTAATAAGAAATTCGGCTTAGATTTTAATCCTAAGTAACAAATAAGTGATTCCATTATACAGATATGTTTTTCTTAAAAGTTAAATCAATATCTCGCTTCGGTACCCCAGCAGATATTAATTGCTACTTAACGATACCCGAAAGTTCGAACGCTTCAAATTAATTATGGGCCAAACTGTTTACATTTTCTTCTTTCTGTTTCCGATTTCAAAATGTACCCAATATCACCAAGCTTTATTTTCACGGATCATCAAGCACCAGGGCTGATATTGTACAAGGTTAAATCCGGAGTAGATTCATCCGTCTCAAAATTTTAATATATTCCTGGTTAGTGAAATCATTCAATTCTCCGGCATTATCTAAACTTTCCAGGCTGATGGACCTGAATGCGTCAACCGTGGCCATTTCGAGCATCCAGGACATGTTGAGGCAAATATCCTGGAGACAAAGGACACACATTAAATCTAGTGAATACCTGATTCTCGGTATCAAAGGAAGTAGAAGGCTATTTTCGGAACCCTGAATTCTACGAGAGAAGGATGAATAGGAAACTCAAGGTAATCGCTATCATGAGTGATCAAGGTGAGGAAATAGGAAATAAAGGGAATAAATAATAAGAATAATTTTTAAGGAATAAAGGAAATTTAGTTGACATTTGTTGAACTCATTTCTGTAATATATATTTGTTACGATAAAAGTAATAAACTGGTGATGATGAGTCATTAGATACGATTATTCATAATCGATTAATTAATCATTTTATCAATCGATTATCATTAAGATCAATGGTGATTATGAATGCACACGAATATACATAACTTGTACAATAATAAATATTTTTTTTAATAAATTCGGAAAAATAAACGATAACTGAAATTAAACAATAAATGATGGAAAATAATGATTTATTTATTTTTAGATGAAAAATAATGGAAATGCTTTAATGTATTTTACCGGCAATCTGTTACATAACAGATTGTATATAGTTCAAAAATTACTTGTAAAAAATGGTACAGTTAAATTTTCATTCCAAGATCTACTCAAATAATTTTATTTCCATTAATGTAATTTAAAATTATTAAAAAATTACAATTCATTTTGAATTCCTAATTTTTTCTAAGAATGGGCAGTATAAAAATGAAAAATTTAATTTTGTTTCATATTTACATTAAAATAACCACTTAATTTTGTTAATGGAAATATTGTGGAACTTTAATTTCTCGATATATGCTTTGATATACATCAAAATAACGAGATTCAATTATTTGGATTCATTCAAAACAATTTTTCTTTTTACAACTAACTGCAGAGTTCTCTCACTCCTCTAGCAAGTAAACCTTATTAACTAAAATTTGAACCATCAATGTATTTTCAATGAATTTAAGTTATTTTTCACACCTTTTAAAGAAAAATAACATTACAAAGCGGAAATATGAATCTACTTCTTGCGTACAGCCGACCACCCCGCCACCACTGAACGTAGCAGTATCGACAGGATTTGTTGTGGCCGACTGCTATCGAAATTTCAACTATTCGCATAATCAACCCTGGTTAGATAAAATTTCTAATATGATAAAAAATTACTTTAGATTCAATTTATTTACTAAACAAATGAAATGATTTTCAAATACCTATATTATCTATTAAGGATTACTATATATATAAATATAACTTCGGTTTTGAGCTTAAATATCTATAGGTTGTCGATGAACTCCACGTATAAACTAGTAGTTGTCTGATATTCATTTTTTGAAAATATTCGCTACTCCCTGCAGAGTAGGTATCGATCGTCCATGAATGCCGATGGACCGAATTTTGAAAACTTTTGATGCTCCTAACTATTGTGCTATTTTTTGGTTTAATAAATACTTAATACTGCTTTGTGTATCGCACCCTTGCTTTGTCTTTAAGACTTTGCAAGCAAGAAATCAATTTAAATTATTTTATCACTCAAACGTCGACTATAGTAAGAAGCTCGTGCGTGCTGACTTCAAGTGTTCATTTACAGCACCACCTCTTCATTGGGGATACTGCTTTTCTGTGAGATTTCTATTGATTTTTTTTCTATATCCCTTCAAAGTTTGTATGTGAATATCAAAAATACCCTGTTTGTTCTAACCATTTCTGAACGATTGCGGCAATTCATGTGAAACAGTATGTAAATTTTTCCCATAGTTTCCTTCATGCAAGGCTAAACGAAGTTCAGTTTAGATAGAATGGGAATAGAATGATTTTAGGAGAATCATTAACTGGCGCAGGCATAACAGTCACGTTACGCCTGCTTCACTCTACTCTATCCGGTGATCGTCGTGAGTATAGGACGTAGCAAATTCCTCCCCAACGCCTAACCTCTGCCATGTATTGACTTATCGCTTACATCATATGGCTTTGATAAAATATAAAATTCAGATGGATTGAATGTCCAACATTTCGCTCCACTCCATGCCAAAACTGACCAGTTTTCATTCACACTTGGAAGTTCTTAAAGCGGAATATGCAAGAACGACCCATTTTAAATATCCATAATAAATGAATAGTTGATAACCATCCTTAACGATTGTTGGAATTGCACCTTGACAATTTTTATTAGGCTTATTAAGTCTGTTTTATGATGTATAACTAATTAATGAAATAAGAAATTAATTGTAATTCCTTTCTCAATCTTAGTTAGTCATTGAAAGAAATAGAATAAATGAGCCACTTGGCTGAAAATGTTTCGTATTTCGGAAGAGAGAAATGATCGCAAATGGATATGAGAATTTAAGAGAAAATAAAATGGAAGAAAAATATGCAATAGACGTCTTTGGCGATCAACTGATTCATTGGGATTAATAATCGCCAAAATTTTCAATTCAATATTTTATGTAAATGACATTTTTATATGTTCTTCAGCATATTATTTTTAAGCTTTAACTTTGGTTAGGCATATAACTAATATTATAGAATCCTTTCTGTTTCTTGTACTATATATCTCTGATTTTCTTTCAGCTCCCATGAAATGTGAATTTTAAATAGAATAAGAAGGGGTTACACTTCAACCGATATAATTTTTTCTGAAACAAAACATTTAAAGAAAATATGAGTACAGGAAGCAGAATTCATCAGCATTAAAATCTCACATGCGCAATAGAACATTTTTTTTTACTCTATGCAAACATTTATTCTATAAAAATGCTGATTAATCACAGAATTCAATTTACATCAATATAAAAAAAATTGATGTAAATAATTTATTTTATTTCAGCCGATGAAATAAAAAAGATGATGAAATCTAAATTTTACACAATGTGTTGGTTCTAAAAATAATATACTCCCGACTCACCTGCTTTTAATTTGTAGAAACTTTCTTTATTTTATCAAATCTGATAAATAAACAATTAAAAAAATCAACAACAACCAATCAACAATTTCCTAATTTCAGGCTACACATCTTTGAGGAAATTCGGGCGTTGATTGGTTTGGTTTATTAACGTTCTGATTTAAAGCAACACTAGGGTTATTTCTGGACGGACCTCATCCTCTCCAATCTTCTACACCACACCAACTGGAGGACGTGTAACAACGACGGATTTAATAATCAACAATTCAATAATCAATCAACAGTAATCAATCAAAATTTCCTAATTTCAGGCTACACATATTTGAGAAAAATTCGGACCCGATTGGTTTGGTTTAGTTATATTGTTGCGAATTTTTTTGCCGGGGTTCGTTTGGATAGTGGGAGTGATATGGTGTGTTGACGCTCAATCAGCAGACGGCAGAAGAAAATAAAACAACGACGTTTATTTACACGAAGACACATAGGACAGCACAAAAGCGACAGCTATATACAGAACAGAGACGACTATCTTCAGCCGAGACGTGTAGCATACAACCAGAATCTACTGCAGACAGTAGAGCACAGCTCAGTTCAGCACGAGCTTGACTCCGTCGCTGCTCACCGTCGTTTCCGCCTACTCCGCTCTGTCGCTTAAGACTCCTCCGTTCCGTCTTCGGACTTGACTTCTCTGGCAGCTTCGAATCCTTTTATAGCTCTCAGGAGGTGGGGCTAGAAGCCTCTCAACCAATCAGGAACGTTCGAGGTGTATCTCGGGTCCTACTTGACGGATCGGGAAAATTCTCAAAGTTTCGGGTATTATCTATTTTGGCGCCAAAGTCGTGAAATTCGTCGCCAAGTCGCCAAAGGGTCACCAAGTTTGTCGCCAAGCTCTGGGACTTCCAACGTGACACACGGACTCCGTCCCATTCAGATGACTGTAAAACTTTCTTTCCGATGATGGAACAAACTATGATGGGAAGCCGAATTGCTGGTTTGTAGCATTATTAATGTTCTAATTTAAAGCAACTCTAGGGCTATTTCAGGACGGACCTCATCCACTATAAACTTCTATACCACACCAACTGGAGAACGTGTAACCCCGACGTATTTAACATGCACCAGACCCGCTCAGACGATGGTTCTTCGATTGAATCGGACCTCGAACCAGAAACCCTCTGGTTCCGAAACCGAGACCTACCACCAGCCACTGTGACCCCGGGAGTTCATTGAAGTATCTTCTTTAATATGGTCAATAGAGTGGTCTAAAATCGCCCGTTTTTTAAGATAATATTTAAATTTGTTTCAGTTTTTGTCGCAATAGAGCAACACTAGAGAACAAAATGCGATGAATAGATTAGATGCAGTGGAAGCCGTTTTAATTGTATAATTATATTTTCTAAAACAACAAAATTACCCTCCAATAGCAAACGCGCTTTAGGAATTTTAACCTCCAATACCAATCATAAACGGATGTATTTCAAATACAAATATTGTTCCGCCCACTTCGCAAATAAAACATTTTACTTCTTTCGGTCTGTTTTATGAAACAGACCAGGATAGAGATTTCATTATTTCACAAGAAATATAAAACTTTAAAACTCACAAAAAATTATTTCGAATGAAAGATTTTTCTTTCAGTTACCCACTTTAGGAAAAGAGGGAAAAAAAGAAGCCATTTGAGATCTTCATCATTCAAGAGTATGATCATAAAGAAAGATTATCTTTTTTGTTCGATGTGAATTTAATATCAATACTCGGACAAGAGATAGCAATACTAGCTATTACAGAATTGAAAACTGTAACAAAGTAACAACTTTTTGATCTAATAAAGCATACAGACAGTTTGTAATAACTTTTAACATATTTCAATAATACTTGGGTAATATATCGACATTCAAAAAAGAAAATACATTTGTTTTTCTTTGTCTAATATTGCAAAAAATGAGTTGGAAAATTTGAAAATAAGAATATGAAAATTGGTCCACTAAACATTTCTTTTTTTAATTTCACAAGATTTTTGCATAAAATATAATTTACGATTACACTATTAGATATTTTTATGAAGACTACAGATAGTAAAAAATGATGCATGTTAAAAAAATAAAACAAAAAAATAAGCAATATATTCGTCCCTAAAAGCGTTTATCTGTACTTTCAGCGAAACAACTGGGCATTGAAATGAGAAGTTAAACCCTTTCATGGAGCAATGCTTGCTCAAGATCATCTAACGACCTTGAACAAGCAACCTCAGTTTAATTTTATTTTATTAACGTCCCATTTTAAAACAACACTAAGGCTATTTTTGGACGGGATTCGTAATTTTAAGCCACGGTCAGACGACGAGGACGCACACCTTTCTAAATTTCTACACCTCACTAGCGGGAAGACGTTTGGCTTCGACTAATTGAACGTCACAAGACTCTCCTACACTACGGTTCTTCGGTGGAATCGGGTCTCGAACCTGAATTCTTTCGGTTTTGAAATCGAGACCCTGCCACCAGACCACCGTGGTTCACAAGCGACCTCAGAGAGATATTTGGAGAACCCATCTGGATTTTAACTAATTCTAAAGTTACTGTATCGCATTAATGCTCAAAAATTGAAATGACAATGTACACACTTCAAGTCTTTATTCTCAAAGTATTCTCCGATTAGTGTAATTATGACCCATTTAATTATATTCTTGAATAGCATTCATATGGTGTATTACAAATGGATTATATATCGCCTTTTTATCTCTCAACAATGAGAGTAATTCCATGGAGCAACACATAGATCTCAGTGGCCCGCCAATCCACTCGAGAGTTTTACTTAAAGCTTTGATTTTTCCGTCTTTGTAATCGTATCTTTAAATAATATTTGATGGGATTGCATCTGGTGTTTTGATCGCTCCTTATCAACGTATGACCTGAATCCTTCTCCAGAGTAAATTTGGAGATTGAAGAGTATAGAGGTCTATTGCTGTCTTTCTCAAATAATGTGGTGTGTTGTCTCGCATAAATGGACAGTTCTGTATCTTTGATTAAGAGAGACGCACACAAATCGTTTACGTGCATTCAACCTCAAATGTGAAAACGTCTTCGCAACGATCTGTCTAATACTCTCGATTATTGGCATCAAAATGACTTGAAAGAGCTAAACTATAAGGCTTTATACTTCAGGCAGAAAATGCATTAAAACTGTCTTCTGAAGGAGATTTATTTTTTTTGTAGAATTTGTTTCCAAATTCTTTAAAATACATTGTAAGAACACATTATATTAACTTTCGATCGCTTCCCATTAAGAAAAAAACCCTGATAAACAACATCTTTGAGACATTACCAACAATATTTGCCAATATCAATCAACCAATAATATCAATTAAAGATTAACAAACATTCATAGAATGTTTTCACAAATTAAAAAAGCACGATATTTGTAATTTCTTCTAGCTACCAACAATACGAATTTCTTTAAAAAAAAATAGTTATACTTGTCTGTGTTAACATAACACCATTTATGTAAAATACATTTAACACTTTGATTTTCAATCATTTAATGATCAACTTTAAACTACTGGATGCATCTTAACTTGGAATTTGGGCAAGAATAAAAGGAATAATATAGGTTTGCATATATGAAAATTGTTCCTTTTGTACAGACTGATTTTTCTAAATTAAAGTTAAGAAAGAAAAAAAAACATGTTAGGAGGGTTTTTATTGTTACTATCTATTTAGATAGAAAATGCATAATTTAACAAGCATTGTTAATAAATATATGTAAATCTTTCCCGATTACAAGCAGCCTGGTGTTACATATGTTAAGAAATTTTGGTTTATAAATATTTTTTTACTTGGGAATATTTCATTTAATTATAAATTTTGCGTAATTATTTTGCACAAGCTAAATGAAAGCACAGAAGGCAATTAGATTCGAGATCTTTTAGAAAACACGCAGATATAAATTAAAATGTTAAAATATTGAAAGAACTGAAGAATTACAAAATGGTTAAAAAGGAGACTCAAAAATAAGGGTTTCAAATTTGGATATTAAATAAGAAATGGCAAGGGCAGATACTTTGAAATTGCCACTGGATAGATTTATTTATTCGCCTCATAGGAAGAGAATAAAAGTAAGGCACACAGTTTCCAAGACTATATTGATTTCAAGACTATATTGATACATTATAATAAATGATTTCCTATAAATGATTTAATATATATACTAGCCCTTTTATAGCAAACTGCTTTAAAATCAACTTCTTCAAACTTAGGAAAATTGAATAAGCTATTAATTCCTCTTCCTAATAAAATTTTATCTAAACTATTTACTCGTCTTTTTATAAAGTGGTAAGGAATAGTTTTTTAAATGACAAATTAAAATGATCCTTAAAATGTATGATTAATGACCATATAACCTTTATTGTTTATGTAAAATTGTTTGCCATTGTAAACAACGTATTCACTTGTCCAACTTACCCTATTCGCAAAAAAGGAACTATAATATTTATATGGATGTTTTCATCTTTTTAAAACATCATATACATAAAACATTGACTTTTTTAAAGCATTCTAAGGTTACAATATAAAAAAATTAAAAGTATCTATTTTTGTATTTATCTTTTCAAGCTAAATAGTTGAGTGATATTGTAATTTTTGTTAATCCATTTTTTCTTGGATTCTTAAGAAAAATTGATACACTGGGTCTGAAAATACAATTTTTTTCATATATTATTTATTTTTACCCTCATTTCCTCCACATATGCAGCAAGCATATATATGGACTCTATGCTTACTACTTAATTTTACTAAAATCCGAAAAGATAACTTGCCATTTAATGAGCAACTATAATAATATGCATAATACAAATTGAAAATTTTGAAAAGTTAAATGCTTTTTTTTTATCAGATTAGAACAATTTATTTAGGACTTGCATATTTCATTCACTATTACATATATAAATACATAAATTGTGCTTAAGATGTCCTCCAGCAAATAGCTTTATTTGTCGCATTTTTTATTATTATACCACTCAAAATATTCTTAATTCTTCCATTCATCATTCTTCTGGGCTGACGCTTTGAGATTAACTTTCAGTTTCTGACGATAGCCAGGGTTGGTAAGTATTCACAAAGATCTTATGCCAGAGCTTTGTTTCAGGAAAAGCACGGTATTCGAATCAACATCACTTGGACATTCAAAATGGCCATCGGCGTCTCATTCAGGTGCGCGAGTGTGTGAAATGTAGATAATGCAGAATAATTGGATGATTTCACAAATGAGGAATATATTGAACTGCGGGGATCGCCGATTTTCTCTGGATTTAACCTAGTAGAATAACAATCCTCTTGCTTGCTGTTTGTAAATAAGAATCTGCTGGAATAGTCAATATTGGACAGTTCTTTGTTCCAAAATTGGAGATAGAAAATATACACTTTTTAACTCATAATTTTTTTTTAAACTTTTGAACATTCCAAAAAATATCAGCATTATCCAATACTACTAATACACGATAGAATTACTGAGATACAGATTAATTTAATTTACAAATTAATTGCTTCGATCCATATTTAAGTCCAATCGTTTCCTTATTCTTTTAAGTCATTTTAATATTGTATTCAATTATTGTTTAACTCTTTCTTTTGTGTCGATTTCGGATTGAAATCGTTAACACTTTAAGCAATAAATAAGCAAAAGTCTTCCATACATATATCACTTGATGCAAGAGCTTATTTACAGGAAGAAGATATTGTTTTAGCATTTTTTTCCGTTGTTTAAAATAAATTACTAAGAGTGAGATGCGTTACCGTATGCAAAAATATCCAAATAAATTTAAAAATGCAATTAAATTTTGTATTATCACTCCAACTTCCATAATTTCCATGCTTTTCTTTCATAGATTCACTATTTTTCATAAAGTATCTTTATATGAATTACCTTTTAGCCATTTTCTGGTTTCTAAAATATTTACTATTCTAATGAATTTAAGTGCAGCTGATTTTCAGATATTTCAACATTCCTTGAAATAATATAAGAAGTTTAATATTTTGTCGAATCTGTTTACATATTCTTCATTTATTGCACTTTTTAATTCATCCGCAAGTCCAACATTCATTAGAATTTTGAGGATTGTGTACTGCAGCTATAGGCAAAATGGTTCACCCTTATATTCATTTCAATAAAATAAGCTTGCACATATCATAATATTTTGGCCTTTTTGTATTTTAAAAAAGAATAGTACAGGGTGTTTATTTAGTCCTGGACCTATTTTGATGTTTAATAACTCATAAAATAATGAAGATATAAACAAACTTATGGCATTTATTGATGGAATAACTCATATTTTCTTTTTCAGGTTTGAATATTTTTACTTTTGTAAATATCGTCTGCGCGTGTTTTTAATTTCAGATAATTTCATTTTCCAGTCTAAATATCTGTACTTTTCTAAATATCGTCTGCTTATTAATTGCATTTTTCTCTCTTTTGTTTTTGGCAACTATTGAAATGTTATGTTTACTTTTGATGTGTTTGTTCTATGTAGTACTTTTGTATGTGATGTTTTATTCGAGCGGATATTAGGGAGAATGCATACACCACAAGAGAAAGCACAGATTTTATGGTGGTTCATAGAAACGAAATCGATAGTGCAAGCACAGAGAAATTTCAGAAGAATTTACCTAAAAGATACTCCATCCAAAAACAGCATCTTGCGGTGGAAAAAGAATTTTCTAGAAATTGGAAGTATCGCAGATAAGAAACGTTCCGGACGTCCTTGCACAAGTGATTTTGATGTTGAGCGTGTCAGAGAGACATTTTTACACAATCCTAGAATATCTGTGAGATCAGCGGTTCACATTCATTGACAAATTAATTGACAAGGGACATGAAACTTTTTGAGTCTATTTAACCATTTATGTTATTAATTTTAATCTATCTTTATTATTTTATGAGTTATTAAACATCAAAATGGGTCCAGGACTAAATAAACTCCCTGTATTTAATGGCGAAGAAATTGGAAATAATGTTACGTAATTATTTGTCTTGATGATCAATATTTCACATTTAAGGAATTATATTCCTTATTAATTAAATGCCTATTTATTCCATTAATCTTAATCTTTTTCGACATTCAATGCGTCAAGATTTTGTGCAAACATTAGAAATTTGACTTTTTAACAAAGAATATATTTTGATGAATAGGGAATTTTTTTAGACCAGGATTAGAAAATAGGATTTTCATGTTATTTTAGTTATTAAAAGTTTTTATTTTTATTTTATTGTAGTAGATTTGCGGTCCGCTTTAATTGCATGAGCGCTTCAAATAGCTTGTGTATATTCAATGCATGGATGCAGCCAAAGCTTCTTACTGTGCTAAATATTTTACCCTATTAATTTTATTTTACATGTTTAAATATTGTTTAAGAATATAATTATTTAAAACAAAATTTGAATAGGAAGATTATTTCTACTTCTTATATCGAAGTATTAATGCAAATGTAGAAAAAAAAAATTTTGAACAGGGGATTTGTGTAACTCCCAATCAATGAATGATAGAAAAAAAAGTCGATCGTTTTTAAAAGGATTTTTGAACTTGTCGAAGGTATAAACTGGGCACACATTAAGTATAGATAAATATCAACTAGAAGGAAAACTACGATTTTAGTGATATTTTACTCAGTGATAAAAAACTCAAGAATAAAGATCCAGATTATGCACAGGCGAGTAACAGTGTTACGATCACCACGCAGACAGATAAACATTTCTGTGATTAATCAAAGGTACGACTGAGAAACTTATTTCTTTGGAAGCATATAAAAATAATTTCCGAGTATTACTATGTACATATTTACATAGTAATAGCAGCCGTAATAAGTCACGTGATTCTGTGGACACTAAAAAGGATATCGGGTACAGAGCATGCATTAACAGCATTCCTGAAAATGCAGTTCTCTTAAAGTGTACACGTTGCCAGTGTGTAGAATAATTGGAAAAATGAAGAGCGATGCAATTCAAGCGTGCAAGATAAGTGGAAGCAAGAACCAAAAATAACAAGTTTAATCACTCTTAATAAGGCGCTTGCGACGCTTTGCTAAGAGTGATTCATGAACTACCTTCAATACACCGACAGCCTCAATGAATCAACAATGTACCAAAAAGCTATCCAGGGGAAGTTCGCCAAACGTCATTGTGTATTGACTTTCGCAGCATATGTCCGATTTCTATACGAATGCTTGTAAGCATGCTCTGCAAGAAACGAAACGTATTTCCATTACAGTACAAACATTGAACAGTGGAAAAGGTTGCTTTTTCAGATGAATTTCGTTTTCTACTGCATCGGGTCAATACGCGCTGGCATGTTCGCCCATAGGCATCAGCAAAAGACAACTTCCAGCAAATTCTTTTAGGCTCTGACAAGGTGGAACAAGTAGCTCGATAGTCTGGGACATATTTTCTTGGCATTCTTATTATTAACACCATTGGAGAGTATCTTTAATAATATTGTATACCATCTCTCGTGGCCAGTGAAATACATCTTTACATGTCGACTATAAATTGTAGGAATAGTGGTTGGTTTCAACAGGATAATGCCACATTCCTTATGTTCATGAAATAAGATAATTCTGGGCATATATTTTTGCCACATGTTTCTTATTGATTGCTGATATCACCTTATAAGTTCCCGAATTGCTTTAATGTCAACAAAGGGCCCTTGTATGCCCTTGCAATATGCTAAATGTAGAAAATTCTTGAAAAAGTTGTAATTATGTCTCAGAATTTGAAAAAAAAATATGCAAATCAAAGTCAAAATAATTTGAACAACTATGCAAATGCTTCAAAAACCCTCTGTGCAAGAAGGGATGATGACACTTCTACTGGATCACATGAGATGAAACCAAAAAGACCAAAACCTCACAAAGACTGACGAATAGTATACCCAAAATCTAAACCAATAAGACTGCCATTTCTTGCATAAAATGTGATAATTTTATCTGTAAAGGCCATTTTCTCATGGAAAATAAACTCAAAGAAAAGGAGTTTTGAGGGTCAAAATTCCTGAAAATGACCAACCCTTACTATCGGTCCTACGTTTTGTGATTTTTCTTTCTGTTTTTTTTATCAGTAGCCTTGGTCATATTTACTTAGAACTGGACAGAGTTTCCCATCTCATTATTTTGAGTTTTGCTAACGTTCATTTTATATATAATAGTGTAAATTATTTTAATTATATATATAATAGGTTATTTTTTATTTTAAATATAAATGTAGATTTTTTTGTAAATTAATTGTATTGAAAGTGGTTCGGAGAGATTAATTTTTTCCGAAACAACAAAAATGCTTCAAAAATTGCCCTCCAATAGCAAATCTGAGCATGTCTCCTTGTGGTGCACCTTGGATCATATTAAATCTGCTACACAGATATAATGTAGCGTTTTTCTTAATTCAAATTCTAGAGATTTTTATTCATTTTCATGCATTACTGTTATTCTCGATTTATTGCAGTTTTCAGAGCTCAAGCGACGCAGTGGTGCATGTGATGGGACAGACAAAAGCAAAACGACAAATGCAATCTGCATGAAATTTATCCTGTGTAGGCCTAAATGTATACTTGTATAATATAATGTAGCATTTTTTTTTTTTGCGTTTGAGTTTAAAATTTAAAGGGTAGTGCGTCGTAAAGGCTAATGTATTTATATTTTATAATCAAATGCTTTTTTTTTATTTCTAGCAAATTTTTCTACTGAAAGCAATTGCTGTGATCCAGTCACCCAACCCAATCCCCAGTGTTAATGTTGAGTACGCGCCTTCTACAGGTTTAATATTTAAATAAAATTAAGGGATACCAATATATTCTTATACTTTTTAAAGAAAGCCTTTTAAATGTTTTTTATTCAAGATGGTATTTATATATAAAAAACTGCAAAAGTATTGAAATAAATATCACCATAATATTCGTAAAGGAATGCTTTAATCAGAATAAATTGATATCATTTATCACTTTAAAAGTTGCTCAAAGGCAATTCATCCCGAGATCCTTATTATTCATAACACAATTACCTGAAAGAGAAAGATGTACTCTATAAAAGAAGGGTAATATTTCTTTTTGAGGAAATGATGCTCACGAACGAGGAAATACATTCCGAACAAAAGTTATAAACCGTAATAATACGGCATTTCAATTTCCATAGAACTTTGTAGTGAATATGTAATAAATCATTGATAGTAGATGTAACTTCTCAATAAAATTCTGCTTCGATGCAAAATCGTTTTCTTTGATTTTATGCAATATGCATTGAAATGTTCTAAAGTTTTCTATAAACCGAGAATTTGATTACTATATAGGCTGAGTTAGAAATAGTAAAGTATTTGTAAAAAATATTGCAGTAAAATATTTGAAAATAAATATTTTTTATACAAAATTATTGCATAAAAAATATGCAGTTACATTCTATAAATGCACCTGTAAAGTAAAGGGATAGTGAGAAAAATGGTAAGGTAATTTAAATATACTCAGAAAAATCAGCCTAATGTGTAGATAAATCAGTTCGACATCGGTAAAAATATCAAAATAATGTAATTTTTTTCTATATTATTGATAAGATTAATAAAAATAATTTTAAAAATAAATTTATTGTAAAATGCTACATTTATAAGTGATATTTAATTCCTTAAATAAAAAGCAATTCAATTGTGCCCTTTTATGTACGAGTCTGGCTTTATACAATATGGAATGAATTAACTATTTAAAGAATACAAATAGTGAATCATTTTCTTAATTTTGTCCGGAAAGCATTGAGAATGATTTAAAAGCAAAAAGTGAAAAATACCCTTCATACAATTTACAGATAAATCTCCTTTTTTTTCCAGTAGAGGGGTGAATATTATTCTGAATTCTTTCATTGCATTCCATTCACACGTAGGTTTGTTCAATAACAACAGCTTTCTAATAGATAATGGAAGTTACCACAAATCAGTACAGTGAGAAACATTCTAATGAAATAATGGTGCAATTTGTCCTTATATGTGTATAATTCATAAAGCAATTTTAATGGATTGATTTTGCAATTGTAATTTTAATCCATATGCATATGACAATTCATCTGCCGATGCACATTTGCACCATTCGTAATAACCATAAAATTTTAAAGAATTGTCTTTAATGAAATCCCGCTCTCTCTGCAAATAGTGACAAAATTCTCTTGTAGCAGAATCAATACAATTCCAAATGAAATTCCAATTACGAATCAATATTTATATTGATGTTCTAGCAAAGTCTACTGACGAATCATCTTTACCATTATGAACCCCTTCGCAATGAATAACGAATCTCGCTTGCGAATGGAATCATCTAATTCTAAATCTTAAACCCATTATTAAATAAAATAATAAGTAATTTAAAGTTCAAAAATCTTTTAAAACCTCATCAATTTTGCAAATTTCATTTATTTTTATTTTCATTGTTATAACAATATAAGGCCTCAAATAATTTTTAGGTTTCGTTACATTGTCCTAAAGTTTTAAAGCAACACAAGGGCTATTTTGGGGAGGACCTCTTAATTTTGAACCGTTGTCAAATGACGAGGATAACACCTGAGGTGGCACCCCCACTTCAAACTGCCACACCACACCAACGAAAGGACTTTTTGCCCCGATGGATTTAACATGCACCAGAAACGCTTACACGGCGTATCTTCGATGGAATTTGGTCTCGAACCTGAAACCCTCCAGCAACGAATGTCCCAAATAAGAAAACGTCATATAATTAGGAAATTAAGTAAATTTATAGATCAAAAGGTTAAAGAAATATTTCATGAGACATGAAAAAGCGATCATTGATAGAATCAGTGGCAGAAATCATATTACTGAATTATTGCAATATTGCCAAAAAGCCAAACGATCTCTGAATGGAGATATGACAGAAAGTATTGCCAGATATCTGTATTTGACAATTCTGTAAAAATGAGAAAGTATTTAATTTCATTTCTTTTAGATTTGGGTTTTAATCTTAATCAGAGAGTAAAATAAATTGTGCTTTGGAGAAATATTCCTTAACATAATTGTTTCTTTTTATTTATCTTTAATTTCACCTACTTCTACAATTTTTATTCAGATATTTGTCATAAAATATTTCATAAATTGGGAAAAATGAAAGTCTTGCTAGAATTATTTTCTTTTCATTCTAAGTGCTCTTATTTCCTTACCCTTTATCTTCGGAAATACTTTTAAATCGAGCTCCTTTGGATCACTGAGCTCTGGTAATTACCTCCAGTTTCAGGCGATACGAGGGAGGAAATACTCTGATATTCTCTAGATTTAGTGCCAGAAGGCCTTTGTCTTCACGATATTTGACTCAACATGTCCTGGATATTCTAAATGCCCACCACCGACTCATTCAGATTTGGGAATGCGGAAAGGTTAGATAATGCAGGAGAATTGGATGATTTCACGAGCGGAGTATGCATTAAACAGTAGGAATGGATGACTCTGTTCGGGATTTAACTATGAAGAATAGCAGTTCTCTTGTTAGATGATATATGAATATTCAGCTTAGAAATTGCAGGTATCGGACTGTTCTAGGTATATAAAAGGGAAGTAGAATATGTAAACAGTATGTTTCATAATTAATTTAAATCTTAAACTTTCATGAAATTAGCAGCACCGTCAGATTGGAATTAATACTCGATAAACAAGTGATGCGATATTTTAGTTTAACTTTTGAGAATTTAGAATTATGGGTAGTTTCTTGATTTGAATAAATGGAAATTTAACCTTGTTCCGTACAATGACAGTTATTATATCAAATGCATTAAATAACTGACAATACTTATATAATATTCTGAATGACACTAAGAAAATGCTTGATTTCTCAAGACATTATTTGACATCTACGTGCATTTAGATCACTACTTTTTTACTTATAGCTAACTAGCCGACTTTGCAACAGGGATATCGACTTTTCTAGCTGCAAAATAGACAGTATTCAATTAAAATTTGTTATTTTATAGCATTGAAGAATATGGAATTTGTGGAATAAATAAATCTACAAATTACCCTGAACATGCAATTCAAAACAAGTATATGCTACAAAATAAAAGTGGTAAAATTTCATTTCTAAAGAAAAAAAATATCATCAACTTAATTTTAACATTATCAAAAGCACGTGACTGAATACATTGATGATCAATGAAATATGAATTTCACTCCAACAATAAAAAACATTGCTATAGATCGCAGATATACTCACAAACATTCATCTTTGTATGCACAACGTTTTGATTCACCAGGACAAATATGATTTAATATTTAGCATTTTCACATTCAAAGGCAATTAGAAATATTTCACAGTACTTAGAAGTTGCGCAGATTCCCTGGTATAAAAATCAATGAAATTACTACTTGCATATATTTAACTTATATCTATGATTTTTATTTTAAAACGAAATTAAAGGTCAAAATTTCCAGCAAATTGTGCAATAGGCATGCAAATAAATTATTGCATAGACATATTTTTCGAAAAATATATTCATCTTCTGGAATATAATTTTACTTTTAAATGCACTGATAAAATATTTTTTTTATGAATTAAACAATTCATAATTTAGATGAATACTTATTTTATTCTAACCAAACAGTTAAAAGATTTTTTTTCTGAAATTAAATTAGTCTTCTATGTAATATATACATTTTTATAGTCAATAAGTGGCATAATTTTACAAATTTGTGTTCATTTTTTAAAAAATATTATTCCAAAGTATCAAACTAATAACATTAAAATTACGTATATAATATATCCCGATACATAAAGTGAAAAACTGCAGTCTAAATTTTATCTGTTTGTTGAATATAAGTAGTCTCTTTGAGCCTGCAAGCATTTGCAGAAAAAATAAATAATTGTCAAAAATAACAATACGAGGTCTTCTGAACTGTTAGGCGATTTATGAATAAAAGTATCGTGCGTGTTATGACTTGCAATGCTATATTATTTCTCCAAACAATTGGAAGATTCCTTATAGAAATACTTTTTAGGTTTTAATAAAATGAGAATAGAAAAATTTTCAGAGATTGTCATCAAATGTGGTCCCCTGACGAAGGATATATTATTGGGAGGTCAAGAATATCAAACTTGTTTGAGAATGGGATATCCATTTCAAAGGGGAAGGGAGTGACGGAATTTGAAATTTTTATTTCTCCATAACCCTCTTGAGTTTAAAGATAGAAAAACAATTCAAATAAGGCGATTTATTGCCTTAAAATTATCTAATCACCTTTATAAAATATGTTTTCAGATAGCCATCTTAGCTTAGAAATTAAGAAATAAATTATTTTTAACCTCTATCTTCGAATGTTTCTTAACTTTAAAATCAGGCGCCACAAGTCCAGGTTATCTATCGTGGATTTCTCTTCAACCCACTTTTATTATCATAGCTCCAATTTTTATAAAATCAGAAGAAAGGCGACATTTGGGAGAAACGCTCGTTCTCTTGAAACTCCGAAGTAAAGGAATGAAGTCTTTTGATGTGCCAACCAGAATCTTTAAATTTATTAATTACATCAAAGCAAAAAGAGTTAGGAGACAAAGACTTTGAAAAAGAGACATAAAAGTATCAAATTTATTTTTAAAATGCGATTGTCCTAAATAGGTGAAATATGGAATTAATGCTTAAAGACTGGTGTTTTGAATTTATTTTTTCCTAGTTTAGAAGTATTTGAGAAATGACGAAAAATATATTATTTCTTACATTTAACCAGTTTTTTCATACATTCCGATTTTGGTGAAAATATCGAGATTACCTCTAAATAATCAATTGTGTAAATGCTCAAATCAGTATAAATAGCAATATAAAAAATGTAGAAAGAATATTTGAAATTATAAAAAAAGCATTTTTTTCTAATATCTGATTAAATATTACTATATTAAATTATCACTAACATTCTACAATTACTTTCTAAAAATCCACATTATGCGAGTCAAAAATTGCACAAAATAGAAACATTCTTCAGAAATATTTCTTAAATTTAACTAATTATACTATTTATTTTATTTCACATCAATGCAGCAACAATATTAAAAAACTGGAATGTTTTCTTATTGCTACTAAAAACTCATTTTGTTTTTATTGCTCAGAAAGTTCAAATAAACGCTTATAAGCTCAGTTTATGGACTTCTTTTTAACCTGATTTTATTTTTTAAGAAATAAAATAAAGGTAAATAAATTTTTTATTAAATAAGAGTTTTACTAAAAGTATTGTGTAGGTAAGTTATGAAATAGGGTATATATATTAATATTATTTAACCTATTGTGACATAATGAATAATAGAGGGTGAGAAATACAAAATTGCTTTAATTTTTTAATAACTGTAGCAGCAATCTAAAATAAAATTCTTTGTTTTTATTTTAAGTGATTTTTGCACCATTTTCTCAAATCTTTTCAAAATAAAAATGAAATTTTTCATGGCGCAATATTTTCTTTAATATAATAAACTGACAAATTTGTACAATGTTGTAACATTAACGTATGTCTGATGTATCATCAATCGATAGTATATACTTCCTGTATTGTATTATTGCGCAAGAATGATCTCATAGAACCCTGAGTCATAATATGACTTCATATTCATGACCAGTTACCTTTTTACTTTTTTTTTCATCAATGAGCGAAATGTCATATTTTGTCAGGGTTTATCCTGGGAGTGGTCTTATGGAACACTGAATCACAACATTGTGATGAATTCATCTGTCATAAAAGTTTCATTAGTATGCATTACCGGTAAACTCTTATTATCTTTCATCAATGAGTAATCAGAAATACTTCGTTTAATCATGATTTAGCCTGGGAGTGGTCTTGCAGAACATTGTCATAGAATCTTGATGAGCTAATTTCTCAAAGTTTTATTAATCCATCGCAACTTTAATGAGTACGCTGTCAAAAGGCCATTTTTCCAAATTTGTCTTCGTCATGCAGGAGTTCCGTTACCGCTTCTCTTTACCTGCGGGGCTCGAAAATTTCTTAGAATTGTACAATTGCCATGAAATTATTTTACCACTAAATCAGACTAGTTTTTACATTACAGAAATGCATGCACAGAAATGAACATTTGATGCAAAATCATACTGCAGAAAAATTAGATTTCAATTTAGAGTTTAAAAAATGATGAACTTGATGATGACCTTTTATTTTATAACTATGAATAATATAATTTTGTTTTTCAAAGCCAGTAACTTTCGGTATTTAAAGAAATTATTCATTGAAATTTTTATTTTTAAAATACAAACATTTCCTATCTTAAGAAATCTGCGGTAATTTCAAAGCTGTTATGTAATTCGATATATCTCGAAATAACATTTCCAAACTAACAATAAATGTTAAATTTTGCAGTAATTATAATGCTTTATGAAATTGAATAACTGAATTATTTCATTATTAATAACCTATTTTATGATTAAAATTAAATGAGAGATAAAGTATGCGATTCAGAGATCAATTTGAACTATTGATAACGGCTAAATCTAAAACCTATTCAGAGATTTGTAGTACTAGTTTTGAAACTCTGAAGAAAGTTCAAAAGAGTTACATAACTTAAGTGAAATAAAAATTGAAAAGAAATCAAGAATGTCTCCAGAATGGATATTTATTATTGATAAATCCAGAGTATCCCTGGTTAAATATACTTTAATGTCGTTTTTTTAACATAAAATAAGCAATTCAATAAGTCACAAAATGTTCATTAAATCTTTGCCAATGTTTCAGCATTTCTAAGCAAAATTTGAAGTACTTATAAGATGGACAATGTTACAAGGAAATTCTCGTTCTATTTAGATTCTAATGGCCACAATATAAATAAAATATTGAAAAAGTAGTATTTGATAAAAAATTAAGGCGATAATATTAAGAATCTTGAAGTGAATTAAAGTAAAGCATTCATATTTTTTAAAGCGGGGGGTTTGTACTCAGCCAGTAGGCAGCGCATGCGTAGAAAGGCTGAAAAATGCTATTAAGTCCATAACAAGTATTTGTTCCGGCGGGACAGCAACACGTCGTTGTATTTTTTCTTACAGCGCATGCATTTGTAGAATTGGGCGAGATTTTTCTTGGTGTGAAAATATTTATCACTTGCCATTGATTAATTCCGACATTTTTTATTCTTTGTTCTTTCTGAAGCGAGATTGTATTTTTTTTTTCATTTTATTTGCCATTTTTTCTACAATTTCGAAATTTAAGTATATTGTCTTTTATTTTACCGTACTTCTTTGGGTAAACATCCATCATTTTAATATCAAACTCGGTAAAAGAAACATTCAGAGAAGCCCAAATGGCAATTTACAGCCAAACATGGAATACCTGAATCTATTTTGTGAAATTGTGGCAGTCCCTTTCTCAGCATGTGTTGTCTTACCGACTGAGTGTAAACCCACCTTTATATCAAGCGGATTTATTCGATGACACTTAAATATATAAAAATATTTCAAATACGTCACTTAAATGTTTCATTCTTTTCGAAAACATTTGAAAGTTGCTGACATTTTTCGAAATAGTTTAGGGAATATTTTGCGTTGCAGTTTAACTTTTCAGAAATGATTCCATGATAGTTTTTATAAATATTCAGGCCTCGTTATATAATGTTTTCACTTTACAAAACTATTTTATGCATGCCAAGCTCTATACATTTCGCCAACTTTGTTCGTGAAAAAAAATGCAACAGAACGATCATACAAGGCTAAGGATTGAAAAAAAAGGAATATTCTACCAAAAATGGGTCTGTGCGCATTCTCAGAATTAACTGGAGAAAACAAGCAATATGTTCACACTGTTATTTAGTACGAAGAAACAAGAATGGGAACTATAGTTGAGGAAGATTTTATCGTATTTGGGAATCGAAGATAAATGATGCACTCAAGATTTTAAGAAAATTAATATAAGACTTGAGGAATTTTACTGTAAGAAATAAACAAGTTACAAAATATTTTATCTTTATTAGTTCCAACACGCACAAAAATTAAAAACTTCTTTCAACCAATTTTTAAAATATAAAAAATGCTTTATGGATAAACATTTTTAAAAAGTATTTTAATTTTAAAGTTAAATTTTTAATGTAAAGTATAGGACTGATTTTTGAATGTTCTAATAATTCCTCAAAAACTTTTTAAAAGGTGGAAATAAAATAATGTGTTTTATTTACTGAATTAAGAAAGTAAGTTACAGGATTATCGCTAAATTTTCTTTGTTTTTTAAAGTGAAAAAAATACATTTTAATTGTTACATTTTGTAATGTCTCATTCGAAAAAATGTTTACAATGTCTTATTTTACAATATTGTAAATACAATATATATCTATGAATTCAATATATTGCTTTTATTAATTAATAATTTTAAAAACTTAAAGAAATTTACCTTCCTTTGTGAATATTTCTTAGAAAAACATTTGAAATCTTTTTAAAAAATTCTTTTAAGCAATAAGAAATTATAAACCAGTATATTAAGAAGTTTAAACATTAATCATTTATCGTCAGTAGCAGGATTATCTGAAACCGATCTCTCGGATCCTGCACTCAATATCAAAACTTTTTCTCTAGATTTTCTTCACGTTTTGATTAATTTGCAGCTGTAATTATTTGATACAAAACGGATTTAACGTGTCGAAGGAACTTCCTGTAAATTGAACAAATGATTGATACAATTGATTTGCTCAAATTCATAGGAGTAATTTTTACTTCTATCGCTTTAATCTCTCAAAATCACTATTTTTAATGTGAGAATAATTTTAAGGAACATCTGGAGAAGAGATTCTTTTGTAATACTCTAAGAATATAATTCTAGTTTAAAAATATCAATATATTTATTACTTATATATTTACTAATAACAATGAATAATTCAGACGTTGTAAATATCAAAGAACATATAAATTGAGATATTACCATGCATAATACGATGCATATCATAGCTGGATCTAGCGAAAAGTGGAATTCCTTCACACGGTGGTAAATTTGCATTAATTATTTCATTATTATTCCATTTTTAAATTGAGTAAAAATGTATTCAGTTATTTTAAACTACAAAAAAGCATAAGGAACATACCTGAAACCGAAACTTCGCGCTGGAGAGCTTCACGATACGCCAGAATGAAAATTGTCAGCTTTTAATCAGATTTTCTGTTGTCTTACCAAGCTATATAGTTGTTGTGCAAGCAGGCTTGCCTGCTCTATATGACATTCAGAATAGTAGTTATATCTGTTACCTATAGGCTTATGCTAATTTTGTAGATAGTTTTATTTCACAGTCACAGTACATCATCATATGATGGTTGGTTTCAATGCTCGCAAGACAAATAATTCCATTATTAGAACTTATTATCGTATGCTTTAAAAATTATAGAAAGTAATACTTTGCCCTTTATGATTTCCGAGATTTTGTTAAAATCTCAAAAATTCAAAATAAAAGAAGTACTTTTTAGGCTTATTTACACAACGTTTCTATTTGTTCCTTTGTCGGTCTACAACGAACTCATTTCACATTGAAGTAGTAACCAAATAGGTGTTCTGCGAACTTCCGGGCGAAGTTCGTATGCAAATTGTAGTAGTTGTTCCTTTTGCATATCTGAAGTTTATGATATATGATATACCAGTAATATTGAATTAAGTCCTATCACACGGCTTTGTCTTTAATATATCTGCCTATTTTGAACGGGTTCGATAAGCTACAGATGAAATATGCAACTCAAGGAATACGATAAATTTATTTTTCCTCTTCAAATCTAAGTATATTTTAGCAATAAGATTATTTCTTACTACCGTTATAGTCACCAATCCCAGTCGATGCCATTTCATTTCAAAATTAATCTTATTTGGAACGCCTTGCTGTCTGTTAATGACAGTATGGAATCCATTAGCAATAAGAAGGGATATATTAAACATAAGTTTCAACTAAATGAAATTTTTGATTACGACTTCTTATATATCGAATGACAAAATCTTGTATATGACGTCAATAATAACTGTTGCCAAGATCAAATAAGAAGAGGTTGTATACATTAATATCTGATGTTGTGATTGGATTTGAATTGCGAACCATTATCACATTCGGGAATTCAAGATTTAAAAAAAAAAAAAAACACCTCTTCTCTGCTGTGCCTCATTGTGAAGAAATCGGTGAATTTAAAAATAATGAGCTTTTTATAAAGAAAATGATATGTTTCATTAAAAATGGCACGTTTTATTTCACGTTGATGATAGAAAATTTCAGAAATTCTTTCGGTTATAGTAAGATTATTAAAAGTTTGATTATTACAAACCGATTGAAGGCTGATAAACAAACTGGGGAGTACGAAAAATTTCCAGTTTATGTAGAAATATAAAAGTTGAAGTTCAAATGTACGAATACGCCCTCAGTTAAAATAACAATAAACTAATATGCATTTAAAAATTTTTTAACTGAATTTCAACAACTAATGTTTATCGTTATTCCGCTGCTCTACTTCGAAAAAATGTTTTGAATGCTTGACAATATCAAGAACATATTGTATCAAGGTTGTTTGCTGATGAAAAGTAGAGATTAGTTAGAAATGAAAACGACATGTCAAATAGTAGGTACGTTTAGTTTAGTTATATTAACGTCTCATTTTGAAGCAACACTAGGGCTATTTTGGGACGGATATCGCAATTTTTAACCACGGTCAGATGACAATATTGACATCTGAGCTGGTAGTCTCATCTCCACACTTCCACATCATACCAGTGGGAGGACCTTTGGCACAGACGGATTTATCGTGCACCAAACCAGCTTACACGACGGTTCTTCGGGGGAAGCGGGTTTTGAATCTGAAACCCCCCCTTTCCGAAGCCGAGACCTTACCACCAGGCCATCGCGGCTTCTATGAAATATTTGAGATGTGAAATTCCATTCCTGTAGTTGACTTCTATTTTTTTTTTTTTTTTTTTCTTCCTGAAATGTTTTTTGTAAAGTTTTTAGCAAAAAATATTTATTAATTCTGAGAGGAATTAAGTATCGTTCGTACTTCAGAAACAAACCAACATATATTGTTGCTATTAAATATAATTAAACATAAAAGAATATATTATAACTTAATAAAATTTTTAATAAAGGCTTCATAATTTTAACAAAATCAATTAACGAAATTCGAATTTGAATCTATTGAAATTTCAAAATTACAAAACAAATTAGATGCGAAACACCTTCTTTGAATGGATTAGGATTTTTTTGAATTCATTGCTTGTTTAATTCCGCATAAAATCTGAGCTTTTGGTATACACTTCCATTTTGACTCGATTTTTAATTTGTTTAAAAGCCTAGGATTAAATGGTTGTAACCATGGAATTTTCTAATCTTTGCACATTCCGATGATGCGTCTGGAATTTTTTAAACTTTTATATTCTCAATCGCATTACATCTTTTTGTATTTGCAGAGCATAATTATCTAGCAAGTGATAAATTCAATTAAATTTTCATTCTTTCTGCGATGCTCCATATATATTTAGAATTAAAAATCAGCAATTTCAAGATTTTTAAATTTTTATAATAATTTATCTCAAATTCAACAATTAAAAATAAAATAAATTCCAGCCAAATAAGTTAACATTATATTTTATAGCACTGATAAATTTATTTTCTTCGAAATGTTTTATTTTTTAATTTTTTTTTCTTTCATGATTTGTCGTATTTAGATTAGAGAAATACTTCATGCAGAAATGATGTTCTGAAAGTGTATTTTTTAATCTAAAATATTATTGAATGTATTGAATATACGTTTCCGCTTCTTGTATATGATAACTACCTGGATATGGGTTCTCCAATTTAAAGTGAACCTCCTCTACAGTATTTCCTAGTTTTATTCTTTGAATTTGGTTTAAAATGGGAAGTCACTTCTTCAAAATAAATTTTTCAACGAAATATATATGAAAGTACCATTATCCTCTCGAAGTACTCGAAGAAGTATCTATTTCATAGATTACTTTCTTTCAAAGAGGTCGGATATAGCGATAGATGTAATCAGCTGCGATATCCGGATGTTCTGGGAAGAAAAGTCTTAGTACTCTCAAAAGATTAATAAGTTTTACGTGATCCCGAAACCACTTTTAAGCACTCAATACAGTTGGGAAAGAACTTTTATGTCCATTAAGATTTTTCTTGATTAGAAAAGGAATCGTTTCTTAACTATTTTCGAGATTAGGCGAATCACTTAGCTGTAGAGATAAAAAAAAAAAATAGTCTATCAAGATTTCTCTCCATAATTATACGAAACTCCTTTTTCTTTAAATTTATTTCAATACAATAAAACTTTCATATGTCACTCATAAAAGTAAACAAATGGAAGAGATTTATTTATGGAATTCTCATATTAAAATTCTGCAATTAAGTGAGTGCAGATTTTATTCTGAATTGATCAGGAATATTAATGCCTATAGCACTAATTATGCTTAACTCGATTTAAATATTGTTTAGTAATATAATTTCTCGTTTTTTAAACTTTTAAAAAATTAATGTAGTATTTCTGCTCTAGGAAGAATAAAACAAGGAAAATGAAACTTAGAATGTTTTTTTGGAGGGTTAAAATAGATCTTGAATAACTTCTAGTTCTTCAGAGGAATGTAGACATGAACGCATGATCCTCTGACTCGGCCTCTACAACCTTTTGACCCCTTCGCATACAGTCGCTCCAAGCCAAACTCGGACACCATAGAAAAAAATCTTGTTTTGCAAAAATACTTTGACTAAAAGGAATTCAAAAAAAGTAAGGATGGTTTTCTAATAGTGAATTTATTGCTCTATTAAAAACAAACCAAATAACTCTAATTCATAAATTATAATGACAAATTTAGAGATAAAAATAAAATTGCGGAAGAAAGAGAGCGCAAGCCAAACTCGGACATCTGAAAATAAAGCGACAAATAATTGCAATTCTGATTGAAAATTGTAGACAATTTCATGAAAAACATTGTAGTTGTTCAGCGGAATTCTCGATTTGGCGTTTTTTTTTTATTTATTGCAGAAAAAAACTTAATTTATTGAAAATGTCAAGGCAAAGGGGCCCAACGAGCATAGAGTTATGGAAATTGATTATTAAGCATACTGAAGATGGAAAGTCTGTGCGAGAAATATCGGAGATTGTCAAAAGAAGTCATTCCACGGTTCATGACATAATAAAACGCTACAAAAACAATAATCAGGTGGAAAATAAGCCTAAAAAAGCCCATAACAAGATTTTCACCGAAGCAGGTGAGCGATATTTAGTGAGAAAAGTGAAAGTAAATCCCTTCCTTAGCGCTCCAAAGCTAACTATTATTGCTGAAAATGAATTAGGGAAAAAAAACTAGTCCATAAACAATTAGAAATGTGCTCCATAAGAAAAATCTCAATGGAAGAAAAGCCAGACAAAAGCCTTTCATAAGTAAGCGAAATCAAAAAGTAAGACGTGAATTCGCAAAGGAACATGAAAACAAGGATTTTTCTTACTGGAAACAAGTATTATTCACTGACGAGAGCAAATTAAATATATTTGGATTAGATGTCAAGCCATATTTTGGAGAAAATCGAATGAGGAATTGCGTAGAAAAAACTTGAAACCAACTGTGAAGCATGGTGGTGGATCAGTAATGGTCTGGGGATCATTTTCAGCTGCTGGCCCAAAAACTTTGCATTTCATTGAAGGGAGAATGGATCAGAATGTATACCTTGACATTTTAAAAACAAATTTGCCACTATGTGTGCAAAAACTTTCGCTTGGCAATAATTGGAGATTTTATCAGGATAATGATCCCAAGCATAAAGCTTATAGAGTGCGTTCCTGGCTCTTATATAATTGTCCTCACGTCATGGAAACACCATCCCAAAGCCCAGACATAAATCCCATCGAGAATTTGTGAGATCATCTTAACAAGAAAGTCCGGGAACACGCTGTTTCAAGTAAAACTGAGTTGAAAACAGCTTTATTGCAAGAATGGGACAATATTCAGCCTAATTTTTGTGAAAAATTGGTGCAATCTATGCCTAAACGCCTTAAAATGCTTATAAAAAACAAAGGATTGCATACAAAATATTAATTCATTTGAAATATTAACTAGTTTTAAAAATCTTCTTAGCCGTCCGAGTTTGGCTTGTTCGTTAATTTTTGTTTTGTTTTGTTTTTTTACAATAATTTCTGGTTACAATGTAACAATTTATATGTTTTGTTATCTGTTTTTAATACTGCAATAAATATATTATTGAAAATGCATTTAATTATTTTTCTAATCATTTTATTAAATTTTTTTTTTTACTTAATTAGTAGAATTTCTTTGATGTCCGAGTTTGGCTTGGAGCGACTGTATAATGGCCAGTTTGCATCGGGAATCGAATTATCGAATTTCTAACCTTAAATATGCAATAAAGTAAAACTATTAAGTAATTAAAATGTAAAAAAAACTTAATTTTAAATGCAAAACGTAATTTTACATGTAAAACTTCAAAGAGCCTCATTATCTTAAATCCTATTATAAAATTTAAAATAATAATAACTATCCAAAATAGGATATGTCATCTAATCAGGAAATAAATTCGTATGTCATGGGGTTAAGATCTAAAATATTTAAATGCCTTTCTTGGCGCTACTTGTCAGACAGTCAAACTACGCTTTAGTTTCGGCCTTAAAATCAGTTGGCAGTGATTTCATTCCTTTTTAGTTATTTTCATAGATTTTTAAATAGGGAATATTAATAAATTAAAAACCTGATCTATCCACAGGTTCTGGAAATAATAAGTGACAGTTTTCAAACCACACATTTTTAAAGTCATAATATTTCTTTTTTATGATTATTTTTACTTAGTAATTAATAGGGTAAAGTATGTAGATATGTAATTATTTTATAAATTGTAAATATTTTATTATTTAGGTAGTATAATTATAAATTAGTAGGTATTAATGGATTGCTCATAATCTACTGGAAACACATACATGTTAAAAATAGTGTGCCAGATATAATAAAAAAGTATATTATAAAAAAAAGTAATCTTATTTTTTTCATTTATAAATATTTTAATAAAATTTTAGATTTCAAAAATTCATTCAAAGATTTTATTTTTAAAAGTTTTATTTAAAATTCAGTTATCTTAAAAATGTTTCATCTAAAATTTAGATTCTTTAAAAATTTTTATCTGAAATTTA